>CM020508.1:2624014-3179014 GCA_009823395.1 Thamnaconus septentrionalis | reverse complement strand
GACGAAAGCGAAAGCTAATGCGGAGACAAAGAAGCTTTGCTGCTTATGTTGTGACAATCCGACCGTCCGCCTCCTTCTATGGATGCAGCATAAAACGCAGCGGCGCTGCTTTAAAGCATTAATGCACTATTGCTCCCGACAGTGGCATTAATGAATGGCTTCCATTTAGTTAAGCTCCCCCCCAGACCCCCTTTTATCTTTGTTTCTGTATCTTTCCTAGAATCCAATTTGGGTTAATCATCATGAAAAAAATCCAGTCAGTCAGGCAGTCTAGAAATGTTCATACAAATATTCATGTTTAATTCAACAACAGCAACAACATCAAAACATCCCTTCATGTGTGTTACTATCGGCTGACGTTGGGAACACTGGGACACCAAGGAACCTGACTGGCTGACAAGAAGGGAGCAAAGATGGATAAAAAAAAAAATATGTCCATCATCAGAATAAAAGAAAAAATAAAACCTGTTGCATTTAAGGTTAGTTTTCCCAAAATTTTGAAACAGGTTGCTAGTTGAAATCACACTGATCAAGTCATCAGTTCACACGCAGAGCTTTTCAGCTGTGAATCTCATTTGAGATTTTGAGACGGCGGACAAATGTTTTCAGGACTCAATTAAATTTTAGTTTGTCTGGATCCAGGGAATAAATGTTGCTCCCTCAGTAGTGAATCATTAAAAGCAACGCGAATAAACTGCCTACTTCAAATTTTATTTCAAGCATCAAGCATTAAATAAATAAGCATTGAGGGGGGATTTGAATAATTCAAAGTTTGCCCGTTCCTGAAAAGAGGTCCAGGAGGTGAAACCAGAAGGTACGAAGATTTAATTACAACCATTATGCACAGATAACGCAAATACGCTCTGAGTAAGAAGGAAAAAACGCCATCACTTTTCAGTTTTGTGCACACGCACACACACACAACGATCTTTGCCTGCCTTGAAGTGAGACTGCACGGAGGGTTGAGTCTGAGGTCAGCTGAAGGTTGGGTCCCAGGTGTAGCTCTGCCAGAACAGAGACACTGACTTGCAGCCAGCAGAATGATTTGGGTCAGTAGGTAATTGCATTCCTGGACCTCGGGGGAGTCGCGGGCAATTAATCCTGCCAACGAGCCTCGGGAAGCGTGCCTACGTAGGTGCCGAGCCATCAGTGGACTGATAAATACAGCTCCGTTCATGTGGCCCATGCAAAGAGTGCCCGAGTTGCCATTACTGGGTAAATAAGCTGTGAATAAGCTGTGAGAAACAGTGTTAAGTTTTACTTTACAACTGCCGGAACTTGCATAAAATTATCTTTCAAAAATGATTTGTTCTGACCTAAATGTTTGAGACAGAAGACTGGACCTGCCGTCTGGGTTTTCACTTTCACAGCTTATTTATGTCTAATAAATGTCACTAATGTAATGAAAAGGTGATACTGTTTTTGTTCTTGTCTCTATTTAGCATATTGTCACCTCCCAAGATGACTTTGCTACATTGAAGTGAGGTCATCAATTCTGCACCTCTCTGCCTTCCAAACTGATGATTCTGTTGTGTGATGTGCATTACATTGTGTATTTTAGCTGGCAGTTGACAGACATCGTAGTGAAAGGTGTCTCGCCAACAGACTAAAACTGAGCTCTGCATGTCAGATGGCTCACTGTTGGCTTTATTAATAGTATCACTTTCTACAGCTACAGTATTGAAAAAGAAATTATAATATATATATAAAAAAAAAAAAGTCATGACAAGTAGTGATCATAATTACAGACGGGTTCCACTCGACTGTTGCCGACACTCAGCAACTGCTGTAGTTTGAGCACAGATGTGTGAACTGAGACTAACTGTGTCACTGACATCTTCCATCACTTTTGTGCCTCTAATCTGATTAATAGCGGTTTGCAGTTGTAATTTTTTGATTTATTTATTTATTTGGCGCGTCGTTAATGGCTCCGTGTTTTGCGCCTGACGAGCTTCGGCAATCTGACTTTGTCTTTGCAGGCTGGCATCTGTTGCCGCGTGCCGAGCGGGCGCATCGTTCACGTTGTTGTGTGGGAGCTCCATTAGCCGGCAGCTTTTGTCTAATCTGACATTAATCAGTCAGCGGTATCTGATGCTAAATGATAGGGGGGAGGGGCAGGAGAGAGGAGGGTCACTTGTGATGCACAATCGCCCCACTGTCATTAAGGCAACGTTGAAGATTACCATAGTTTAACTGGTCCTCAAAGCCTCCAAAAACCAAACAGACTGAAGAGAGGCGCGAGATGCGAGAGGAGAGAAGTTGCTGCTAATTGATTGAATACAGGCGAGAATTCTACTGTAGCAGAAAAGCTGCCAAGAACACTTCTGTAGAGTTTCCTGCAGTTTGCCACATGTACACAGCTGCTTAACGATCGTTTTCGCAGCCTTCCGGGTTCATCTGTTCATTTGTAAATGGCCATTTTCCTTATTGGAAACAAGGTCACGCGTTCAGGCTTTAGCAGGCGGTGTGGCCGCGTGGCACCTGAGGAAGCGATCCTGCAGGTTCAAGAAAACAAGGGGCGGCACTTGTGGCCATTTCTAAGACTGTGCGACACGAACAAAGTATTAATCGCGGATATCATCACAATCTGTTTGCAGTCCTGTTACGCAACATCATATTTAGAATATGAATTAGCCCATCCTAAAAATAACCCCTCAACAAAACATAAGGGAAAAAAAACAAAAACGCACAGCTCAAGCTAAGTAACAAACAGAAGAAGAATTCAGTTGTTTTTTTCAGTTTGTTTTTGAAAAGGCTCCAAAGTTTCCTGGCAGGGAAACAGGGACTCCTCCATGTGGAATTCTGGCCTCTACAAAAAGAGCGAAAGCTTTCCTAAAAAAAAAAAAAAAAATAAAAAATAAAAATATGAGGAAAATAACGATAAATGAAGATAAAGAGCACTTTAACAAAGGAATATTTCATTCTTCTGAAACAGAAACTCTTTCTTCAGACATGACAAAGTGTCTGGCAGACGCTGCTGAGAACACAAATCAAACGCCATCCCATCATGACAGACAGCCACCGAGTCTTCAAGTGGGTCTGGGTCATCTTTTTTATTTCATTTTGTTTATTTATTCTGATTTTGATGGTTTTTTTTTCATCTTGCACATGTCCTAGTGTTGAGGAAACCCTCTTTCAAAGTGCCAGAAGACTTTAAACTGAAGCAGTGACTTCAGTTTAAACCAGGATGCAGCCAAATCAACTTTGAAGTTGCAAACAAAAACCGAGGAATATATAAAAAAATTAAAAAAAAAAACACTGAGATTGCTGTTTATTGACTATAACCACTCAGCTGGACCATGAAAGGGGGAAGAAAATAATAACTTTCGCACACGCCAACTCGTAAAATACTGCAAAAAACTGCAACATTGTGCCTATAAAGTTTCAATAGGCTTTGAGGAAACGCATCGCAAAACACAGCCCTTTCATTCTGAGTCCCATCAATCAGCAAACAATTCTTCACTCCGTGTCCAGTCCACCGGCTGCTGGAGCTAATTCAGTTCGGAGGGAAGAGTTGAACCAGTAAACACAGCATCGCCATTTTAATCTGTGCTCAGAACCCACCGTCAGAGAAAATGTAGCTGTTTAGAAGGCATCCTTAGTTAGTAATCAGGAGTTAAAGGCAACAACAGAAAGTAATCAGACCCTTACAGTGATCCTCCTCCTTAATAACACAGATAATCTCCTCCACTTTGGCCCGATGCCTCTCGGCCAAGTTGGATCGGCGGCGTAATTGCTCTTGTTAATCAGGCCTGTAATTTGTTGACAAGATTCACTTAAGGATCCTCGTCTTGAAAAACACACAACCTCACTCAATCCGACGACAATAACGACAACAACCTGAAATTAAGGCCGGCGACGTATAGCGAGAGCGGATTAAGTCAGTTTAAGGCGAGCTGGAGGAGTCCCAAGACGCTGATGGAGCCGACCGGCGCCGACCGGCGACGCTTGTTAATTTGTGATCGTGATCCACGCGTGTGGCAATCAAAACGCGCCCGCTGATCGCGGCCGTTGGTGTTTTCCGTCAACGTCGGGCTTAGCGAAAGATTCATGAAGCTGCGGCAGTAAATTAACAAGACTGAAGAGAAGCGCAAATTTGTTTAGGCCGTCCCTGCAGGGAAACAACAGGCAGAAAACACACCACCACTAGCAACACTGAGCCGTCCAAAGATACAAACTACAGATACCAGTCCTTGAGGAAATATAGCTAATGTCTGAGTAGTCAAAACTACTGCAGCAGGTTCATAAACTTTGGTTTTTTCAACTGCCACACGTGCAGTGGTCATTATTTTCGCGCTTGGCAAGGTGAAGCGCAAAGCACGATGGGCCAGCGGCAGCACTAATCAACGCTTCTCTCAACTGCCTGCTGAAACAAGCTAAAAAAAAATCTTGGCTGGGAAAACATAGTTGAAACCATTAAATGTACACGACGTCACATGGTGAAACCTTTCTCAGCGCAGCACCGGGGAAACGACCACGAGATCCACGAATCTATAAATACTTTGACGGAAAACGAGAGAAGTGCCACTTCTGCCACCCCCCCCCCCCCTCCCCCCAGCGCCCCCCGCTCCCGCCACAAACCCAACGAGCTAAAGAGAGTCAAACAGATTTAGCTCGACTTCTGTTCGAACCTGCCGTGCATTCATTAATACAGCAGAATCCATTTCACACAGAAGAACCGGCCAGGAGGAGGAGGGCGTGGAAACAGTTCTGGGATCATTCCCGGCCGGAACGTGAATGCAGCGGCGGCATAATTTAAAGAGAAGAGTAATTACAGAATCAGATCACACCATCACTTAAGTCAGCGGCGGCGGCAGCAGCAGCAGCAGCAGCGGCCCTCAAAGCTCAGGATAATCATTTAGCTCTCGCCTCAGTTCCCACTTCCAGGCACCTGTCCGCTGTGTTTGAAGTGTAAAAAGCAGGAGCCAGGAGGAAGGTCCGACCTCTTAAATTATCACTTAGAGTGGATGTCTGCCGAGCCGGAGCGCCGGCGCGACCCCAGCGCCCCCGATCACGCCTCCAACCACAAGTCCAGACAAACACGCCCAGCCAGGTAGCGTCGCCATCTGACGCGCTCGTCGCCTTTGTGGCCCTGCGCACGCCACCGACGGCCAGCCAGCAGCGAGATGGGTTTCACGGCTGAGGAATTTTTCCCGCTGCACCGCTCCAACCCTTTTTTTTTTTGCAGGGGAATTTCAAAAACATCAACCCCAAGCCGGTTGCTGAGCATCAATATCAATTTCCCGTCTTCTTCTTTTTCTTCCTCTTTTTCCTTCTTCTTCCACATCTCGCCGAGAGTCTCGGGCAACGTCGCGTGTCTGACGCAAGTAAACAGCAACGGCTTCTCCTTCTGCACATCTGACGCTCTCGACAAGCGGGGAGGCGTGACAGGCGCCGGACGGACGGCGAGAGGACGCAAACCTCCGGACGACCGTTGGCCGACGCAACAATAATTGGCAAAAAAACAGCACGTGGCCGTCTTGACGTCTGATCACAGACGACGCATCTCTTGAGTCGGAGCCACGTTAGCTAATAAGAAAAAAAAGGGTGCGCTGAGTTTTAATGAACTGAGAGGATGCGCGACAAGACAAATAAAGACGTTGTTACTGCAGTCTAGGGTGTAAAATTTTCCTCGAGGTCCTTTGGTGCTCACTGCACCTCCATTGTGCACGACTTTTGCACAACACAAACATGCAAATTATCAGCAATCTTTCCATGTTAACTAAAAGATACCAAAAAATACAAGCTGTGCATAAATGTTTGCGTAATATTTCTTGGAGACATTATTAAATCCATTGCAAAAAAACAAACAAAAGCAAAACTGAAAACACTCCGACAACAGATGTGCAGCATTAGAACTATAAAAGCTACTCACAGGGTTCCTTCAGATCTGTCGGCGCAGCGAGAGGAGAGCTAGCGCTGCTACAAGGCTGTCACTGGAAAAGCCTCCTCTCGGCTCCTAAAAAGCCTTCTGCTGCTCAAATGACTCACATCCCCTCTCGCAGCCTCTGTCAACCATCGTGAGGAGGTAAACATTCCCAAATATGGAGAAAATATGAACGGACTATTGAGGGCAATATCAGTTTGGGTTTGCTTTTAACTTGGAATGCAAGTTAAATGAGCCAGAGTCACTCGGCCAGGGCCAGCTCTGTGGTACATACCTTTCACTGGGAATAATAATAATAATACAAGCAGAAAACTTTTGTTGGGCTCATTCTGACCTAAGATGGGTAACACTGTGAGCCTGCACCGCCAGCTCCAGCTGGACAGCTGGAGGGGAAACTGAATTATTTCTTCCACCAAGAAAAGACATATTTTCTGTTCATCAGGTGCTCACAATCTCAGCACAAGACACCGTTTCGTCGCACAGATTGTCCCGAAGTGATTAAGACTGTATAATTAAAGAGCGATCAGCCCCCTGAGACGGAGGGTCAGCAGAGATCATGTCGGTATTAAACGCTGCTCAGAGAGTCTGAGTGGGCTGGAACAGTTTGCAGGAGCAATTTGTTCCCGGGAGGAACACAGAACAAGCCGAGGAATGTAATGTAAGCCAGCCACGTTCATATATTAATCTCTTTATTTTATTTGCCCCACGTTTAACGTCATTTAGGGTTTTACAACTTCAATTAAACTCTGTGCCATTCTGACCAATTGTAATTAGGTTTCAGAACTAGTCGTCATGTTCCTACAATTTGAACGTAATGCAATTTGTCTTTTGCAGCTAAAGGGGGGCCTCTAATTACAGCAGAGGTAAAAAGGGGGAGGTCAAGTCTAATGCACAAACAACATTTCCCCTGCAGCTTTAATATGCAAAGCAAAAACAATAATCAACCAGTGTGTAATATGAAGTTCTATATGTGAAGTACAATGTCCCCTGCCATGAAAGAACAAATGCAGGGCAGGTTTTTTTTACAAAGTGAGCAGCCTTACCGTTCCTCCTCTCTGGATGTTCACAGTTTCAGTTAGACTGCTGAAGCGCTGCCCGTTAATGTGCCTTTACGTCTGTTGGGGGATTGAAAAACAGGGAGGGAACACAGCATTACTCAAAAGGATTAAATCACGTTAAAAAGAAAATGTGCTGAGTGGGGAGACACCAAAACGCAAGGTTTGTCCGCCTCACAACGCAGGCAGGCATTTGTTTTTCCGCAACGGTGTTTCTCCATCAATAACAAGACAAACTGCGGCTGTGCTCCGATCAATCCCCCCCCCCGAACCGGAATCTAAGTTGTCCATTTAAATTTTTAGGCCTGTCATTTCTCATCAGGCATCCATCACCGCCTGTTGGTGAAACACTCCACCGACAGAAAACAATGCTGACGGCAGACACTGCGGACAATAATTCACCGTGGCAAAACAAATGGCAATGGGGGAGGGGGTGTCGCATGAGCGAGACAAATGCACGCGGCTGAATGAGCGAGAAGATGGAGCGGTGCAGGAGGTCAGCCAGTGTCAAAACCAACCTCCAACATTTCAGTCCCGATTGAAAGACTTGAAAAGAAAGAATCTCTTTTCCTAATCATGATAACACTTTTGGAAGCATCCAGAAACTATCCTGTAAGATTAAGAGGAACAACGGCTATAGTCTTGTTTAGCAGGCAGCCTCCATTGTTACGCCCTTATCACAGAGCCCAGCAGAAAGCTTTGACAGGCACCGACACGTCCTAGTTATGCCCTGTATGTAGGGTCATAAACCCAGAACTTATCTAATACTTCTCAAAAATGAAATACAATAGGAGCACATTGTTGTTTAGGTAGGAATGACCCGATTCCTCAGGATGTTCCTTAGACTAAAATAAAATGCTTTGTCCACATCCTAAGAAATAAAAACTAAGTTGTGCAGGATTTGGAGGGAAAATAGTGACAATGTACCTGGCAGGCACTTCCCAAATCCACTGGATTTATTTCACTTATCCCTTGACACATTTTGGAGCGGGGGAGCTACAAGGTCACAATGTCAAGATCAAATAACGCTTGGGACAGGAGCTTTGCAAGGTGGATGTCCAAGATTCAAGACTTAAAATCTAAGCATCACATCTGCAATCTGCATTGCAAAGGTTCCCACAAACTACACAATTTAATCACCTTGCTGCCAGGACCGGCAGCGACACACAGAAATTGTTTCTGGTTGTGGACATAATCATGCTGAAGGTAGAGTCTTGGCATCACTTTTATTTAAAAACTGTGCGTCTGAAACGACGCAGCCAGTCAGGCTTCAGCTCTATTCCTCCCAGAAAAGGACATCCTCATTAAAAATATACCAAGTAACACAAACAGTAGAATAACTTCACTCGACCTACCGGGGGGCCCGAGCTCAAAGGCAGCGCAGGCATTCATCTTTCTTAACTTTAACATCATCAACGCTGTCAAAAGAGAGCCCTTTTTAACCAGATTTTTAAAACAGTTCCGTTTAATGTTGCCAGAGTCAAAATGCGTCTGAGCGACACAGATGTATTCAGTTTGATGACAGCGCTCCCGGAGGACCTTGCTGTTATTGATTTGAATCCCGACATCTAAGTCAAACTCTGAATTCAACATTTCATGAAGAAGACTGAGACTTTTTTATTGCATCTGAGCTGCATTCAAGAGTAGAACAATGTCGATATTCTAGACCAGAAGGTTTATCAAAAATCGAAGCAGCTTGCATCTGGCAGGTACCTTGTTAGATGATTAGTCTTTAAAAACATGACAACTTGAAGGACGGCACGTGTTATCACTAGACCTTACACATGAAAAGATTGTGTCATGTAAGCACAACATGCAAAAAGAGACACAAGGAAACAAAATGCAATTTATATTTTAAGTGACGATAACATCACCAGGCCGTCTAGACACACAAACCCGTCTTCTGTTTGGCACCCCAACTGGTTAAAATTGACCTTATGATCTCCGAGTGGAGGACACATCAGTCACATCATTTAGAGGCATTAAAATCCATTTGCTGATCATATAAAGTAGGTCTGGCTACCCTTTCAACATGCCACTAAATATAAACAGGAAAACCTTGATAGCATTTTTGGGGGAAGGGTTGTTTAAATTACAAATCACATATTAGCTAAAACCCATATTAGCCCAAAAACCATACAGCTTAGTAGATTAACCAAAAAAATCAGATGGAGACAGATTAAAACTCAAACATTTGGAGGCCTGATTATGGATTTCTATGCTGTTAAAACAGCAGGAGTGGTTTCCTACATCCTCTACATATTGCAAAGTAGTATAGCTCTTAACTACAGTGTGATACACGTCATTTGGGCTTTTTTTTATGACTTCTTTATTTAAATTCAACTAGCTAGCTTGTATGTGTGCTACCAACATAATGCATTTATGTTTTGGGGGGGACTTGTATGACTTTTTAAGGACGTGCGCTTTCATTTTGCCACAGAAATCATTAAAATATCACTTTAAAAAATAAAACAGTACTCTACAACGTGGCCGCTGGCGAAGGAGCGCGTCCGTTGCTAACGTCAACGGCAATGACAACGGGCTAACACTTAACTTTGTAGCTGCTAGCAGGGGCAGCAGCAGGAACTTTCTGCTAGCTAACAGCCGACGATGTTTAACGGGACACCTTCAAGTCCACGGCCAAGCTCGGGAGAGTCAGTGCTGCTTAGCAGGGGTGAAGTGAGAGTGCTGGAGTGAACTTAAGCGAGGTGTTTCATCCCCCCCTCGGTGTGTAAGGGGGTCTCTCCCTCTCACCATCCTCAACCCACCACCCCCAAGTTGACAGCCCCGTCTTCCGCATTGCTCAGCGGCAGACCCCGCGGCTAAAAACAGACGCAGCAGAGACGCCCCAGCGTCTCGTTTGGCAGGAGAAAGAGACAGAAAACAGCGACTTGAGGGGGGGCACAAAAAAATGTGTGTCGTGTATGTTTACGACGCGTGCCGGAGCCAGGCTTTTTAGCAGCTGGTGGCGACAAACTTTGCCTTTGTCACTATATCCTCTCCGCGAAACATAAGTAGCAGTCGAACCCGAGTCCACGCCCTCAGTGTGAACTCGCTTCGAGCCACGACTCAGATTATAGCCGAACAAGGCCGACGCGAGCGGGACGCGCTTTAGCCCCCCTTCTCAACTACCGCACAAATCACGTCGTCGTCGTTTACGCCACTTTTCCGACGGCCCACCGCGACCGACGATTCGCCGTCGGCTACAAAGTGTCGCGCCGGCTCGCGGCTGCGTGCTTACCTCGCTCTCTAGGAAACGGCGGCGAGGCTCAAATCCCACCAAAAAGTGAAACTTCTTCTTGGGTCCAAATTTCTGGGAGAGTTGTCGGCAGTGACGTCACGCCGTGAAATTCCAGCCGTCCTGAGTCAGTGGAGATGTTTGCCCATGTAAGGCAGCAGGCCAGCGGTGTCACCCGGCAGAGAAGACTGCTGTTCCGTGCGTGCGGAGAAGTATGTGCGTAGGAAAATAAAAGTTCAAGAATAAATCCAAATTGGAGCGCAGTTTTGTTTTTTGTCCTTTTTTTGTTTTGTTTTCATGAGCAACAATTTGGGCTTGTTGACACAGTGATGTCGGACGCCGTTCGTGCTTCTCTTGTGTCGACATTCATAAAAACTTTTTTAAAATTATCTTTAATTATATTTGTGGATGGGGTAATAAAATGTAAAATATGGAACTACATGCCACTTCTAAAAAGCGTAGACAACTGCGTAACAAGGAGCAATGATAAGAGGGATGAGGAATAAATGAGTCACGAGAGAAAAGCTGCATTTCTGTGGTCAGTAAATTACACTGAATTTATTTGTTTTAAATAGCAAATCCAAAACAGCATGTAATACTGAAACCTTGAGCGGACTGTGGTCTCATTTTTATTTTATTTTTCTAATAAAGAAAGAGACACATGAGTTTGAGCATTGGCAGATACGTCCATGTCAGCACCAGCAGCAGGGTGGAACCAATTCTAACTCAATCATACTCTCCTTTCTGTTGAGCCCAGTTGGTCTGCTCTTTAAATGCATCCAAGGTGTAATGGATTTGTCTTGTCCTCCCACTCAAGAGTTGGTCCTGATGCTCGTGGCAGGATGTGTTCAGCTCTGTGGCCCCTTGACTGTGGACTCAAGGCCAAGAGTCCAAGTGATCCGTTAAGTTGCAAAGCGACTGGATTCTTATTTGCTTGAAAGAGTGACAAGTCAAGCAACCAAGAAAGAAGCCCAGTCACCTGCAACTTGACGCCTTAAGTGGCGTCAAGTGTCTGCGACTTTTTGGGGATATACTCAGCCAATTCTGAGTGGGCATGAGGCTCAGCCAGGGGCAAAGTCTTCTTGCACGGTCAGTGTAAAGGGTTGATATTTTGTCGGCCCACTTTGTGTGCACACACGGCCTAAAATCTATTCTTTTAAGACTCTCAGCCATACGTGGAGGATCCTTTGAACCCGAGGAAACACACTGTTATGATATCTAGACGCGCTTTTGAAACACTTGTTGTCCTGCTTTGATGCCATGTGACAGCATCAAGCAATTTGTCCGCGTGTCATCCCATGGGACTATAAGAACGGGAATGACGACAAACTAGATTTTACTCCATTAGTTCCATTTAAAGTCACATCGGCATCCGATGACTTATGCGAGAGAGTGAAAAACTGTCAGCAGTGAATGGAAAAAATCAATTCCCACTTTCTTGGCCTTGTGAGTGAGTGAGATTGACTTAAACTCCTGCGTTTCCTCTCATTATTTCTCTGCTCCTCGTTTGCCGGATCCCTGCAAAACTTCTAACGCTCGCCACTCACCGCTAACAATCAGATGTCCTGCGAAGCCCTCGCTCCCGGGCGGGCCCTCGCTGACCTCCGTGATCTCCGCTATGCAAACGACACAATTAGTTTGCGTGGCCGCGATTGCATGCAAATGCGTTTAGCTGCTTCTGCACCGCCGCCGCGGCACGGCCCGCGCACAAAGACGACACTGTGAGCTTGTTGTGCTTACGCCTCTTTTGATCTTTTGTGAATGACATAATGACACATGATGAAACCCCGATTGGCATTTACGAGGCTGTTTAATAGAAAATACAGTACAATTAAGGCTGTGTTGTTATTTTTAGGTGGCCATTATAAAAACAAGAATCATTCAGTGTGAAACCATCTTTCAACTGATAAATCTCACTTTGCTATGACTGATTACATTGTGCTCCGAGCTGTGAGTCTACTTTTTTTTTTTCTTCTTCCACAGCGGTGCACGGTGGAGGCACAAACAGCAGATCCAGATCGAGCACAATGATAAAAAACGAAAGACAGAAAGAAAAAAAAACAACAACAACTTGAGCTATTTTTGCGCCTCAGCCCTGCATCCCTTCATCTCACAGTTCCGGGGCACGCTGGAAAAAAAAAAAAAAAAAGGTAATCTCATTTGTAATGTGTGACAGCTTATTTGCAAGAATGTACACTGGCAATTTCATAATGGCCCCGCCAGTGATTCTTCTGCTCCTCGCACCGATTTCAAAAAGACACCCCGGAACAGTTTAGACGACTCATGCCCGTCGCCTGTGAACCCAAGTTATCAATCAAGCGGCAATTAACATGCCTGGTTAGAGGAAATCACGGGTGCTCTTTGATGTTGTGCAGCCACAGAGCATCGCCACGCATGCCGGTGATAGGGTGCAATTCCCAATTTCATCCCCCGACTCAGCTGCACACACGCAGGGGAAGAAGTGTGTGTGTGTGTGTGTGTGTGTGTGTGTATTCACAGGGTCCAGTGCAGCAGATAACAACACACCGAGATCGTGAGTTTTGGTTTCACTCTGTCCTGCTCGGATCTAATTTGAGACAGGCAATATTGTGCATTAAAGAATCTGCAAAAAGCAAAAAAAAACACCCATAACGTTTGTCTTTCCTCCATTAATATGTGTGTCATTCTGCCATCGGATATCCTGTTGTATTTGCGCGTCTAGCGCCGCTCGACTCACCCCCCACACACACACACACACACCACTTCCTCTGATGCAGGTAAACCTCAAACACTAGACAAAGCAGCTGCACCGTTCGCATGCACTTCCTCCCTTCAAGCGCGACCGAAAGTTTGTGTCGTGCACCTACAAGCCGTCCTCTAAACGCAGCTCTGAGAAAAGAAAAGGCCCGAGTTTCAGGAAGAGGCACGCGTTGCAACATCGTGCGTCCGAGATGTGTTGGAAAGACTGTTGTGATCATTTGATCGCAGGCAAAGAGTCTGTCAGAGTCATAGCGCTATCGCTTTCAGGTTCGGGTGGTTTTGTCTGAAAAAAACAAAACAAATCAACAACAGCAACAGCAACAAGAGCAACGGCAGGCAGGCACGGTGATCTTTGCCGAAGAACACAAAAACAACAAATGTGTCTGAGAACTGAGCGCGCTCTGTTAATTAGAGCTAAGATGGCAGAGATTAGTCTTCAAGCACAGCCATATTACAGAGAGTCGTGCCAAACGGGGGGAGACAAAAAAAGTGGGAGACAGGCAGAGCTGCTACAAAAACAACGTCCCCGAGCTACTAATCAAACAACTCCCAATCTAGATCCAGACCTCAGATTACACTAATGAATTCTAATTCCTATGTTTTAGCATGTAAATGTGTATTAAAGCGGCAGACGGAGACAATCCCGGCCTGCAGCCCAGGTTTTAGCATAAATGATGTGCGCTTGAGAACTTCGTGCTGCACCTTTGAAGCGTATTTAAAAGCGCAGCAGTTCAGCCTCTGTATCGCTTGTTTGTGTGATGTTGTTGTTGTTGTTGTTGTTTCAGAGGTGGGGGGTGGGGCGGTGGGGTAAATGAGCGAAAGATGTGTTTAGTGTAGTAGTAGTGCAGTGTTAGAAGTGTCGTCAAGTTGGGGAATATCATTTTTAAAGATAAAAAAAAATCACATATTTATTACATTTGTGATGCAGGACCACAAGCAAATTTACATATCGTTCGCCTAATAGCATAATTGCCTACGTAATTTTTTGGCCAAATTGTGATATCTGCCTAACTTTACCAATGTGCTTGCTAAAAAATGTGTTTTTCTTGTTTTCCGAAAACGCTCAAATATGACTTGATGAATGATATAAGCTAAAATTGATTCTAGATGGTTTTGATGCTGCTCCTGTGGAGCTGATAGCCACTGCACATCCACTGGCACAATTAGAAATCAAACACCATTTCATTCAAAATTTTGTATGTTTAGCGGAAAACTCATCTCATCTCAATATTCCAATATTCCTGCACTATTAACTGTTTATTGATACATAATATAGCAGCGCATCAGTCACGCTCAACCTGCAGGGACTGAGATGCTGAGTTCAGCTGTCAAAAGATGAATTGAGAAAAAAAATTAAAAATAAAATAGTACGGAGGCTTCAATTGAGTGAGACATTTTCCGGCGCTCGCACAAAAAGCAGAAGAAGAAAAAGAAGAAAAAAAACAGCGGGGCCGATGTATTCGAGCAAAGACGCCGACTCCGACTGCTTATCCCGTTTGGTTTCGAAAGCCTGCTAAATTTGATAGTTTGCTCTGAGCAACAAACATCATTAATAATTCATTCACTGTTTGTCGACAGTGAAAGAGTGGAAAACCAAATACAAAATCGAGTCATTTGCAAATAATTGATAAGGCTGGGGAGGGGGGAAAAATATAAATATATTTTTTTTTTAAAAATGAAAAAAATAAAAAGGCGGCGTTTAAGATTTCATGCAGCTGAGGACGGAACAGTGATTATTTGGGCACGAACACGAGTTGGATCGTCGCAGACATGTGGCTCCTGGCAGGTGGCGCTACTGGAGGTTTTCATTGAATCTGCTCATACAAGTCTGGTTCATATCTAGGGTGAAGGTCAAAGGTCATGGTCAGGCAGGATCCCAGGATACTCCAATGTTTTTTTTTGCTCTTCTTTTAACGAGGAATCGTTGATCAGACTGACCAGCATCAGCGCCGATACACACACACACGCACACGCACACACACACACACACACACAAGCTGGCTGCAGCCACCTTCCTCTTCTTGTCACAGCTGAACCCTGGCTGTGGCTGCGGCTCCGGTGAAGAACGACGACGTGCAACATTTCCTTCACAGTCGTCCGATTTCCATTCTGCTCTTGTTTCCCCTTGGAAAAAAAATATCCATATAATTTTCTCTCCTCCGGCCCTTAAATGCCAGCCGATGCAAAGCGCACGACGAGGACGCGCTCGTGACCTTTTATTAGGGGCTGATAGCAGCTTCCATGGATACGGCGGAGCTCCACGTTGGCACAACAAAGGCAAGCGGTGGAGCACTTAGATTCGCGTGCGCGATAGCGCGCAGGTGAAAATGGAAAGCCGGCGTTATCCTCCGGCGATGTGATAACTACCTGCCGCCGGCTGACCGACAAAGGTTATCATGCGCGGGGGGTGGGGATGTTCTGGAAGAGTTCCAGGAAACTGCATCACTGCCACATCTGACTGCGAATGCACGGGTGTAAGCGACACTGACGCCGGCTCTGATCGACTTTAAAGCTCCCACATGAAACACTTAGACTGCCGAGTAGTTTTCCAGTAATAATCAGCATCTGCGTCCCGCTGCAGAAGCTAGAAAAGTCCGTCGTTGACCTCTTTTGCGCGATCCACTCTTCAGAAAATGTGTACTAAAAGGACCCATTTTAGGAAATTGGACCCTTTGTGATGTCACACAGGGCGCAGATACTTACCCAGGTTAGTGGCCACACCCCCAACAAAAGATGTTGGCTCTGCCCTCTGAGGCCTTGCTGTTCTTTAGTCCCCTTCCAGCCTCCTGCTCCTTCTCAGCAGGAGGCTAAATCCCACTGAGGAAAGATTTTTTTTTTGTTAGTTATTCTTTTTTGGGGAGGGTGATGACTACTCGCCGTGACGCTGCTCCTCTGGAGTCCAGGATGAAAAATATAACAGGTCTATAAGTGGGTATAATATGTGACTTCTTAAGCAAGACGTCGGGCAGCATGAAAGGAGGCGTCACACAGCGGTGCAGGCAGTTCAGGTTCGCCGCTATCAACCCTCAGACAGACACACTCTGGATTGCGTTTTTTTTTTTTTTTCTCGTTCTTCTTCTTCCTCCCAGACCCTGCTGATATGAATTACTGCCAGACGTGCTGCCGGGAGCGAGGATGCTGCCAATTGTTGACCTTATATTTCGAGCATCGAGAGTCAGAGCCAGAAACATGAAGCCTGTCTGTTAGCAGCAACAACCAGAAAAGGAAAAAGAAAAAGGAGAAAATAAATAAATCAGCGCTTCGTGAAAATCAAATCAAGTTTTGCATCTAGAAGGTTGTGACGCAAAAAAAGAAGTTGCTTTTTTTATATTTAGTATTTTTTTTTTTAAGAATTCCGCTGATCCCCCTTTTGTTAATTTGATGCAGGACGAAATTACATCAGATGACAGCGTAATCCGACATCATTATCAGCGGCGAGGGTGAGGGGAGGGGGGGAGGGGGTGTTTTGGCGCGGCGGCGGAGCCGGCGGCAGCCTCTGTAACGGGATGATATGGATTACACTTTGCCGGCCGACCTTGCACCCCGCTCATTTTTTATGCCTGCCAGTCAAACGCGATGATGACCGCGAGCATGACATCGCCGGCGAATAAAACCCAAATATCCCTCTGATGATTAAGGTCACTCACACTGCTCCACAGAAGCCGTCCTCCCATAAGCCTCACAGAATGGGTCAGGGGTACGGGGGGGTGCGGGAGAGGGGTGGGGGGAGGTCGGGAGGGTCGAGGTATTGCTCCTCGCCTCTCTTCTATTTTTTTTTTTATCTCTCTTTCTTTTTTATTTCACCCCCTTCTCTTTCTCTTTGTTTGTTTTGCCCTCACTGGTCCCGTCAGAGGCCGCCGCCTACCGCCGACACGACACAGTAATCAAAGTTTTCCTCCACCGAGCCTCTGTGACCTGTTGTTGGCTTTCATTTTATTTATTTATTTACTTCTTTTTTTTTTGTGTGCTGCCCCCGGCGGCTCAAAAAGGTTTTAAGCTTCTTCATGAGAAGTTTATCCCTGGATCACAGGAGATCCGAGGGCTCACCGGTCATTTGCTGCGGCCGTCCTAAAGAGCTCACATGGACTGGTGGTGGTGGCGGTGGGTGGGGTGCGGTGAGTGGTGGTGGAGGGCTGCTTTATTCTCACATTTGATGGAAATGTGTTGGACTAATTTGGCTTTAGCTGGATTGGATGAATATTAGTCCACTCATCCAGCGGATTATCCCGCCGCTGCCATGAACATACTGTCCAGATCTGTCAAAAAAAAAAAAAAAATACATACATACGTATATATACATTTAAATATATGTTTATTATCCTCCCCCAGTTATATTTTTTTAAAAACGTCGGCCTCCACCGCCGGTGACAGCCCTCTCTGAGCGGCGCCGTGCACGATGCCGTGTGAAGCCTGTAGCGCCGCAGCTTTGGGACTTGTTAGCCGCCGAGGTGAGCTTATCTGCGCAGGCAGCATGTGTATTCATTTAATCTGAGTTCAACATCAGGTGTCAGCAACAATTACGCGCTGATACTCTTACGCTGATACTCTTAGGCGCTCTATCCCCGGCTAAACCCTCACTACCAGCACCAGCAGCAGCAGCATCACCACTCAACCCCCTCGTAAAATGAAAAATCCCCAAGAATTAAATTTCACTCGCAGCACTTTTAATTACTTCTCCCACCAACCGTAAAAACTATCGGCTTGCTTTGCTGTTTTCAGGATTTTCCTCCCTAATTTCCACCACGGCCGGCCACGTGGCTGACCTTCCTATTGGCTGTGACAGGTTGAAGTGACAGCTGGTGTGATGTAATAGCAACCAAGCCCCACCACCACCACCACCACCACCCCTCCTCTGCTAGACAAGTTATAAAGAGCAATATCTAGTTCTGCGGATTGAGATAATCTTAGGTAGATTAATGCTTTAGGACACTGAAATGTTTGTTGTATAAAAGCTCTGTTGGTAAAACAATGCTGTTGCTGCCGCCGCTACTGCTGCTACAGCCGTATATGAAAGAGTCCCGTCTGGCAGATGGCCTGAGATAGCAGAGCTCCTTCCACGCTAGAGGTGCTGCCACTCGCTGGGGTCTGTGCTCATGGGGGGCTTCCCGGGATTTCAGCCTCTTCATTCAAATGAATTATAGATAGAGGAAAAAAACTGGGATTATTTTACAGGCTGTTTAATCTCTCCTCTTTTTTCTTTTTTGTAGTCAAAACTGTTTTTTTTTCCCCCTTTTTTTTTTAGTATTCGTGGAAGACCGGAGCAACCCAGTGCTACAATCAATGAACGCTAGAGTGCAGGCGGCCTATCAGCTCCGAGAGCCGCAGATGCCCTGTGGACCGTTTCACTGACACGAAGCGTGCTCAGTCGACTTGACTCACTTCAGCCCGGGCTGCCGCGTCCCGCCTTTCCAGAAGCATTCCCGTCCTGCTCGGCGATGACACACACGAGGCTTCAGCAGCGCTGCACCGCCGCCACAGCCGTGCGCAGATTGGTGCGCGTCCTGGTGCACTGACGACAGCTCCGTCCCTCCAGCTCCAGCTGCCACTCACAGCCCGGGCTGCTTAGGCTGCTCGGCCAACCAGTCAGACTTCCCTCCCGCCCCCCCGCCGGATCATCCGGCGGCACGGCAGGAAAATAAAAACTCTCGCTCGCTGCAAAACTGTTTGTCTTTTTCCCGCCGCCTCGCCTCGCCTCGCCCCGCTTTGCATCCCGCATCCCGCATCCCGCCGCCAGGTGGGAAAACGGCAACTGATCTCAGACTTCGGAGGTGATCAACAGGCCGCTCCGCTTCCCGCCCTTGATTCCGAAAATCCCCACTACAGGTCCCATCATGCCTCACTCCTTCCAGCAGAAAAAAGGTGAGATTTCTTCTTCTTCCTCTTCTTTCCTCACAACTCGGCGCTCCGCCGCGAAACATTGACACTATTTCCGTGCAGGTGACGAAAAAAATGGATGCCAGGCAAAAGCGCCACTCAGCAAATATAGCATGTTTTTAGTAGCCTTCTTATGACAAGAAATCGTGAATAGGAAAAGACGTTTTGAAAAAAAAATTGGCACACTTGGCTAAATTAAGCGTCAGGTCAGATTAAAAACAGCTGCTTTGCGTCACAATTTCACATTAAGACTTCTCGGGCAAATTAGCAAAAGCCTTTGGAGAAACGTGCACTGGCGTGTGGCTCCTCTCTTCAAATGAGGCAAATAAATACACATTTATTTACGTCTTACTGAAAAGCTATTGGGACGTGAACCAGTGCGGCTGCACATGGACGAGGGTCAGGAGGCCATACTGGCGGAGGAGGTCTGCTAGCACTGCCTGCACTGAAACAATAGCAACAACAGTAAACTGCACATTTCCATAATGCTAATCTGAGGGATGAAACCAATACACAAGCGGATCATTGGCCGGGCCACAACAGGCGCACAGAGTGAGCATGCAAAGTCGCAAGACAGGGGCGCACGGCTGTCAAAGGGGGCTGCGATAAAACAACTGACATCTGATAAGCAAATGGGAGAAATGCAGTAAATAACGTTGGCGCGGGTTTTATCGTTGCCGTATGTAAAACAGGCGTTTAAGCTCTAGATTGAATGTGAGCGATGTGAGGGACCTTTGTGACTCCCGTCTGATTTCCATGTCAGTAGTTCCCTCTGAGAATTCCTCCCCGCCGGCACCAAAGACACCCAAAGCGAAAGGTTGACAGTTTAGTTTAAAAAAAAAAAAGATGTTTTTTTTTTTAAAACCATCAAAAATCTTTTCTCATAGTAAAAAAATTAAAAAATAAAGATTTCAAATGCAGCAATGAAGCTGTTTTTTTTTTCTTCCTTTAAGGTTTAAAAGATGGCACACGCCATTCATTGCAGTAGTTAGTTGTTGGAATGGAGCCCGCTTGATTTCCTCCTCATAGATAGAATCAAGGCAAGCAGTGCACGGCCATGCGAAGGTTTCATGCAAATGATACGCCCCCCCCGACACAAAAAGAAAAAAAATGTAAAGAGCAGCAGATATTGGGCGATAACAATCACGGGCGCAGGAGGCGTCGCTGTGCTTCTCTTGCATCAGCACTTCCACCTGGCATTTCCTGGGCTTCAGAGGCACTCAAGAAGACAGCGGCTGCTCGCTGCGACACATTAGCGCCATTTAATTGTAATCAAGTGGCTCCGTTCATTTACTTTGTTCGCCATTAGCATACATGCATATTAATGAGGTCTGATGGTTATACAACGTGATTTGTTTTCACGCAAACAGAAAGAGTGGGAGGTTTTCCCAAGTAGTAATCAAAAGGGAAAAAAAAACAAAAACAACAAATAAAAGTATCGCCTATGGTATCATAAGTGTGAAAATATTCTCTCGAAAATTAGCAATTCAAAGCCAAACAAACCACAAATTATTTCAAATGTGATTGTTTTTAAACAAACCACAGCATTTTCCTTGACATATGACATAAAGGTTGGAATTACTGAGCCTGTGCCAGAGGTTTTAGGTTTTTATATATTTATTTTCAGCAAAGCAGTTGACTTCTGGGGCTTGGTGGGATTGCTTTCATCCTCGCCAATCCCATCTTTCCAAGTTGGATTTAAATCCATTTACTGCTGTAGCTGGAGGAAACCAAAAATAAAAATAAAAATACACCTATACACTAATGGAGGCTGTGGATCTCCAGATGCAAACGGGATCTCATTCATACACGAGCGAGAAATCCAGAGAAATTAAAATTTAATAAGGCCTCGGTGAGCTCTTTTCAAACCGGTGGGTGGAAAACAGCTGTACAATGTCGGACTGTACGAAAATGTGTGTTTACTTTGACTGAGTCTACATTTCAGGATATTTTAAACTCCAACACTGTAAGCTGAAGCCATGAATATGCAGAGCACCCTGCTGCTGCTGTTTGTGCGTGGTCGTTGGTGAACCGTGGCCTGGAGCTAGGTGTGTGTGTGTGTGTGTGTGTGTACTTCCTGTTTCACCAGACCATATTCCGCTAAAGGAAACGCAGCTACATTGACCCGGCTGTAGGGGTCATACCGAGAAACTGGAGATAGTTTTTCACCAAAATTGGGTGACAGTGGGACTGACAGCAAAGAAGCTGTGAGCTGAGGTTCCCCCAGATTTTTGTCTGTACATTTGCCTCCCTCAGGTCTGTGCAATAACACCGTAGACGTGAGGTACCGCAAGCAGGTCAGGCAACTTCTGCGTTGCTGCTGGAAATGCTGCTGGCGATTCGCTAAAATGTTACGTTAGCGCTTGCGGCTAATTGGCGGCCTACGCATTTCTCAGTGTTGGATAGTGTGAAAAGATTGTCGCAAATCTGAAAATGGTGCACAGATAACTCTTAGGTTTTACATTTATCTTAGAGCAGCTTAGTGTAGCCTTCTTATTTACCTTTCGCGAAATGCATTGTTTGATTTTATCTTACTTATTTTCAGGATTGTCTATGACAGCGTTTTTTTCACACCCCACCTTGACAAGTTCAACCGTTTTGACTGTTTTAGTGCATCGTTGCTCTTTATTCAGCACTTTTAGCTAACATTGATTTTAACTTGAATACTTCACTGACGTTAGAGTCAACAAGTATTTGTGCAATCCTAGCTGAATTATTGTTTAAAGACTTATTAGTTTACTCTTATTTTGCTATCAGGTGAATGATTTCAGGAAACTGTTCTGGCTTTCCATTGACCTGCTAAGCATTAAGCTGAGTCTACAGGGTAAAAGTTCGGACTGACAGTAAACTTGTGATACATGGGTACATTAGTGAGCGGAAGATTGTATATCCACAACCACAAACTGAAGAGAAAATTTGTCAGTTGGAGATGAAGTCTAACGACATTTTCATTTTCCGAACGGCCAGGACTCGAAGATTGACACACAGACACAGACACAGACACACACACACATACAAAAAAACCTGTGACATCAGAGCAGGCAGCGAGAGCTGGTCAATTCTTATTGGATCATCAGTGGGAGTAGCTCGGAGAAATAAGAACCACTTGTTTTTGTCTGCACTAAAAGTTTCTATCGCAGGAAGTGGATACCTTTTTATTAAATTACTAAACTGATTCCACGCACAGACACATAACGCGGTTTTGAAACTAATCTGTGCAGAAGCTGCCCTAATTTATCAGCTCCTCGTGTGCTCTTGGAACTCCTCACCGCCCTGGGCATGTGCGAGAAAAAAGGGAAGACAGAGCAAACACTCGGATTGGGAAGATTTGTGCGAATGCTGGAGATTACACCCAGCATATCTACTATGTTTGTTTTTTTTCGTGAAAGTATCCAAATCGTCATCCAGCAGATGGCACACTGGCAGAGCAGCATTTTCTGGTATGCGTGGAAAATTCCATGCAGCCGGACTCGGCAGGATACATTCCCGGCCCCTCTCGGCCGGCCTTGAGAAAGTCCTGAATCTACATGCTTTGATTTGTCTAAATTGGAATTCTGGCCCACTAACACATCTGTGCCTCCGACTACAATCGTGGTATGTAGCTCACACGGGCGAGCTGGTGCACTCAAGGTTATTTCACACAGACACGAAAAGTGTTCCGAAATTTAAAAAAAAAAAAAAAAAAAAAGACTACTCTTCCTTCGATGTGTTATCTTTTTCAATAAGCTCATTTGGCTTGATAGAACATCTTGAACTGCAGGACTCACAAAAAAAAGTGTTCTGGATCTGGGATGCATGACATTTATTACATAAATAGGACCGAGTTAATCAGCTCTAATCAGTCCTTTTTGAATATTTTACCGTTTTTGTTCCCTCCTCTTCTTGTTCTAGGCCATTCACCGAATTTTCTCTATCTGATTTTGATGGTTACTGGGCAGTTTTGTCTTTGCATATTCTAAATAAACATGAGAAAGCGGGGGTGGGGCTAAAGAGAATATAATTGGGGAACTCTATTGGGGAAGCACCCTGAAATATTGCTTGCAGTGAACAGTGAACCCTGAATCTTTTCAACTTGTCTATTACCTTCAAGCATTGTTGCCATGTTACGACATCCTCAAAAAACCAAAAGGTTGACTAAATCGACTCCATCGTGACCTGCCTAGGGTTTTTTTTTTAAACCCCCGCAGGTGAATTTTCCCCTACCCATGTCTCTGGTACGTTCAAATCAGCTCCAAACCTTCAAACTCTAGATGTTGAGATGTGAAAATAAATAATTAAATAATTATAAGAAATCCTTGCATCTCTTTATCCCATGAAATATTTCACAGATTTAGAATAAATAAAACACATGGATTTTTTTTTTTTTGCATTCCACTTTAATAGAAGATTTCATATAAAAACAGACACAATAGGAGCAAAAGAGAAGCCGCCGTTACAAACCCTCCACATGAGCGTCACAATTCAGCCTTGCACTCGGGTTCGGCGTTTGACAAAGGGTTGACTTTGTTGTGGGCCAAAAAGAGAAAAAAAAAAGTGGTGAGAGAGGGGAGGGGAGAAAATGCTTCTGGGATGCATGGAGTTAAAAAAAAGAAGTGAAACTTAACAATATGAAAAGAAAATTCTTTTAAAGAAAGGAACTAAAAAGACCTCTGTAGCTAACAGCATTATCTGTTTGGTGTTACAGCCGGGTTGCATCATGCCTCTCAGAACAAAACTCCACACTCACATCTTTGCTGACAATGAACACTGAAGTTGGCAGAAATTTGCTGTGAAACGAGACAAAAGTGTGCAGTTTAAGGGGGAGGGAGGGAGGGAGAAAGAGAGAGAGAGAGAGAAAAAGTGAGGCAACCTCCGGGCCCGGGGCTTTTTGTCGGTGGGCATTTCTATTCTGTGACCTTCCGCGCAATCGGCGTGTACGCAATGATACGGCTGCGTGATGTTTCACACGCCGTGTCAGGGGGCCTTTTGCGGGAGATTTGATTTTTTTTTTTTTCTTTTGCCGTGCGGCTGTTGGCGGTTCGAGCCGCGAAGTGCTTTATTTCGCGGCCCTGATTGGTGGACAAAGAGACGGCAAGGCCCAAACGCCGCGACCCCTGACGTTTCATTTACGCGGCCTTGTGCGCGCGTCGTCCCCACAGGTCCGGTTTGCTCCGGATACCGATCGATCGCCCCGCAACTCCTCCCTCCTCCGTCCCATCGTCGTCGCCGTCGTAAAGTGGGTCATTTATTTTTTGCCAGGAATTGGTTGAGTTGAGTAAGCCGAGGATTCGCAGTAATTATCTCATCCCGCTATAGTCGGGCACAGTATGGGGGCTCCTCCATCCCTAACCCCCCCTCCCCCCATCCGCTAAATTACACATCTCCCCTCCCTCACTCCTGGATGGTTTACGGCCGTGCATTATGCATAAAGTGTGGAGCCGCGGCGCCTTAAAGATCCCCCGAGTGGATTGAAAATAAAGTTGACGCTGCTCTTTGTTTGGAGCTGGAAGATCTTTATTTGGCGCTGCTGAATCGGAGGTTGCTGCAAGAACGCCGCGCGTCTTAATTATTTGGGGGACTGTTCCCTTTTTTTAAGCCATTTTTTTTTCTCCACCCCCGCCCCTCACCCGCACACCTCTCCAATGGCTTGGCAACACCTGGAGTGTTTTCTGTGTTTTAAGTGTGCTCATGTCAGGGGTCCAGATGGGCCGATGCACCATCGTCGTCGTCAACGCAAAGGGTTAAAGGCGAAGAAAAGAGACGAGAGGGTGCAGCGAGTGATTCTTCCGGACGTGTTTAACACTCTCTGTCCTGCCATAAATGACAAGTGCAGCCATGTCTGGCTGCTCCAAACGTCCCCGATGTCATATATTTTTTAGAGTCTCTCTCAAACATTTAAAACCAGGGGTGATTTTATGTGAAAATCAGGATCATTTCAAAGCCTATCGCTGTACACGGTTACTGTGTAATAAAAGAAAATAGACACAACAAAGCTGGAGAAGCATTAAAGAGGAGGGTTGCCGCTGAGGATTTTAAAATAAAACCACCCATAGATATGTGACTTCAGCAACTTATAGTAACAATTAGAAGCAGATGGGTGGGTGAGAAAAACGTCTTCATGTCCTGTTACATCAGTCTGCGCCGGCTGAATGCAGCTCGTGCTTCCGTCTGCGTTTGCCCTCTGATCTTTACAACCAAATTATTCATTCTGATATTTAATTCATAAAGTGTCACCAGAGCATTAAGCTCTGACTTTTCTTTCACTCTGTGATTTCTTTTTTTTCTTCTCTCTTTTCATAAGCAACCAGAGGTAAACACTTATATTTCGGTAGGGGATAAACGACACGTCACCGGCATCACGCGATGTAAACGAAAAAGCATCTCTCCAAATTAATTGAGTAATCGTGCCTTTTGTTATGTATATTTTCAGCTCAGCAGCTGCTCTTTCTGAGTCAAGGACTGAACGGGCCGATAAAAGATGGGGAACACGCGGTTTGGAGCCACCAGAAGCAAAGTTTCCGAGGTGAGTCACTGACAGCGAGAGAGAGCTTCCCCCTCATCATTAAATTAACATAACTTTTTAGGTGCTCTAACTCTCTTTCCCACGCGCACACACACACACGTTCCCTGACCACATCCCTCGTACTTTAAGATCAGCTCCTAACTTCAAAACTCTTAGATGTTGAGACGTACAATTTAAAAGTTTAAACGGGCAAAAAAAAAAAAAAACACCCCCGAAAAAAACACAAAGACTTTAAAGTTTATTCTTTTGCCCAACTCTGAAATGATGCAACGGTGAGTACACACAAGCCTCGAATTAACAGTAATAAAAATCACAAGAAGGTGTTCAACTCAAGTTTTCCAAGAATCTCTCTCCGTGAAAACACAAATCATTTTCAGTCCACCTGCCTGACTGACTTTCACTGCTAATAAGATATTTATTCAGGACGGCTCTGTCTCACAGGAAGACGAATCGACAAGACAGCGTGATGGTGGGGGGGGGACTGTAACCTGAACACAGCTGATTCTATTAAAGCAAGAGGGACATCTTCCCCATGTTAAATAACACATTAATAACATGAATCGTAAAAACAGAAAGGAGGACTAATTACCAGCTCTTGCACAAGATCGTGCAACAAGTTCACAACCACTACGTTTTTAGCCCAAGAATTAGTTCAATCTGCGAAGAGTGGCTCTGACAGCATTAAAATAATGATAGTACAACAGCAAAAAAAAAAAACAACAACTAACACATTAAAATGCCATATGCAGCTAATTCCAGAACAACATCACGGAAATAGAAAGTGCCACCAGTTCAACAATCGCAACCATATGGCAAGCAGACGCAGCTGACAGTCTACGGGAATAATAATAATACTACCAAATCTCATAAATCTCCACTTATTTGAACAAAACCCGCACTCGCCGCGAAATCTTCCCCCGCCTTATCAAGCCAGCAGACCTGCAGGAAATGTGCGTTTAAAAATGAAAAAAAAAAAAAGAGAGAGAGAGACACTAAACAAATGAAATTGTCTGTTTTAAAGAAGATGAAAGGCGCCGAATCTGTCACACCGACCTGTCCGCATGCTCCTAATTAAAAACGCCGCTCTGTGAGCTCTACGTGTCGGGGCTCTCTCGCTCACTCTCCCGCTCTCGCTCTCTCCCCCTCTCTCTCTCTCTCTCTCTCTCTGTGTGTGTGTGTGTGTGTGTTGAGTGCGGGACGGGGCGACACAGTTGCTTAAAAACCAGAGAATAGAAAATTAGTTCTGAGAATTTCGGGGGTTGGGTTTAAGGAAGTCGTGACGTCGCCGGCCCGACGTCCTGTGACTGTAGGGGCTCGACCAAAGGCGCGGGGGTGTTGGCTCACTCTTTGACACATTTCTACGTTTTTAATAGAGGTAAAACACCTGTTTTGGCCACATTCGGGAACAGAATTGCGATCTTTGTGCCGTGCGAGACGATGCGGGTGGCGGGCGCGAAAACGAGCGTCCGAAAAATCACTTGTTTCGGCCTGACGGCAAAAAAACGTGTCTCCCCCCTACCCCGGGAAAGTGGTACGGTCCCGAGCTCAAATTCCGAGAATTGTGCTCGTCTGATTCTTAGAACTGGGGTTCTTAGAAGTGGTGATGCAAGAAGTTTCTAGGAAAGCGCTACCAGGTGATTTTTTTTAAAATTCCTTTTTTGTGTGTGTGTGTTTTAATTTGGCGCGGATTTGTCATGTGCTGCTGTATGTTTACTCGTGTTTTTTTTTTTTAAATTATTATTATTCTATCTTTATTCCTTTTCATTGCCATGTTCGTTTGTTGTGTTGTCCGGCGTGGAGCGTCTTGCCGTGCGCGTGTCAGTGTGTGTCTGTGTGACCCACGTCCGGAGTGGAAAGGCAGCGGCGGCGGCTGACAGCTCGTCTGAGTCCGGCGGCCGGAGCTCGGAGCCGGGAGCTCGGAGCCGGGAGCTCGGAGCGGCCCGGGCGGGACAGGCAGCCGCCTCGCTCGGCTCGTGGCTTCCCCCCTTTTCGACACCGTCCAAATTGTGTTGTGAAGCCGTAAATAAGCTTTGTTGCAGATGACTTATACAGCGAGGAGAAAGACCTTTTTTTTTCCCCCTCGCCGGTCAGAGTGGCTGACTGGCTGACTGGCTGGCTGGCTGGCTGGCTGTCAGCGGCTCTCCGTACGCTCTGATTTGAGGCTGTTATGTTGCGTTCAAGTGTCAACACATTGTAACGCAGTGGCGGCGGCGGCGGATCGCGCTGTCAGGCGAACTTTTTGCTGGCAGCGTGGCAGACCACCCTCATGTTCAGCAGAGTGTTTGTTTGTTTGTTTGTTTGTTTTTTTTAACTGCGCTGGTAATTTGCTCTAATGGAGCGCAAAAGGTTGCGCCGAATGAGCCCGTCTGTTACCATAACACTCGCAGCAGCGGAAACTGCTCTGTGTGCACTTGTGTGTGTCCGCGTATGTGTGTGTGCGTGTGTTTTTTTTCCACCGCTACAAGACACGTCGTCGCACCAAGTTGTCTGTTTTCCACCGTGACAGCGCGCTGCACGATGAGCGCGCTGAGTTGCGATAGTTGCAGAGTTTTATTGGCGCTCGTGGGGGGGGGTTGTTGCGCCCGAGACCTTGTTGCAATGTGTCAAAATGAGACGTGTTGAACTTAATAGTTGTTTGGTTGCTTATTTGAATCCCATCAGCGATACGTCGTGCCTCTGAAGTTGTGGTCCTGGTCTTCAAATTCACTTGAATAATGACAATAATAATCTGATTCATTTTTATTTTTTTTAAAAGAAAAGAAAGGTGGCTCCTATTGTGTGTCCTGCATGTCGCTCACCTGCAGGTCGTAATTTTATGATCACGAGGATGTGTGTCATATTTCGGCCACATTTCTGTCCTCATTCTATTTCAGGACGGGTCCAGTTACGGACTTGACTTCTGACATTGAGTTGTAGAATCTGTCAGCGCGCGCGATCAGGCTTGACGAAGCGGAATGTCGCCTAAATTTTACGAGGGAAGAAGAAAAAGAAACGCTAATCTTTTTTTTATTTGCAGCGCGTGCTTGACACGCAGCTGAAATTTTTTTTAAAAAATGTAACAAAGTCCGTTTCAAAGAGGTTTCTAAGAAGCTGCTCCGCGTTTCTCGGCATGAGCCTCGCACAGGTTTTCATTCTGACAAAAGTGTCACTCGTCAGCTTTCATCACTGTGTTGTTTTCTGCCACGGGGGATGTGCGCTCAAATGAACGATTTTCCATTGTTTTGTTTTGTTTTGAATTCTCGCTCAAGTTTCATTTGTCAAACGGAGCCGCTCGCTGAAAGTGCCCCCCCGCGCGCAATCCCATTGATCAGATCGTAGAAAGTGCAGTAGAAAGAAGAGGAGCCCGAAGTCACTGCGCAGAAGCTCTCTAAAGTTTTTCTTTGATGGAGCGAATGCTAATAAATAAACGGAGAGTTTGTGTTCCTTTTTTTTTTTTTTTTTTTGCATAATTCGTTTGATTCTTAGTTGTTGTTGTTGTTTTTGTGTGTGCATGTGTGTTTTTTGTTCTTAAGGAATCCAGCGCATCTGATGTCTTATTATAGGTGAAAATCCGCTATTGCATTTTATTTATTTTTTTAAGTCGTTCACTCTGAACATCCGGGAGGGAAACAGATGCTTGTTACAAATCTATGACGTTTCTGTGCGACTTCAAACGTTCTTTACTTTCAACTTTCATTTGTTGTGTGAACTTGTCATTTTGCGATTTTGACGGAGAGCGTAACGGGTAGGGGAAGGATTTCAATGGGAGAAAAAAAAAAAAAGTAAGTCCAGACAGTGTTTGTTTAATAAATGGCGCCGCCTTCTGGAGAAACGGACGCACCGGTTTTTGTCCTAGTCTGAGGGTCTCGATGGAGGATCATAAAATATCAGCAAAATCAATGTAAATAATATTAAAACTTAGGAACACTTCAGCTGAAAAAAACCCGAGTAAAGTAGCGTGCAGCATATAATAAAATATTGAGATTTTTTTTCTTGTTTTTTGGCTAAATATAAATTGAAAATAAATATTTTGTGTTTTTGCTTTCAGATCTCGAGAAAATGGCTTGCGCAGCAGACAGCTGCATACAGTTCACGCGTCACGCCAGCGACGTCCTGCTCAACCTGAACCGACTGCGCAGTCGAGACATTCTGACAGACGTCACTATCCTGGTGAACCGACAGCCGTTTCGTGCGCACAAGACTGTTCTCATGGCTTGCAGGTGTGTGTTTCCGTTTCCCCGTCGGACTCTCTTGTTTCGCCGCCGCTCACTCAGAGAGACAAACTGACTGATCTTTGTGTTTCCTGCTCTCTCGCCGTCACAGTGGGCTGTTTTACACCATCTTCACCGACTCCCACAAATGCAGCCTCAACGCCATCAGTCTGGACCCGAAGGTAGACCCTGAGGGCTTCGCCATCCTGCTGGAGTTCATGTACACCTCGCGTCTCACGCTAAAGGAGAGTCTGATCATGGCGATCATGAACACGGCCATCTACCTGCAGATGGACCATGTTGTCGACACCTGCCATCGATTCATCAAATCCAGGTGGGCTCCGTTACAAATCAGGAGGTTTTTGTCTTTTTTTTAGCATCTGTTGTGTTTGCCTTCTTTACCATCATCCTCTCTTCACAGTGATCCATCAGCCAAACTGTCCAGAGACGAGTTCCTGGTCAGTCCCCTGGTTTTACCTCAGGACATCCACGCATACCGGCCCCACGATGTTGTTGACACTTTGCACAGCCGCGTGGCTCCGTTCAGGGACAGCAGACCCTACGGCTCAAACATGTTCAGCGGGGTCGCCAACCCCAGCAACTACCATCTCTACGGCCAGTTTCCGATGCCAGGATTCCCGTTCCCCCTCTGCAAGCTGACCGACGCCAAAAACCCTTTTGCAGACCTCTCAAAGAGCAGCGTCCATCACAAGCATTGCCCTCCGCACGACAGCGCCAACATCATCAGGGCAGACTACGCCCGGTCGATGGGCACTAGCTCCTCCAGCATCATCCACTCCACCAGCTACACCTCCAGGGAGGTCGGCCGAGATGAAGTGAGGAAGGAAAACCACGAGGCGCTCAGCCAGTCCATTGCTCTTGGCTCGAGGAAACGTGCATTTCCTGTGTTGACCCTCGAGCACCAGAAAGAAAAAGATCACGGCGCACAAGTGGAGGAGGACCTGATCCATCAGCACTACCCTCTGGGGATCTCCTCAGCCGGACGTAAAAGCCTCATGAGCAGCCCGCAGAGTCCCCTCAAGTCGGACTGCCAGCCAAACTCCCCGACAGAGTCCAGCAGCAGCAAAAATGCCAGCCTCTCCCAGGGCACCAGCGTGCAGGCCCCTCAAGGCACTCCAGACCCCAAGGCTCGCAACTGGAAGAAATACAAGTTCATCGTGTTGAATCAGAGCGCCAAGGACGACGAGGGCCGGCTGCAGGACCCGGCACTCCGTTCACCCCAGCGCCTGGGCCTGCAGCCCTACCTCCACCCCAGCGACTCGGAGAACCTGGACCCACAACAACAAACCAAGAGCAACGATCACAGCGAGGACCTGCCCATTCCACAAGCGAGCCGTCTTAACAACATCATCAGCAGGTAAGGTCATTACACTTGCACAGCTGCACTTTAAGCTGGGGCGTGACTAGAAATACCAAGTTTGCCTTTGAATTGTCATTTTTGCCTGGCACAGTGATGGCTGAGAGGATTTGGGTGTGAACAGGAGCTTCCCTGGAAAAACGTTACAAGATTTTGACTCCTTTGTTTGAAAGTAGTTCTCATTACTTGGGTCTGTTTTACCAACAGCGCCCTCGAGGGGACTCTCCGGGGCAGTGAAAGTCACGCTCCACACTACTCTAGCCACCTGAACTGCTCGTCATGCGGCACGCCCTCCCCGCAGCACTCGGAGGTCTGTCCCAACACCTCCAGGTCCCGCCTGACGGAGGACATGGCAGAATTGCACTCGGAATACTCTGACTCCAGTTGTGGTGAGTTTTATCAACATATATACAATATAATATTAACATGTACAGTCTGTCTGATGTCGGGTCTTGATCCTCCACTGTGGTTTTTCCCCTGAATAGAAAACGGGGCATTCTTCTGCAATGAATGTGACTCCAAGTTTGCCGAGGATGAAGCGCTCAAACAGCACATGCTTCAGGTGCACAGTGACAAGCCATACAAGTGTGACCGCTGCCAGGCTGCTTTCCGCTACAAGGGGAACCTCGCAAGCCACAAGACTGTCCACACAGGTACGCCCAGGAGGATCCACTCGCTGCGTGTCGGTAGTCCAGTTCTACACAGATGATAACAAAATTTTCTCTTCTTCGCTTTTTTTTTTTTTTTTTCTTCCAGGAGAGAAGCCGTATCGCTGTAATATCTGTGGTGCTCAGTTCAATCGACCAGCTAACCTCAAGACTCACACCCGCATCCACTCAGGAGAGAAGCCATACAAGTGTGAGACATGCGGCGCTCGTTTTGTACAGGTAAAAAAAAATCCTCAGTCTGGAAGAATATTTGACCTTTCTGGTGTGGGATGAAATGAAGTGCAGCTATTGCCAAGGGTAGTAAATTTCGGCTGCAGAATAATAAAATTTAGGGGGTTTATATTATTTTTTTGGTGGGATTCTTTGGATTCCAGCACTCCTGAAATCTAAAATGCCATGTGGTTCATTCGAGAAAAGACACTTGCTAAATGTTAAACTCGTCATTCGGTTTGATTCAGACTGATCCTTTTGTGTGTTGCAGGTTGCTCATCTCCGCGCCCATGTGCTAATCCACACGGGTGAGAAGCCATATCCGTGTGAGATCTGTGGAACTCGCTTTCGCCACCTACAGACGTTGAAGAGCCACCTGCGCATCCACACTGGAGAGAAGCCCTACCATGTAGGTCACCTTTGGGTTTTGGGTTAAAAAGTGATGATTGAACAAAACGTCAACGACAACAACAACAACAAAAAAAAGAATGCGCTGGCTCGCCTAACGCCGCCTCTTTCTTCTATCTTCCTCCAGTGTGAGAAATGCAACTTGCACTTCCGCCACAAGAGTCAACTCCGGCTGCACCTGCGACAGAAGCACGGCGCCATCACCAACACCAAGATCCAGTACCGCATGTCGACGGCGACGGACATGCCCACCGACCTGACGAAGGTGTGCTGAAGTGGCAGGCAAGCGGAAGGGACGCGGCTTCAAAAAAAGAAAAGAAAAAGAAGAAAAAAAAAAGGAGGCAATCTTGACCTTGGCATTTAAAAAAAAAAAAAAAAAGACCCCCAACTTGTACAATCATCAAATATCGTAGTGCCACACTGTGTTCATTAGACAATTTAATTGGCTGTGTATGCCATTCTAAACGGGTTTCCACTACATGTGAACATAAGAGCCACAAATGGCGTCTTCGTCACTTTATTGTTTCTATATAGATATATAATAACTATATATATGTATGTTGGAAGTGTTTCTAAGCTTTGAAGGTCCCTATATAAAGCTTTATTTTGTTAAGGACGGAATGTAAACAAGCATTTTTTTGGGGTGGGTATACAGTATTTTATATCAGAGAACTTACTTTCTCAAAGTATTGAAAATTTTGATTGACGGGTGGGCCATATATTTTAAGATGACAAGGTTTGCAGCTGTACAGGCTTGACTTCACATTTTCATGTAGACGTGCGCGCACCGCGTCAAGTTGCCATGTTCACGTGATGAGATGGGGGGATTGGGTGGGAGAAAAGGGGGAGAAAAAAACAGCCTGTCGTTGGCGTTGTTGTTGTTGTTGGTTTGAGTCAGGAACATGTCAAGACGATTGCTGCTGCTGTCTGATATGCATTGTGTACTCTGTTACCGTCGCCAGCTGTGGGTGCACACGAAGGGGTGGGGGGGTGACTGCGTAAATATTGTGACATATTGTGTAGTTCTATTTGTGGGATTGCTCTCTGCTGGCGGAGCCAATCCAAGTGTTGAAATGCATTTCAAGGTACTGCATTGTACTGAGCAAGAAAATATTTTGTATTTGTATTGATGTGAATTTTGTTTTCTGGTTTGTTGATTTTTTTTTTCCATTAAGTGAAGGTTTACAGTTTTTTGGTCATTGTTCTTGATCCTACAGTAAAGTTGTTCGTGTTGAAAGGTTTTTTTGTTTTGTTTGTATATACACTGTGTATTCAATGTGCCTTTCTCCATGGCGACTGAATTCTTCTCCATTCAGCCCGGCTGTATTAAGGTACAACTCAAGGACGCCACTTGTCCTCGATCCTTGTGTGTGTCTATGTGTGAGTGTGTACATATATTTTTGAATTGCTTGTCATCAAGCCTAAAAACATGCAAATTCATCCTTGTAAAAATTTCCAGGACTTGTTTTTTGAATTAGATGTCTTTTTTAAAAAAGTAATAATAATAATGACAAAAAAACTGCATTAAGATTATTGTATAATGTTTAGATGTATGAATGTAAAATAAAGGTAATGAATTTCTTTGTATTTACATTGGACTGAGTTTTTTGTTCAAATAAAATAAAAAATAAAAAAGACTCCAGAAGAAGCAGATACCCTTTAAAAAGAACTGGGAATGAAAGTTCTGAAAGTAATTTAAGTGACGGTTACATCAGTTATTTATCGACTCCTGTTGTTTTAGTCTAAAACTGCTGGGCACGCTACAAGAAGGAAGGCAATTACTCAATTTTAAAAAAATAAATGAAATTTTTTTTAAAGCATTTTGATAAAACAAACAAAAATCAAAGCTTAGCTCTACACGGTCAGCCTACTAAAAGACAGAGACAGAGTCAAATTCAAGAACAAATGATGAAAAAGGAACTTTTGATGTGTCGTGACATTTATTTTTTCAACACATTTTTGATCTTTATTCACTATTTGTTTGTTGTTATTCTGATCAGGATGACTGGCAGAAAGGAGAATGTCAGACATAATGTTTTTAAATTGGCCAATCATTAAATATCTTCTCCTTAGGGCCAAAGTTCCCTGGTTTTAATCTTATTCTGTTGTACCAATAATATTGACGATAATAAATCATAATTTAACACTTTACCCCCCCCAAAAAATGGAACGCAATAAAAATCCACTGAAAGACAAAAACAATCAGAATATAAATAAAATATTTTTTTATTTTGAAGTGACAAGAAAAATTCCAAAAGCCATAGTTTCATTTTTGTATAAGATACGCAACAGTGCTTGTTATTTAACTCAAACAAAAAAAAGCGCTGCCTGTGTTCCTGTTGTCTGAAACAAAACTGACAACAGAGTCAACTGAAGCCTGAGAGGTGAAAACTGGTTCCAAATAATTGCAGCTCTGTGTAAATTATTGATTCTCTGGAATGCAATTAAACTAACAATTCTACACAAACCCATCAATGACACGTCAAAACCAAAAACTCCTCTTCAGTCATCATTCTTCACAACCCATCACCTCCCCGGCCCACCCAAACCCCTTTCCGATGAGCGCCCCCTACTGGTGATCCATCACTGCTTCTGCTGCATGGCCTCTTTCCGCGCAGCGTCTTGCAGGAGCTGAGTGTCCACCTCATCTGCAGGCAGCTGCACGTACCGGACCACCGAGCCGCGAATGAAACAGTTTTTCACAGACAGCTGGAGTGAAATGAAAACAGGACATTGCGAGACGGCAACGCTAATTATCATCATTTTGAAAGTGGGCAGACTGCTCAGAGCGATGCAAAATTTAAACCAGAAGGGAGTCCATTCATGACACTCACAATAAAAGGAATTGTCATGAGTGACTCAGTTCGGTTGCATTTTACCTCCCATTACATGACGCATAGTTTTTTTTAAAGAAAAAAAGGACAAAAAATATCAAGCCATCTCCAACGGATTGATTAAGGCAAGTCTTTTATGGTTCAAGCGACTGACGCATTTTATTCTGGTATGGTCTGCTATGGAATGAGCATAACTTGGAGAGTGGTTAAAAGGTAATTGCTCAAAAAGGTATTCATCTGTATACAAGTTATGTATAAAGAAAAGTAAGTCACGTTAATCTACAAACAAATACAGTTTAGAACAGGGGTCACCAACGTGGGGGCCCGTGAGCACTTTATAGCTTCTTCATGTAAATCAGTATCATTAATAATAACATATACAACTAAAGGCTAACTGAGAAATTGTGTTATTTCAGGAGAGTGTAGCAACCGGTTGCCCTTCATAGGACCCAGTACCTATGAAGTAGCTCAGGTTCAACAAGGTTGGTGACCCCTGGTTTAGAACAATATGAAACCTACCATGTGGGGGTATTTCTCTGGATCAGTGACGCTGATGTCTGTGAGTTTAATGTTCAGGTACTGAAACACCAAATCACAAGAGTAAGTATGTCAGAAAATGAATAGATATGTATGATTCAAAATAATTGTGAGAAGGAAATAGTCTCTCACCTGGTCGACAGAGTGAAGAGTTCCACAAATGCTGAAATCGATTAAACCAGAAAGGTTAAACAATGTTAATGCAAATGTTCTCACGTAAAGATGAGTGACAAATATATGGCAATTGTATTATATTTTTAATTTACAGTAGAGACGACATATCAGACACAAGAGAATAAATTCCAACATGAAGTCGTTTTATAGTAAAGAGACATGAAGATCCTGGTCCTTTCACAGTAAACGTATTTACGTCTCTCCCACGTTTAAACGTGATATGAGTTTTGAGCCTCGGCGGCCACCATCGTTCAAAAACCGCTAAAAAAGAAAAAAAATTTGAAGGGGAAAAAAAAGGAGCCAAAAACGAATGCTACAGGTCACATTGTAAAAACCAAAAGCAAACATACCTGAGGTCGTTTTTGAGCTCCACCACCACATCCTTCCCCACCAGCGACTTGAAAAACGAGTAGAAAAGCTGCCAAACAGAGAACAGGAGGAAGCTAACGTAAGGTAGCATAGGCTGTTAATGTTCACAGCAATGCGCTGGCTAGCAAGCTAAAGTGTGAAGAACGATGTAGACGGGCTGTGATTTATTACATTCTTGATCGGATCATTGGCGAAAGCGTCTGCTTCCTACAAGAAACTAAATCAATTCGTTGAATCGGAGCTCTTACCATTGTTGCAGCTCCGTTGATGCGTCCGACCGTCTGGCATTGATGATGATGTGCTACGTAATATCCCTGCGACGGGCGCAGTTACTATACTTAACCACACGAGGGAGATAGTTCTGCAGACATCTCGATCAACATTTTTTAATTTAGAACAAACCAGTTGGAATTTACTGGACTCATGTTTTCTTCTGTACATTTCGATAGAAGTAAATATGTTCAACCCTCCGAGGTTCAGAAAAAAGTGTAAAGGTGTACATGAATATCCGGTATTCTACATCATTTGAGTAACAGATCGCAGATGATCTTTACAGACACATCATGTAAAATTGAATGACCACATACTATATCAGTGTTCAACCTTATATCAACCTAAAGAAGTGGTCCTGATCAATTCAGAGTTCAACTTCCTGTGCACATAACTTCAATCAACACTTTTAATGCAGTTCATCAAAGCAACAACAGATGGAGACAAATAGATTACAGTGTTGCAGACGCAAAGAGGAATTTATTTACAGTTTCACAGTTTTGTTTAGCGATGCAAAAAGGGATAGGAAATCTGAGAACTCAATTCAAAAGGCTTTTTATTTTAGAGCAAACAATTAATAATGACATGTTCTGTGCGTTAAACAGCTACTAGTGATTGAGTCGTGCAAAACAAGTTGCACTCATGAAATGTAACAGGATCATAAGGAGTTTCAAACAATCCATTTTTTACATTCTGCTGTTTTTCTCGCCATCAAAGAAAAGCTTGACAATTTGGCTAATACGCTCTCGTTGCAGTTTGGAAGAAATATTACGGTCTGGCAAGGGAAGCAAGCAGCTAACTTGATTCAAGAGGAACAGCCAATCACAACTTACAGTAACTGTTACAAAAAAAAAAGAACCTCTGTATATCTCCAGAAAATAATGTATTTAATTCTCAAATTTAAATCCACCTTCTACAATGATGTGTTTTAGCTTTTTCTTTAACCAAAGCTGATGCTTTTTTGGAGCTTCTGCATGACAAAAATAAGGCAGGCAGGAAGCAATATAAGAAAGGCTAACTTTTACTGACAGGATAAACAAGATAGAGACAGATTGTTGTCAGAAAACACTTGCGAAATTGCAAATGCAAAATTTAAAAAAAAATTGAGATAATGAAATTAAACATTTTTTTCAGCAGACCACATGCTTAGCTTCTAAACATGTAGAACTCGGGTCGATGCCAGTCATCACTGCAAACAAGCCTTCACAGAATGCTCCTTTTGGGAACTTCAGGCTGACCTGGAGAAGCAGAGTCAGACTTATAAGCTGTAGGTGATATAAAGATAACCCCCAGTTAAGATGTTGTGTTTCCCTTACCGTCTCTGTGTCCTGAAGACTGGCCAGGCCGAGCCGGTAGCCTTTTGGCCGGCAGTTCTAAGTTGTCCCTGTAGTCTCTGGGTTTGGAAGGCAGTGCCTCAGCCATGCCTGACCGGGACTTTGTAGGTAACGGAGGCCTGCCATGTAACATCGCTCCCTCTGAGCGAGAGGGCACCACTGGTTTCTTGTTCGTGGAGTGGTGAGCGGCAATCGGCGTCGGGGGCTGAGGTTTGCCTTCGGAACAGGTGTAGGAGCGGTTGCGTGGTGTGGGCACCGGAGGGCGATCTGCCTCAACGGCAGGCTCTTGAAGTGTGGGAGGCTCCCAGTGCAAATGGTCTTGGTCCCTGTTTCGAACTTGTGATTTTGCCATGGAGCCATACAACGGGTTGTCAAACATCTCTGAAGACTTTTCCACCTCACCCCTTGGACAGGATGTTGGACACTGTCAGTTTAGACTCATTGGTTAACGAAATACAAAATGCATACCAGGTACTGGAACTTACACAGGATTTATGACCTTTCCTGAGGGAATACGTGTGCCAACATCATGACCACCCTTTTTGGGAAGGTAACTCCAGCCTTTATCCACCATATTACCCTTTTGGTAGAGAACTCCCATGTAATTGGGATTAGAAATATCATGTGCCTGTGTGATGGACCTGATAAAGAAAATCAAAACACACGTCAGGGCACGTGTGAGACATTCACACCACAGGTCCAAAAAAAAAAAAAACCCCTACTTGTTTTGGTCACTGCCTTTTCCTTTCGCCGTGTCATCCTTTTCGATTTTGATGAAATCTGAAAGCAGAGCAAGTCAAGATTTGACGCTACAGGAAATAAAACAGGAAGCGGGTTATGATAGGCGCCTGCCAAGCTGATTTCCTGACTCACCGTACAGCTTCTCGGTTGGTTTCCCCTCAGAGGTGTGCAGCTGGATGCCTCCGGTAAATGTGCCAGTTTTCTCTCCGTGGTGAGTCAGAGTGATGAAGAACTCGGTGTAGCAGCCCTGGGCAGCCCGCAGTGCAACACAGCCTTCACCTTTGGAAATAAGGTACCAGTGTATGAGTGACTTACCCAGCTGGATCACTCAGATTTCACCACCCAAATCTCATGCGTCCGCACATGCTCCAAAATAACTTTCTCTTTTAGTTCAAGAATTCCATCAGAATCAAGCTTCCTTTTTTGTAGTGGGGAAACCAGGAAGCTATTGCAAGAGGCTTCCTTTTAAAGGCCTCAAAAGTAGACAAAGAAGTCTTATAGGGGGGTGACTGCATGTTTAGCCGCTGCTGGAGGAGATTAGCTTTGGCAACAGCAGTTTTATTGGAACTGGTATCTTAGCATAAGTAGAAAAACAAAGAACAGCAGTTAAGGCCTTTTCACATAGGACAACTTGTTGCAGTTGTCTTTGTCTGTTACCATATGACTCGTAGCTGTCTGTTGACTTGACACTGATGAGGATGTGCTGGTCCAAGAGGTACTCTGGATCCGAGATGATGGGGGTGAGCTTAAAAAAAAAACATGGTAATTTCATCAAGATCATGCCAAAGTGATTGGCCAAGCCAAGAAACGCCCCCTTCCTGCTTTTACCTCAATCTGGTTGCGAAAAAAAACCTTTATGGACCCCTCTGGGTGCTCCATGTTCTCTCCCTCTGGCGTTTTGACTGTTTCTGTAAACATTCAGCAAACCAATACAGAGTTGAATCTTCTTTTTTTTTTTTTTTCTTAAGGCAGTCGAATCCAACATGATCCTCTCAATCTTTGCAGGATAAACTTACTTTCCAAGCAGCTGGAATGGTACTCCACAAGGAACTTGGTCCTGGATTTTGTCAACAGTATGGCCACGCAATTCATGATCTGTATCCCACCTTCAGGTGCACTGTTTGGATCTGATGGGAGATTAGTTAAAACTTTGGCTTCACCCTCAAACAAACAACAACTTAAAGCCAGTGAGCCTAGGAGAGTATTGTACCCTGTTTGGAGACAAACTGAGATGCAACCCCGACTTCAAATGAGCCAAAGACGGGCGAATGATCGCTTGTCATGATGTCAGTGGTGCATCCTGCAAGATGATCATTAAGAAAATCCAATCAAAAATCAATCATCACAAACCATTGTATTGGGAAGCTCACTTTTTGCAAAAAGAAAAAACATTTTCCCTCAAGGTATTCCAAACTGCGCTAGTGACAAGATATTTTAATATTAATGATATTTTTGATAGCCTCTGGGGAAAAAAACAAAAAAAAAAAAAAAACTTGCAATTCTTGACCTGCACTGGACCAAGTTTGCTACTGAGTGGGACGGTTTCAAAATTGCAAAATTAAGTTTGCAGCAGACTGTGGGAAGTAAACTTTCCACTTAGAGGCAGATCAATACGGCCGCTAGAGCCCTCTGGCTATAATACGCAGTCTATTTGCATCAAGTATATACTGTAGGATATGAACTTTGGAGTCTAGACTCAGCGGTTTCCATCCGTAAATCAGGAAATGTGCGTCCCTCGGGAAATCACTCACCATACGCGTGGCTGACGACGTGGGCCAGAGGATAGGACTTGCGCAGGATGCGATCGCACCACGAGGGCAGGTTGTACTTTGTCTGCGAGGTTCAGATTCATCTCACATGTGATACCACTGCACATAAGAAGGTTCTTCACAAGCAGCAGTGAGTGGCAGGCGAAGAATGATTAAAGAGGAAAAGCCAGCCGGAAAAAAAAAACTGGTGTTCAACAGGCTGCAAAATTGAAATGTACGTTGTATGAACCAATCCATTTCTTTTATTGACAGTTGGGGCAGTTGGTAACCGCTAGAGGCTTTCTTTTGGTGTCGGGGGAGTCACCGGATGTGTGTCGCCACCGTGTGGTGAGCCCCAATGCACTGCATTGCTCAACTGTACTGACCACATTCTGTCATGAGACAACAGTTTTGTTTTGTTTTTACAATGGCACGTTGTAGAAAATAGACACGACTCTCTTCAAGCTCACTCTTGCTTCTTCTTTGTTGTCATGGATATATAAGTGAACTGTGCAGATATTGTTTCTTGCTTCCTATACAGCAGAAAGGAAACTGATTGGTTCCCTCATACTGTTGCGAAACTGCAGAAACTGGGACTTTTGGAGATGGATGAATGACATTTCAGACTTCCTGATTCTCAAGAAATAAATTCCAAGTCCTTATCATTTTTAGCTGAAGACTGCACAGCCATTTAACATTTTTGGTGGGTTTACACATTAGACACATTGGTGTGATAGTGGACCAATGGGCATACTTATGTTAAATGCAGAGTAGCTTGTTACTGCACCAATGTAGGTCACATCTTAAATCACATTTTATTTATAGTTAATAATAATTTATTTATTATTATTTGTTGTTTTTGTGAGACACTGCAATGTCCATCTTATCAGTTCACTGACCTCAGCGTGCATTGTGCAGCATTGAGCCTGGGACAGAAACACAGCACCCAACTATCCTGTTCAGGCACAGTTCCTGCCCTGGCACAGTTGCTCATGTCATGGCCTCGATTTACAATGAAAAAAAGAGCTGACTTGCGATTGGTCTGCTTGAATATGACAGACAGATGGTTTGGCTTGTTAATGCCTGTCCAGGTCTTGCTTTCCCTTTCCAAATGCCTTCTACGGGCTCTCGACCAGATGGATACGTGAAATAAAGCAAGAAGGTTGAAGAAATGATGCCACAAGCAGGCCAGGGTAGACGAAGATGGGTTCCGTCCACCTCCACAGACGGAGATCTTACCCCTGTGGCCTTGGCCTTGGTGTAGGCGTACTTGTCTCGAGTGTCTCTCTCAAAGCGATACGTGGGTGGAAATGTGATTTCCTCCTCATCTGCAATCGCACAATTATCGTTCGTTTTTTTTTTTTTTTTTTTTACATCAAGTGCAGTGAACACATTGGACCCTGGAAACATGCCGGCTGCTGAGTCTCACCAAAGTGCAGAAAGACCTTGCCGTCGTTCCTCGCCATGTTCAGCTGGTCTTTACCAAGGAGATCGTTGTACTGCTGCTGTTTGATCTTTGTCACAATGTACTCGGCTTCCTGTCGAGAGGGAACATGCAAAGAGGTGACTCAGTGACTCACTTTTGTTTTTCACTCAGTGACTTGCAGCGACAGCAAAGATGAGCTTCAAAAGTGTAAACGTGAAAACCTTTGTGTCATTTTATGGGGGCGGTGAGGGTGGTGGGGAGATAAAGAAAACAGAAACTGTCACAGTGTTCTTTGATACCTGAATGTGAAGGTGTGTTGTTTGTTTTGTGTTTTGTCTGTTTTATTATTAACTCACTGTGGTTGGGAGCTCCACGCGGTAGTTCAAATCCCCGAGCCAGAAGAGGTGAGTGAACTGATGTGTGATGTCGAAAGGGTTGAGCTTCTTGTCTCCCAGGTTCAGAAATCGCAGGATGGTAGTGTAGTTTTGATTACGCCTGCAAAAATGTCATTCAATTATGTATATATATATATATATATATACACATATAAATAGCGTTGTTATCTTGACTTTTGTATGTTTTAACAAATGTTATGCTTTTTGCTAAACAAAAATAAATAAAAAGACTGAAAATGACTTTTTGAAGAGATTGACACAACAGAGAAAGAATATAGTGGCAGTAAGAACAACCAAAGATTTTCAGAAATTAATGGATTACTAAGATCTTACCATTTTGGTCTATTATCCTACGCAAATTCATTGCTTTTAATTTTTATGGGCAAAACCTTTTCGTCACAATCTCAACATCCCCTCAACAGCATCATCAACTGCTAGCTTTTCCTGGAACCAGCCGATAAGAACTCTCCCTACTTGCAACCAAATCCCACCATGTGATGAAGGACGAGGTGGTTGCCATGATGACAGGGAGACAACCTCACCTGAGCTTTTTCTCACTTCCGGAGGTCAGGTGACTGTTGACAAAGCCAAAAGACGTGCCGTTGAACATGAAGGACACACCCACCGCTCCCTTGTTGCCTGCACGTGACGAAAAAACGTGGTAAAGTAAAAAGTAAAAACACTGCGGTCAGTCCTGGATCACCCTCACACTGCAGATAGGTGGCGTCGTGTCCGTACCCAGAGTGTTGGCAATACCCGTCTTCACGCTGTCTGAAAAAATGTGAGAGATTCTGTTTTCATGCTCGGGCTTTGCCAGAACCACAATCCGAATGTTCCACAGCGTGTGGATCGCCACCTGTAGGTGAAAGAAGGTATTTATTTATTAATTAAAGCTTTTTTGCCTATTCATTACTCCCAAAACTGAAGAGATCTGTGTTTTTCATTGGTTCTCACTTAACATGTTTTCGTAGATCCTTCTGAATCCTAATTTCCCTCTTTTAACTTGAAAATAATGTTGTGTGCAATCTGGAAGGCTTTCATTTGTAACCTGAAGAATCATTTTATTCTTATAAGTTTTAGGACTGTTAAATTTGTAGTTCTGCCTTCCATTCATCCATGCATCCATTTTCGATACCCGCTTATTCCTGAACTCAAGGTCAAAGGGGTCTGCTGCAGTCTATCTCAGCTGTCATAGGGCCAAGGCAGGCTACAGCTTGGCAAGTCACCAGTTCATCACAGGGCCACATAGAGACACACAACCATTCACACTCACATACACACCTACGGATACATGCAATGTTTTTGGACTGTGGGAGGAAGTCGGAGAGAACCCACGCAGACACAGGGAGATCATGCCAACTCCACACAGAAAGCTCCCAGGCCCGGAATCAAACCCACAACCTTCTTGCTGTGAGGCGGCAGCGCCAACCACTGCACCACCACCCTTAGTTCTGCCTTAACCATCTTTATTTTTGTGGTGTTACGAGATCCCTTCTTCCATTTGTAGCAATTCTTCAGAATTTACTGGTGACTTTGGCTCCTCTGCAACTCACCTGTTTGAAGCTGAGGTTGGTGATGTTCCTCAGGACGCGCTTGACCGTGTCCGACCACTCGCGCTCGCTCAGAGGATCCTCCTGAGAGCCGATGACATAGATGTCGTGTGGGATGTGATCGGCCGTGTCGTCTCGCGTCTTGCCTTGGCCTTTACACTGGAACCATGTGCTGATGTTGTGCGGAGGGCCGGCATTGCCTGCAAGGCGATGGATAATTTACTCAAACCATATTGTTACCTTCAGTTTAAGGACGTACGTTCAGCCTGGTTACCCATGTTCCAGGTTCCTACAAATACAGTGATCATGTCTGGTTCGGGCTTTTGCGAATGTTTGTTCTTCATCTGTTGAAGCAGTTGGCAAAAACCTTCTCTCTTCTGGCGAGACATTAAACAAAAGACATACATTTCATGGCACATTGCACATTTCAACCCACTACCAAAGTTTCACAAAATATTTGCTCTTTTCATTCTTTTTTTTCACTTGATTTCATTTTTTTTTTTTTGATTAATGGCAAGCTTCTCAGATGTCTATTACCTTTGTGTTCTCAAACACAAACTCTTTGCGCAGGATCTTCTCTTTCTCTGTCTCCAGGATGAGTTTGATGTGTTCTTTCTGAGACTTCACCAGCTGCAGAACTAAAAAAAAAAAAAATGTGTTTTCTGAAAAGAAGCAGCAGCAAAATTTCAATGAGCAACACAAAACTAGCCTGTCCCGCAAACAGTTGCTAACAGCGTGCTAGCATTCTCACAATGGGATCAAAGAAGGCAGGAGATTTGCGTGGACTGTGTTGCAGTGATAGTGAATTTAGGAGATTTAAAAAATAAATAATAATAATAATAATAATAATAATAATAACGATAATAATAAATGGGCCGCAAACTGCCTTCCACTGCTGCTACCATTTCTCACGTCCAGGTTGAAATTTCCCTTTATGTTTGCCTTCCAAATGTATCCTGACTCCATGTAAAATACTACATATGCTAACAGTGCCAAAACTGTTCAGTTATGCATTTTCAAAGCCAGACACTCACGCTAATTATAAACCATTTATCATCAGATAATCTCAATAACTGTTGTCGTCGAAAATTATATTCCGCTAGAGCCAAGACAACCCAGTGTTTCGCAAGAGGACCCAGAGTCTCGAGATAACTACAGTCAGTAGGGGACTTTCGGAGCAACACCAGCACTTTGCTAAAAAAAATAAAATAAAATAAATCGGCAGGAAGGAGGAGAATGCGACACCCTGACTCACTCTTGCTGTGCACAAAGAACTTGTCATCCGGCCCGTCTTTGGATTTCTTGAGGTAAAGCTTCCCACCTTCCACGTCCACTTTCAGTAACATCTTGGTGGAGATACCCAGAGATTCTTGCTTGACCTTCGGGCGAAAGATGGTAGTGACTCAAATATCTGGACGTTCTAGATCTTTGCCCACATGTCCTCCTGGTGAGGGGACGTGCCCATTAGTCCGCCCTCCCATTAGGGTTACAGTTACGGTTAGGGGAGGTCGCACCAATGGGCAATTTGTCGGACTAGTGGGAGGTTGGACTAATGGGAGGTCGGACCAATGCCATGCGGCCCTGGTGAGGAGGTTCAAAGAATCACCTCAAATGTGACAATTGGTATGAGAGATTTCCTGTGACCACCTTCCTGTCCAAGGGATTCAAATATGGAGCTCCTGGCCTGGAAGCAAAACAAGGCAATTAGAGAATTTCTACACCGCTGTAAAACATACAAGCTAAAAAACAAAACAAAAAAAACAACATTTGACCTTGTCCTCTATGGAGTAAAGCAGTTTTGTCAGGTGCTCCAGCCTGAGATGTAAAGACTGACTCGTCGAGTCAGAAGACATCTGAACAAAGGAGATAAAGTATGAAAAGAAACAAAACAAGGACAATAAGGTGGATTTTTATGCCGATTTGTATCATCTTGTAAAGTGTCAGCAGTGGCTCTCACATGTTTTGGACCGTGACACATTCCTGGTGCATGTTGCTGGTCCAGGGACCTATGGAAGACCTCCAGGGCCGGCAGGATGCGGGAGATTTCACTGCCTCACCAGAGAGATGACGGCAACGGTTAGAAACAACAAACTTTGAACAAGTGTGTACCTTTATTCAGCGGTAAAACTTCACCTGTTTAGATTCTTGCAGATGGTCGTGGTCAGCTTCTTGAGCCCGGGAAGGTCGAGGTGACCGCTTTGAATTTGCTCAATGTCCAAGCTGAGAGCCGTCCTGAAGTAGTCCTGTATGGCCACCTGATGCTCCTCTGGGATCCTGCAGAAACACGGTTTCAGGAGATCTTTGGTGGCCTCAGAACAGAATAGTGTCACAACTTCTTGAGTAAAATTTGATGTTTAGTTTGTTGAGCTTGGGTTCTTTTTCAGCAGCAATCAAGCAAACAAAGCTGTGGCAAATTTATTGTCGAGAAAATAACCAGACTAGCTACCCACACACCGCGTAACTGGCCTGACGAAGCTCCAGAGCCCAGTTTCAAATAAATTCTGATCTGATAGAAAACTAGTGAACAGTGTGAGACAGATCGCTTACAAATATTTCAATCGTGCTTCTGTCAGTTTACTGCTCCCCCTCAAATGCATTAAATGTGAAATGTTAAAAACTGAAATGTTAAAGCTCTGGCGACCATACGTGGACGTGTCCAGCTGCTGCAGCCTGGTCAGCATTGTGTCCGGCAGAGACTTGGACAGCTGCTCGGCCGTCTTGGCTTCAGCATCTTTGATGTCGTTGGAGGCAAAGTTCCTTGGTGGCAGCTGCGGCGGCAGTTGACTCGTGTCTGTGGGGCCGAAAAGGAGAGAGTTTGTGTGTTTGTTTTTTTGTAAACCCTTGCACAGGTGACAGTGGCGGTTTCGGTGAAGAGGTTATGGCGCTGTTGGACCTGTCTCCTCCTCCACCTCTTCCTCTTTCTGCACCGGGTACTGCAGATGTGTGATCAGGCCCATGTTGGGGTTGTAATAAGCCTCCACCAGCTCAGGCAGCCCAGAGAAGAACCTGATGGGAACTCCCTCCGAGGCCTGGAGAGCACACAACACCAGAAACATCAACCACCCTTTTCCTAATTTTTACTGTTGGTTTTCTGCTAAAAAGCAACATACAAACAACACACATTTGATGTTAAGTTCTACATTGTGTTGTGTAGTTGGACTAAACCTTATTTTTTTAAAAGATGTTGCAGATGGAAATCTTTAAAAAAATAATAATTAAAAAAAAATGAAGTACTGCACTCAACATACTAATGGAAGGCAGTTTTAATGGTGCATAGTTGATGTTAGCCTTAGTTAGCATGCTAACATGCAACAAAGGGCATCTTATCCTGTTCGGTAATCAGGACAGAAAGGTCCCCTACCATTTCCAAGACTTTTATTTTTCATCCTGCACTACAATGTCTGACTTTGCTACTATATGCTATTCAATTTCAGGAAAACAGCATATTTAACCCCTATTTAACCCCACGTTTACAGCCTCCTGCTAAAACATTAACTCTCCTACTAAAACTGATGCTTTGCTGGATTTTCCACATGCTTGGAAATGTACAAATAAATAAGAGGGCAGAGCCAGAGCCTGCCTCGAGGTGTGGACACTAACTGAGGAAATTGTCAGTGCCCTTTATAACATCACAGGTGGCTTTTTCCAAAGGTGTGGAATTTAGCACACACTTTTTGAAAGTTGGACCAGGTAAAGGAAGTAAAGAATGGAGTTTTCTCACTTCTGGGAAGTTCACTGATAAACAAATACACTGCAATAAGAAAAAATGGTGAAGTGTACTTTGTATAATGTGAGACCTTCAAAATACAGACCACAAACATGTAAATGAAGCTTTGGAGCTATGATTAGTGAAGGATTTTTTTCCCCCCCGCTGATCCAAGCAAAGAAACAACTTGCCAAAGAAATTCTGTTTTAATTTTCTGCTTTCTCCGGTCCAGCACCAAACTTTTTTTTTTTACTACACTCGTTCCTCTTCCTGAGTACGCTGTGGTTTCAACTATGATCATGGTTAAAATCAGGCTGTAGTTGCAAGACAGCAACAGCACCTTCTTCTAATCTTTAAGTGTGCAGTCAACATGCATCATTTGAAAAAAAAAAAAAAGCGCACGCAGCCACAATGGATGAGAAACAAAGTGTGAAACTGGCTTGGGGGTAACCTGCACGGAGAGCTTCTTGTCCTCATTAGGCAGAATTCTGTAGGTGTACACAAGGTTCTGGTGTCTGTGGTGAGGGGAAATACAGACAGACGTGAGAGGAAGACCATGAACGTACAGTGAAGGTAGACGGGCAGGTCGCTTGAGCTGCTATTTAGAGCAAACTTTGTGATAAGTGACAGCTGCCGCCGCTGCTGCTGAGCGCAGGGTGTTGCATTGTGACAGCATGCAAATAAAGAGGAACTATTCCAGTATCGCTGTGCGTCTGCATATTATCACGCATTTAAATACAGCAGGCCACTGTTTCACTAGTTAAAGTCGTTTTACTGGTTATTATTTCATATTTTCACGTTTCTCCAACTCAAACGACGTCACTCGGGTGCATTAATATAGAAGGAGTTACGATGAGGCAACTGGACTTGTTCTTGCGGTCGCAACAACAAGTCCAGTTGCCTCAACTCCACCTGAACCCCTTCTACATTAGGAGAACCTCGACGACTGAGAATCTTCACAGACATTCTGCTTCATACAGGCCAGATGTCTGAGGTGCCGTGTGTCATGAGGAGTTTCCCCTCTCTTGTCGATGAGAAACAAACGACCAAACCGATATCTAATAAAAGTGGAGGTGAAATACTTGGGTATAGCAGGTAACTCACAGGACGCAGAGGGCGTATGCTCCCTGGATGGACTCACTGTCCCGGATGAGGAAGCTTCCATCTCTCGCTGCCTTGGAGAGAAGATCCTCAGCTTTGGAGCGGGTGATGTTGCCATGACCCCACGGCTGGGAAGTTGGCATCCTGCCGCTGCTGCTGCTGCTGCTGCTGCTGCTGCTGCTGCTGGTGGCGGCTCGTCGGACAAGATTCCAAGCCCTGACCTGTCCGCCTGACCTCCAAGCCGAACCCTACGATCAAAGACCTCGCCTATATTCAGTTCTTTTCAGCCGGACATTTCGTCTTTGTCATGGTTGCGCACAGCGAAAGTAGCTCATTGCACTTGTCACTCCTGGTCCCCTGCGATGGAGGAAGGCAGCCTCAACTCTGAACTTCCTCATTCGCGAGGCTGAGAGAGGAGGGCCTAAAGACACAGCACCTCGCTCTGCCGCTGTTCTGCACAGCCAGGAGTTTAAATCGATTTACAGGCAAATAAGAGTCACTTTTTCTCGCGCAATCGGCTGCTGTTCCACCTTTACTGTCAGTGTAGCTGCCTGAAAATATGACTGTGAGATAATGTAACAATGGATTTTTGGTTGGGTTTTTTGTTTGGTCTTTTTTTTAAATGAGAGGAAGTGAAAATGGGAAGTGACAGAAAAGTAAAATATGGCAGGAGTGAGAGAAAAGCTAATGCATTTACGAACAGCCAAAGTTTAGTTTTGAAAGCCAGATTTTACTGGTCTATTTTCAAATTCAGACAGGGGTTGATGAATAAATAAATGCGGGGTGGGGGCAGGGGTTAAAAAAAAATAGATGTTCAGTCTCTCCAGGAAATGAGTTGAGAGTGGGCTGCCATGTTGGTGCGCTGGACAGGAAGTCTTGCAAAAATAAGTGGAGGGAAAGAAGAAGAAGAAGAAGAAGCAGAGCTTAAAATGAGAAGCCACAGAGCCGTCGGCGGGTAAATGACGCTAAAAAACTCACCAGCAGCATGACATCAAATTATACTTTTACTTTCAGATGCTGTCGCCACAGCGAAGCCACAGTTCTTACACAGTTACATCAGGAGGGAGTGTTTTACATTGGATGTACAGCCAGACAAGACACTTTGAATCAGAACTTCAAGTTTATTATTTACAGCTCGAGTCACATTTTCAGTCACATTTTCTTGTGTGAATTGTGTCCTTCTCCGTCAAAGCGGCATTTTTTTTTTTACATTATAAAAAAGAGACCACAGGGAAGCAAAGAGTTCAAAGTTCGTCGTCTTGTCGTTCATAGACACAGAAACGTAGGCAAAGAGTATCGGAGGATAACAAAGACGAGAAAATACAAGGAAGAATATAATCATCATTAAAAAATACATTTTAAGTGCATGTAAAAAATAACTGTATATAAAAAAAAAACAGTATAAAGTCCAGCTAGCTGTTCTGGGGGGCCAATAGGTAAGCTAACACTAGCGTGCCAAATCCCTGTAGCGCTAAGATGCTTACGCTTTGGAAGTACCCTTGTGTTTTTTTTTTCGTTTGAGTTAAAGCATCACTGATTCAGACGGGCAACAACATTCCTCTGCCAGAAAACATTTCAGCAAAAAAATTTAGCCGGTTAGAGGCTCCATGTGTAACAGTTAGTGGCATCCAGTGGTAAGAAATTACTTTTTTTTATATTTCTTTTTGGCTTACATTTTTCCTTAAATAAGCTGTGATGACAGAGTAACGTCACCAAACCCCAAACGGAACCAGAGCAGCAGAAAGGTGGACCTCCTCTAAGTATAACTGCAAAACATAATAAATAGAATTGCTTATTATTAGCAAATGAGAACATGGGTGATGTCATCTTCCGATTGGCTGCTTTAACCATGATGATGAAAGGAGCTCAAGGTGTTTCATTCCCTTTCTACAGCTCAGACTGAGACTGATCAGAAAAATAACATTTAAATTTGTAACGTTTGCTGTGTAAGTCGGTCCTCTCAGTTTGGCCCATTTCCTGTCGGTTTGCAGTGTGTTTAGCGTCGAAGCTGCAAATAAACTAAGCCACACCACTGTGGCTGGGCTGCTAGCCCACTTTATAGGTTGTCTGCTCATGCCGCGCAGTTAGTGATTTGCATGATAACATGTTGGGTTTGGGTTTTTTTTTTTTTTTTTTTGAAGGGGGCAGAGTGATCAGCAAGCAAAGTAGTGGTTTGTGGTTTGCACACCAGAAGCTAAAATGAGCACTTTACCATGAATTAGATCAGACCTGACTTATTTTTGCATATGACACTCAAACCCTTTCCCACCTCAGCGGGACGACGTCAGAGTTCAATATTATTGTGCTTATATTGTTATTTTTTTATAGTGGTTTAAGCATGCAAACAGTTTGTCTGCCTTCATGTCACAAAGAAAAATCATCCTTCGCATGTCTAAAAAAGCATAAAAAAAGAAGTGCATGTCGAACCTGCAACATTTTCTTTTTTGACATTTAGAAAATACTCCCTTTAAACTCACAATCTGTCAAAAGAAAAAAAAAACGGAACTTCATTTAATTTAGGCAGTTGTTCTTATTTAAAGCAACTTGACACTTGGTGTTGAGCCAGTCAACTATTGCATTGACAGCGCCCTCTGTTGGACATAGGTGAAGTTGGGAAACGTGGTCAATGTCATTCAACCATTGAGGATTTTTGTCTGATTATTGTTGCTGCTGCTGTTTGATTGTGGTTTTCTCTATTTGTGTGGCCTCCGGTTCACACAATTTGGGGTTGAAAATTAATATTTGCATCAACTGTATCAATCGCTTGGGGACCCCCCCGCCCACTAAAAAAAAGCAACCTTAGAACTCAGACTTGGCGCTGACGGAGCTCTCATGCGTCCCCTTCAACTCGCCGCTGGTGGCGGCGGACACGCCCCCCCGCCGCTCGCCGCACAGCAGGCGCAGCAGCGTGCTGCGGAACTTCTCTGCGCCAAGCAGGTAGACGAGCGGGTCCAGGCCGCCGTTGAGGCAGGTGAGGAAGGAGGTGAGGCGGTTGGCCAGGCGGAGGCCCTGCCGAGTCTGGCAGCCCACATCGGGGTGGTTGTACCCCAGGATGAAGGTGGCGCGGCTGACGTGGTAGGGCAGGAAGCACACCACGTAGATGAGCGCCACCAGGCCGATGGTGCGCAGCGCCCTGCGCCGCAGCGCCGGCTCCAGGCGCGAGCCGCGCCGCAGGCTGAGGGCGATGAGCAGGTAGCAGACCAGCGTGGCCAGGAAGGGCGGCATGAAGGCCACGGCCAGCGAGGCCAGCGCCTTGCCCGACGCCTTCTCCCGGTAGAGCTGCAAGCACACCGTCACGCCGTCCACCTCCGCCGTCTGGCGGGTGACCAGCAGGGGCGCCATGGAGACGGCCATCAGCGCCCACAGCGCAAAGCTGACGATTTGGGCGTTGCGGGCGCGCCGCACCTTGAGCGAGCGCACGGCGTGCACCACGGCCAGGTAGCGGTCGACGGCCACGCACGCCAGGAAGTAGATGCTAGCGTACATGTTGACGTAGAAGAGGAAGCCGGCCAGGCGGCAGGGCACCTCGCCGAAGGGCCAGTGGCCCCCCGTCAGGTGGTAGGTGGCCCGCAGCGGCAGCACCACCACGTAGGAGAGGTCGGCCACGGCCAGGTGCACCAGGAAGACGTTGGCCGGCGAGGAGGAGCCGCGCTGGTGTGAGAAGATCCACAGCGCCAGGCCGTTGCCGTTAAGCGCCAGGAAGAAGACCAGGATGTAGAAGCAGCCGAACAGGGTGTTCTCGGCCGTCATGTCGCCCGCCACGCAGGCCTCCGACGACTGGTTGGCCAGCAGCGGCAGCTCGGTGGTGGCCGACTCCATCATTAGGGTCTGGAGGGGACGGAAAAGAGGCGAAACAGTGTTATTCTGATGAGAAAATTGAGATGAAACTTGCTGTTGTTCTTCTACATCTGACGATATTCCTGTCAAACTTGCACGTTCTCTGACCAGGATCGATTCTTAAATCCTTCCAAATGATCTAACAAGTTTAACTGGAGGGTAAAAAAAAAAAAAAAAGTTGAACGTCATATATTTGTCGTCTGTTGACAGTTTTTCTGAATTCTGGGAAGAAAACAATCGTAATTGCCCTGCCAGGAAACAGCACAGGCAGAGGGCGCTGAGACAATAGTTTTCTGGTTCTAAACTGACATGTAGCACCAGCTGAAGCCTCTCTACGGTCAGCCAGTCAGGAGTAAAGTGAAAAGAATGTCACTTCAGCATCGACCTTAGTTCACGGCTGCTTCCTGTTTCTCAGCTCGCTACACTGTTAACCAAGATTTCATTTCTACTCAAACAATCAATTTCAGCGTTCATAGATATTTTAAGTTTGATTGTGTAACTAATAAATTTAAGCGCAGTCTACTAACTCGAAGTAGAATAAACTTAGCTTTGAAAGTAATGTCATGAAGTGGAAACTTTTGTCACGGTCTCCAAGGTCTCCAAGCGAACACTCTGCCCCTATGATCTTCATAGCCAACAATCTTCGCCTCTGATCTGCACTGTCTATATTAACCAGTCTCCCACGTTTCCCAGTTGCCAGATGATCTGTTTTGCATTGCGCCAGTGATCCAGCGCCTGTCTCCTCGTTGTACTCCTTCGTTCCCCGGTTGACCACCGCCCATCTCCGACCCTGTCTCCGCCTCGTCCTCGGACCGATCCCACGGTAACGACCATGCTCGGCTCTGACTACTGTCACTGGTATCGACCCTGTCACTGGTATCGACCTCCCCCGTCCCTCGCCTGCCTCTCTCCTGCCTCTCTGCACTGGTTCTCGACCTTGGACTGCCCGACCTCCCCGTTTCAATAAACCTCTTAAATTGCATCAGTGGTTGTCGTGCATTTGGATCCACCAACACCTGACAACTTTAAGTTAAAAGGGATGGAATTTTTAGGTTTTGGTCCTGACCATGCACTCAGCGCACTCATTTTTCAACTAAGTGGATGCTACAAAGATGCTTTGTTTTAAATTTTAATACTCAAAACATTTTTAAAAAATACATGGTTATCTTTTTCTGGTGATATTTAATGTTGTTACCAACTATGCGGAAGAACGGGCAGATGTTTCTATCAGTGTGTGTGTGGGTACATCATTTGCCCGATTATTCTGACATCGCTCGAATGCAAGCACAGGCCACCTGTCTGAAGGCGTGTTGCGGCACGTCTCTTCTTTCACAGTTTATTCGTTTCTTAATTTACAAAGAGGAGTAATTTGTAAGCAGTGGAAACTGCAGTTCCACACTCACAGATCCTGCAGCTAATTGTTTATCACTAAAAGAAGCTGTCGGCGGCTGCCCTGCCGGACCACGTGTGAGTCGAACTGAGTAACGGAGGAGGGCGAGGACAGGACGACTGCATCTGGTGAGTAACTTAAGCGACCGCGTTTTACTCTGTGGCCACGTTAGCTTTTGATTTAAAGTCAGCACTAGCTCCAAAGACTGTTAGAGCAGTGGAAAAAAACCTTTTCATTCGCTAAGCTTACTTGGTAATGTTAAGACACATTTGGCCAGCAGTGTGAAGCATTCTAGCTAATCATGCCGAGTGAAGTTAAGTTAGCGACGGGAAAAAGATGGCGACAGGAAGACTGAATCTAGTGAGTGAGCGACCGCGTTTTACTCTGTGACGGCGTTTTACGGAAAGTTAGCAATAATCGTTAGCTCCGAGAGGGGTGCGTGTGTGTGTGTGTGTGTGTGCGTGCGCCAAACTGGCATTTTTCTCCTCTAAAACACAGCTTTTGTAGCTGTTTGTTGGCAGTGAAAACGAAGTTTTAAGTATTGACATTGATGTTTTCACTTGTTAAATTAAACTTGGTAAATACCCTCCCTTCACCCACACCCCGCGCGCTAATAAAAAGCGACATTTTGAATCTTCTCCTAAACATCACCTGTTAAATGTTAATTGCATTCTTGTGACCAGGCTGTCATATTGCAGTGTGCATATGACCCGCTTTACTTTCACAAATTAACATTAATGTTTAAAGAGTGAATGTCAAACAAATGGCATCATAGTTTTTTTTCACTGTCCAGAATGAAGGGCCAATTCCAATTCCTCCCTTAACTCCTCAATCTCAACCCTCGCCCTGAACACTCAATCTTTGGCCCTCAATCTGGGCCCTCAAAAATAAGTGGGACACCCCTTAAGTGCAGTTACGTCTTCAGACTGTGGGGGTCCGGCTTAGGCCAAAGCTACGTCCAGTCTGTCAAGAAACGATTGTAAAGAAGTATAAAAGAAAGAAATGTTACGCTACACAACGATGTCAATAATCCGGGACCGCCGGTCCGGCTGACAAACATTGTAAAGTATAAAAGAAATAAATGTTACGCAACAACGATGTCAATAACTTAGTTATGTCCACTATCTTGCAGACCACTGAGCCAACAGACATCAGGTGCCTTTGTCTTCAGGGACTGCCAGTCATCTTGGGGGGTGTCTGGCGTTCTTCAAAACCTGCTACAGAATTTGTTTGGAATATCTGCATTATTGATTCACAACACGACCATCTGATATGAATTTATTATAAATGATTAAATTACTGCCACACTATAAATTACAAACAAATTAACATTGTGCAAAAATTTGAACTTTCACCTTTTGTCTTTATTTTTGTAAATTGACATCAGCGAGATTGGGCCACAAGGAAGGACCTCTCTTTTTATTTTGCTGAGGACTATGAAAAACCCTTACATAAATTTGTACTTTTTGTGATTACCGTAAATAACAATTCTGGTCTTAAATTTGTGTCAACTGCAACAATTGCATCTGTACTGGAAATAGTTCATACACAACTTTTCAGCTTGACTGGGACTGAAAAAAGCTTTCCGTCTCTGCTGAGCTTCAAAACCATTTCAACACAGTTTTTCAAACAGCTTTTGTAATGTACAGATCAAATTATGATGATGTTAATTTTTTGTTGTCCTTTCTTAATTTCTGTGGTCAATAAAGCATTATAGATATTACAATGCCCTCTTTGTCTGTTCCTTTTTTTTGTTAGGATGCAACTGACAAGGACTTGTACAGTGAAACTCCAGTGGGAATCCCCTGCATCGATGAACATCCTCAACTCAACCCATCCAGAGTGAGCATGGTCTTGGAAGGGAGTGTGGTAATGGAGGAGCTGGCCAACCTGCCACAGGCTTTCCCTGTCCTTTTTGGACTGATTTATGCATTGCACTTGGATTACACCAAGTGCATGAAGAGCGCCTTCCACTTCATTCAACAGGTCATGCTAAACCTGGCCAGAGGTGAGCTGAAACCAAAAATTCAAGAAACAACTATGTGTATACAACGGTTGTCTGATTACTTCCCACTGTTGTGGTTGTTGCTGATGCTGGTGTGTGTTTGTGTTATTAGCACAGATCTCTTTGATTTCTTATTGTGACCTATGTTGTAGGATTGTTGTTGATTTTTTTTTTTAGTTTAATACCATTTGGATTCAGAATAATCCTAGATTTTGATTGTCAAACCAGTTTTTTTGTTTGATAACAAGTTAAATATAACATTTTGACAAGAATGTACACCTGTGGTTTTGCCTTTTATTTTCCTAATTAATTTAATCTGTGTTGTTTATTTTTTTTATTAAACAGATTTTATTTACAGTGGAGTAATTGGGCAAAGAAATTTTTAAGGCAAATCAACTTAAAGGTTAGTGTATTCATCTTAAAGCTAGAAGTGGAATACATATGTAAAGCAATTGATATTACTAATGTTTTTAAGTTTAATCATCTTGGAAGTTAGTGCACTCAACTTTAAATTAACAGTGGAATCATGGGGGAAAGCAATTCATGTTATTAATGCTTTTAAGTTGAACAAACTTGGTGTTAAGTGTATTGAACTCAAAATATCAGTGCCATCCTCTTTTTTTATGAAGTTAAATTTACTTAAGTTTTGATCAAACATTACTTAATTTTTTTTAGGGCAACCAGTTTCCTAAAAGCTTTTAAGTAGACTCAACTTATTCGGGTTTACAGGGTAGCAGTAGCTTTTTAAAAAACCTTTTTGCCTCAGTTTCAGTTTCATGGAGACTGAAGGGAGGCTGCAGGCTAAAAAGTGACAATGTAAAAACACAACACAACAGACAAGAGATCAGAGGTTTCAGAAGCACGAGGTTTCTCGCCAGACCACAGTTCAAAGCAGCAGCAGCAGCTCGTTGTTAGTCAGAGAGCAACGCAGCAAAGTTACAGGAAGTATTATCAGCCCTGCCCTTCACACACACTCACACTCACACGCACACACATGCACACACTGAGGGACAACAGGCAGTGGGTGTGTTTGTCCCAGAGTCCAACACAAGGTAACAATAGATGTCAGTGTTCCTGGCTGATGTGCAAGACGCCCTCAGAGCAGACAGCGACTTGGGTCTGACCCCAACACTCACTGAAACTGCGTCTCACACAGGAAGTCACAGCCTGTCTGATTGGCCGATAAAAAAAAATTAAAAAAAACTTTCAGGAAGCCGACGACAGCAACGACTGAAACTCATCACCAGACGTTGCAGTTTATTTATAACTCAGCCAAATGGTCCATTTTCGTTTCAATTTGGTTTTGACTTCTCAGTTTTGAGAATTGCACAAATCATATACAAGTCATCAAGGTGTTGTTGTCATTAAGGTCTAAATAGCTGAAAAATGAGAATTATACAATATCCACCTTGCAACTTCTTAAAAAAAATGCTCTAATTGACAATTATTTTTCTTTTTGTATCATAAATGCAAAAAAAAATTCAACACTTTCAAACTCCCACAGTTCAGTTTCACACTCTTTGCTGCGGCTCACTTCTCCCTTTGAGGACAAAATGTTGACCTTTGCCATCATGTCAAACTTTTCTCACGTCGACTCACACGCTCGCTGCGGCCGATCTCACCCAAACGTCCTGACACGCCTCGATAACGCCTCCCTCCCCCCACTGTTTCTGGCCCGCCACCAGCCTCCACTCCCTGCCTGCACCCTGTTTTCATCTCCTCCTCCTCCGAGCATCTTCGCTAACACCCGGCGGGGGCGGGAGGAGCTGCCGATTAATACGCGACGGAGCCAAAAACAATCTCCTGACGTGCAGTGGGGACGAACCGGTCAGCCTGCAGATGTTCCTCACTGCAGGGGGAAAGACTGAGCGTGATTGAATCAGGCAGACGCACCTCGCTGAACCTCCCTTTCACCGGCTCACTGTGCAGAGCAGGTGGAGCAGCACCCGACTCACCCTCAGCCAATAGCATTTCTCAGCTGGGGCTCAGCCACGGCTCATTCAGGTCCCGCCAAAAAGAGAAAAGGAAAAGGAAAAGCTGGCAGAGGGAAAACAAACTGGAGGGGCTGAGCGGCTGAATGGGAAAGGTCCCGCCCCCCCCGAGGTGTAATCCCACATGGAGACAAACCCCAAAAAATTCAAGCGCAGCGACCCGGCAGGCTGCTGAGGAGGGTTTGGCCCAGTGCCAGACATCAGCCACAGACACACGGCGACGGCGGTTTGCTCGGCTCGTCTGATAAAGAAACTGAAGAAAAGCTGAGACTGAGCTCAGCAGCGGCGCCGTGAAAGGTCTGAGGACTGACGGCTTCATTCTTCACCTCGGAACTGAACAGCGACCCAGAACCTCTGGAGGAAAACAGCCTATTTCTAACCCTCCGTTTGCAACACAGAGCTGTGGGTTGCCGTCACTGACCGGGGCACAGTAGAGGTAGCTGTGCCCTCTCTGACATCACAGAGGGCAGATCTATGTTTTAAGTGGCAGAAGAAGCACAGGAAGGTCTTTCCTCACTGACAATCCAGGAAGTGGAGAGCAGATATAATTTTTTCGAAAACACTGGCATTTTGCAAAATATGGGAGCTTTAGTGGTAAAAAATTACTTTTAAGGGATAATTACTAATGTACAGTGAAACTCTTTTTCAAAGTTGACGCACAATCAATACATTTAAATAAGTTACAACAGAAAAAAAAATTTAGAAACAATTTATACCTGTGAGGAAATATAAACCTTTGACCAGCATGGCTGTGAACAAACACTGAGGAAATCAAGTCGATTAAAACTCCAGTTAAATAACAGAGACAGAGAGAGACAGACCTACCTGGGTCTCAGAGGAAAACGCCTGCAAGAAAAAAAACGTGTTCGCCTGTGCAGGAACGAGCTGGAGGAGGAGGAGGAGGAGGAGTGAGAGTCTCACTCCAGACGCTCGCTGCTTTAACCTCGGAGGTCCGGCCGTCTCTCCTCCGCTCGTCCTTGGGAAGGAGACTGTTGCTCTTTTTTGCGTCTGGACAAATTTGATAAGGAGGAGAAGAGGGAGGGAGGTGGTGGGGGCCGGCGGGGGGGAGGCGGAGGAGGGTCCTGACGGGAGCCGTTTCTCACTTGAACCTTGACCCCACCCTTTCTCTCACCCTCTCTCTCTCTCTCTCTCTCTCTCTCTCTTCAGAGAGACACTTGTGAGCTCCACAATGGGGCGAGTCAGAAGGAGCCGCTGCACGGCGGCGGCGGCGGCGGCGGTGGTGTGCAGAGAGAATGGCATGCCTCGGCCACAGAGTGTCGCCGGCTGCGACTCCCTGGAAACCACCGACACCCCCTCACAGACCCCACCCTCCCTCATCCCTAACCCCGCCCCACCCCAAAAAAAACCCCCAAAAAACATCCATCCCCGGCAGCGGATAGAAGATGGACTGTGCTGTGAACTGGGAGCTTGATGACTAGAGATGATCTTTTGTGGACGCTCAGTCCCCCCCCCCCACACACACACACACACACACACACACACACACACACCTCCTCCCTTACCCCCATCCCCATCCCTTTAGGGGAGCCGGAGAAAAACAAGAGTTGGAGAGTGGGGTGGGCTGGGGGAGGGGAGGGAGGGGGTTCTTGTTGAAGGGAACAGAGGCCCTTGTTGGTCGGGGGCCCGTGCCTCCCGGGGCCGTCCTGAATCGGAATGCCCAGTGCAATCAGTCACATGGCCGGCCGGCGGACAGATGTGTGGCTCCCAGCTGTGATCCGGACACTCCGGCTCTTTCTCTCTCTCTCTCTCTCTCTCTCTCTCTCTCTCTCTCTCTCTCTCTCTCTCTCTCTCTCTCTCTCTCTCTCTCCCTCCCTGAGCTGATGCCGCTGCCGCTCTGAAGACGTGAATGAGGCCTCTTTATCTGCTGCGGAGAGCCTCGACATCGCTACCCCGTTCATCCACCGCCGGCAGCTAATTGGGACACGGCGCCCCTCCTCCTCCTCCCCCCACCGCCGCTCCTTTTGTTCGTCTCTGTGTGTCGCGGCGTCTCAGAGAACCTCCCCGAGGCGAATGAACACTGCCCCCCACCACCACCACCACCACCCCCATGTCATCTGCAGACGCCTTGTTCACTTTTAAAAATAAATAAAAACGCACAGAAACAAGACAAGTCAAACGTTTACACTCAGCAAAGTGCTCTGACTGAGGAGGAGCTTTATTCCTCCTCTTCTTCCACCACCCAAAGAAAAGTTCTTAAGGAAAAATATATTTTTGGGGCTTTTTTTTCCCCTTTGGCTTTTCTTCGCACAAAGTGCTTCAGTACTTCAGAGGAAAAACTGCAGCAGTTTAAATGATGGTGCAGACGCACCTGCATACAGAAAATCTCATCTACAGGAGGAAATCCACTCGGCTGATTATTTCATTCTTGTTTTGTTTTAACTGCTAATGAATATCCAACATCAAATACACAACTGAGTCCTCTCTGATCATATTAAACTGAGCTTTATATATAATTGTTTCTGCACACAATTTTTTTGCTAATTATTACAAACTCTGAGACTTGCAATCAATGTAATACATTCATACGTGATAAGTTGTAAGTTAGGGCTCAACTTGCAAGTACCGCAAAACACCACAATCTGATATATTTGACATATGTTTATTAATTAACTAACCTCTTCCGTGCATCATCACATCTTTGTTTGTGGATCATGAACTGAGATTCAAAAATTCTAAAGATTTATATCCGGAGCTTCAATGCCAAACAAGAACAAACGACTTTAAATGAAATGTGTCAAATGTCATTCATGCGGTTTTTTTTGGTTGTTGTATTTTTGCCAAACTTCTCTCCGAGCTGCCACCAGCAGCCGCGTCTCACATATCGAAGCGCTGGTTCCTGGTCAAGGAGCCCCGCCTCTCCCAGGAAGTACATGTTGACATAGGAGGTGATCAGGTCGTCCATCTTGTAGCCCTGATGGCCGAGAAGAAGAGGCGGAGGTGAGGGCGGGAGGGAGAGAGGGGTGGCGGAGTCAAGGGCGGCTGAACCGCCGCCAGCACGCAGCCGGCCAGTTGACCTACCAGCGACGTCTCGCACAGGAACTTGCTCCCCTTCACCAAGTTGCCGAGAGTCATGTGGAAGTAAGTGCTGCCGCTGGACCAGCTGGCGATGCGGTTGAAGGGGTAGTTGGCCAGCTCCTCCTACACGCCACCAAAAACACACACGCGGCTTTGAAGGTCAAGTGTGTAAAATTTGGCCTGATTTATGATTTTCATATTAGTAAAAGCTTAATGTACTCCCTATAAATACATTAATAAAAGTGTATATTCACAGTACGATAAAAGTCATTTGGTTTTCCTACACATAGAATACTTCTTTTCTATATGTAAGAATATACATATAGTGATAAGGGTCGTGCTCCCAGTTTGCTAACATCTTGCACCACCACATTTCTAAGGAAGCCTGGTGTGGACAATCCAGCTGCCTGACAGCGTGTTTCGTAATTAGGGTGAATGCTCCCGTCCTCAAACAAACCAGCAACAAAGAAGGCGGACGAGGAATCCAGGTTTGTGTGTTCAGGCCACTGTAGTTCACTGGCAAACTCGGGAGGAGGGGGAGTAAAAAAGTGCTGCATTTTCAAATGTAACCACTTGATGTCGCCGTTTCTTCTCAAAATCACCAAATATTACACACTTAACCTTTAAAAACTGTGTGTTCAGTACCTTAGTTTTGGGGTTGAAGATGGTGAGTCCTTTGCTGCTGATGGCGATACGAACGATGTCTGGGAAACTGGGTTCAGATGTTTGCTAGCAAAAGAGAAGGAACACTGAGGAACGAGCGAGCGAACGAAAGAGATAAAAAAAAAATTCCTCGCTCGTTGACTGCGGTTGTGTTTTTCTGCAGCCGCGCACTTTGTGCGCGGTTCTCACAGGGGGACGGCTGATAAGAGATCCCGACCCAACCAGAGTCAGCAGGCCGGCCTGACCGCAGACAACAGCAGGGCGAGGTGGGCGGAGAGGTTGCAGCGACTCACACTCACCTTCACCTCGAAGAAGGCGCAGCCGAAGGTGGGCCAGCGGTACAGCGTCTTCAGGAAGGCCAGCTTGGCCTCGTCCACCGTCATGCGACCTCGCTTAGCGAAGGCGGCCTGGATACTCTGGAAAACCGCAGACACGCAGACGCATCACTTTCAAGTAAATAATCAGCCCGACTTCCCCCTCCAGCCCCTCCACACCTCACCACCACCACCACCACCACCACCACCACCACTCCCCTCATCACTCCTCCACCCCAACCTCCAGCAGCCTGCAGGCTGTTTCCCAGAGAGCAGCAGATACAGGCGCCGCATCAGCAGCATAATGTGCACATTGTTCCTCTGGCCAATGCAAAGAACGAAGCCGGCTCTGTTCTAGAATTATATTATTAGCACAGTGAAGCCAGTCAATAGTTGGTGCCACATAATGATTTTTAAGCTGCTGTGCATCAAACTCTGTTTTAATTCATTGGAGCCAAAGAGCCGCTTGTGTTTTGTCTGGTTTGTCCTCGTTGAGGAAAGTTTGTTTTCGTCCAAACAGGCTTTGGATTTTTTTTTTTTTCCACCATCGACTCCTTTATATTTAGAAACAAGTCAGCAACATACTGGGACAGTTGGGAAGTTGTTTAAAATCATTTGGGTGAACCATAAAAAACATGTTATGGTTTACCAGTATCAGGAATGATGAGTGTGGACTAGGTGGGAAACCGATCTTTATCGTTATTTGTTTTATCTATTACTTGATTTAAAAAAAATGTGTTTATTGTACTCTTGTTGTAAAAGTTTTAGATTTTTTTGGCAGGAACAACAAACAAGAACACACATTTTAACTCTTCTAGCTCCAAAAAAAACATGATACGGTAGTTTAAAAAAACAAAAACAAAAACAATGTTGCTCCCAGAACCTTCTTCCACTCGTTCTCAGACGCGGCCTTCAGCTGGTCCACGGGCACCAGCTCCTTCAGCACCCTGGGGATCATGGCCACCTGAGGCTGGTTGTTTCCTGATTTGATGCGGAGAAGTAGCGCCGCCATGCTGACCGTCTCCTCCCTGCTGCTGTTGTGGTAGCCTCGCAGGTACTTTGGAAGCTCCTGCAACACAGACAACACAAACGCAGATGTTTACGTCACGTCCGGTCAGGTAGCAGAGCAGTGGCCTGACTGTGGAGTTAAACCGTCCCATGATACAGCTGGGCTCTGGAGTGGGAGGGGGGGTAAAAGAAATAGGTTTATTCTATCACAACAATGTGTGTTTCTAAAGCCCAGGGGCCTGATTTGCCGAGATCCCCAAAACAAACTCGTGGCTGGCAGAGTGTGCTCCTTGTTTGGTTGGGCGTGACGCAGCTGATCGGCTACAGATGCAAACGAGAACAGATGCAAACATGGCAGAGGGTGTGGCGCACAATCCACAACACAAACAGCAGCCCACTGTGTGGAAGAAGCCGGCGCCTGTTTAGCATCGGCCCTTTTCAGATGAGCCACTGAGTCTGTTTCAGGCGAATGGCAAGTCACTGCATTCACTCCATTCACACTTTAGCGTCTCCTGCTAACTTAGCATTGCTGTTGAATGGTGATTGATTTTGCACACATGCAAAATGGTATCAAATGCTGGAGTGTCTGCCGGCTCTTTGAAACCTGTGATACAGAAGATCTGAGGCCTTTTCAAACTCTGAAAGGAACATTTTCCTCCAGGGGGGGGCCTATAGGGGGCAGTGTTGTCAAGTTTATTTGAGACTTTGTTCTATTTGTGCGACGCACCTGGGGGAAGTGGAAGATATGGTCGGCCTCCGGGTCTTTGCCAGGCACCACGTTGAACCACAACTTCCTCATGAAGAAGACCTGGTAGGGGATGCTGACCATTGAACCTGCAGAACGCACACACACACACACACACACACACACAATGTTTTCATAGATAATAACTCAGCAGCAGCCTGATCAGACGTATATCGAAATGACTTTTACCCTCTTTAATCATCTTGTTTTTCTTGGACCAGTCGGTGATTTGCCTCAAACTGTCGAAGAAGTAGTCTGTGTCCGCCAAACTGAGAACCTTAAAAAAACGCACACGCACAAACAAAGCGCGCATTAAATAACTACATAGACACATGGGCAACAGGCGACTCGGTAGAAGAAGGTCCTTGTCGAGCCGCGAACCTTCTCCTGTGTTTTGGCAAAGATGCTGTAACCGTCGGCCGAGGAGAGGTCCAGCTTGCTGCCGATGGTCTTGATGAGGTCCCTGACCCTGGTGCTGGTGGACACCTCAAATTTCTACACGTGGGCAAAGAGAAGGCACAGGGAGAGGAGAGAGAGAGGAAGAGGGATCAGTGGGTTCCTGGGGGAGCCGGGTGGCGGTGGTGGTGGTGGTTGTGGTGCCCGCCGCCGTCCATCTGCACCGCACCTCCTCCGTGTCGTTGGGGAAGTAAACTTTGTGGAAGATCTGGGTGCTGTTCAGCTGGATGGCGTCCACCTCCACAGGATGTGGCGGCAGCTTCCTGGGCTCCATCCTGCACAGAGACGGAACGCACACCTCCCCTTTTGTAAATGCAGAGAGAGCAGCAAAGAATTTAGGTAGAGAGAGAAAACAGAGGGCGGAAGGTGAAGCGGCTGCGCTGAGCAAAGACTCCGCAGATTCACCGGGAAAGTTCAAAATGAAACTACACTGAGCATATTGCAGAACAATATTTGTTGGCTGAGGAGTCATGTGAAGCTGCCCCGCTGGAGTCAAGAATTAAATATTTCAAAAAAAATAAATAAAAATGGGACCTTCAAGTTTGTTTGTTTGTCTAAACCCTGCTGTGGAATGTCCCTTTGAAAAGTTGCGTCACGCTGCCAGCCATCCACAGGGGAAGACATGTTGTTTTTTTTCCCCTGTCCCTGCTGGAGTGGACATGTGCTCCTCACGTCAGGCTCGGAAAGGAACTCTGACCTGAGCGAGTTGTGCAGCCGCCGCAGACAGTCGGAGGCCAGCGGCTCTCGCTCCCTGGACTCCAGGAAGCGCAGGGCAAACTTGAGGAGCGGCTGGCTGGGAGGAAACAGGCCGCAGCAGAGCCACAGCAGCTGCCAGCCCTGCTCCATGCTGAACCTGTAGCCAGACACACACACACACACACACACACACACACACACACACACACACACACACACAGGCAACATCTGAGGCAAAGTCACCTGACCTCAGGACCTGGGCAGGAAGTCGCGTTTGAGTGGCCACGCCTCCATGTTTAGCTTTAACTCTCTACTTTTCTTCTTCTGTTGTTATTTAAATAGTTGGAATGATTATTATAATGACGGGATGGGCCACAAGCCCTATACGCTATATGCTACATACACACACATGAATTAAAAAGGGACGGCTGCCTCTAAAATTTTGCAGGCCGTCCTCCTAATTTGTGTCCTGGATCTGGCAACCCTGGTGAGAGATGCTCTCCTTTAACACAAGGAATATTTTAGAATTAACAAACCATGTGACTTGTTCACATATTTCAACAAAATTATATGAACTATATCAATATATATTTTTTAAGATTTTATATTTTGGTGGGAGAGTAATCAAGAAATGAGTGAAACTAAAAAGATTTTTTTTAAAAACCTGTTTGTTGGTCTATCTTCTAAGTCAGAGGCTAGTAACAGTGAATTAACCTGACACGAGGCTACAGTATAAAATAACAAATAAATAAATAAATAAATAAAACGTCTGGCCGTACTGGTTCCTGTTGCTGGTCATCTGCTTCATGATCTGGCAGTAGATCTCATCCCTCAGCACCTCGAACTTGGTGGGTGGCTCGAAGATCTGGTCGGTGAGGTCCAGCGGACTCTGCTGCTGCTTGGTGGGGTAGTCGCCCATGTACTTCAGGATGGGTGCGAGAGTCAAGGCACAACCTCAACCACAAGCTACTTAAAACTTTGATCCAACACGGCTACTTCAGTAAATAGTCCAGCTGTATCTTTCACGTAGCCACTTAGCATCCACCTTTTGATTAGCTGCAAAAACGTGACAAATAGAGAGAGAGGTTTTCTTTTTAAAGGTGCAAAATGCCATGTCGTGTCGCAGGATATCAGTGAAGGCCAGACAGGCTTTGTGGCTGAGGTCCGCGTTTCCCAGCAGCTTCTTCAGCAGCGGCTGCCTGATTGGCTCTCGGGAGTGAAGCCACAGCTGCTCGGGGGAGGCGTTCCTGGACATCACCTGTCGGTTGACGTCCCTGCTGGGCTGCCTGAGGGAAGATGTTGTGGGAGAGTGAGGGCGGTTGATCGCTGCCTGCAAAGGTGAAAAGAGGTCAAGTTCCTCAAGTACCTGAAGTAATTGATGGCGTAATCCTTCAGCGTGGCGGGAGGTCGCCTGTCGATGGTGCCCATCTCCTTCTGCACCATGTCTTTCCTCTGGTTCGGAGACAAGCTGAGCAGATTCTGAAACACCACGCACCAGACGTTACGACGGCCACCATCTCCCCGCTGTGGTTAAAAAACAAAAAAATAATAATAAATCATAAAATCTCTGTACCATGAGCTCCTTGCTGGGTTTGGTGAGCGTGGGCAGGATGAAGACGGCGTCGATGGGGACGGCCCCGGTTTTCCCCGTGCGCTCGTTGCGTCCCTTGATCCAGCCACGCTGCTGGGAGAACTCGTTGTCTTTGATCATCACGATGAGCTCTCCCTTCCTGAAGCTGAGCAAGGTGGGGTCGTCTGTGGGGGAGGAGATGGAGGAGACAGGGGAGGAGGGAGGCGGAGATTAGCGAGGGGAATTAGCATGCAGCGGCGACCCGGGTGGCGTCTTACCTCGCCTGTCGGCCTCCTTCAGGGTGATGGCGTACTGGGATCTCTCGGTCAGACCGCTGAGGAACATGGTGATCAGCTCGGCCATGTCCTCGGCCGTCCGTCCACTCAGGCCAAAGTCGCCCTTCAGGGTGACGAGCCTCACCGCCTGGCCTACTTTAGTGCCTCTGGGAGACCGAGGAGGAGGAGAGACCACAAAACACACATCAAACTCTTGACATTTACTCGCACAGCTGAAGTCAAACAATTTTTTTTTTTTTCAGGAAGCAACTTCTGCCGTCTGTCTTTAAAATTCACAGATGATAACTAGAAGGAACAACAGAAAGTGTCTTCAAGAGAAAGAGTTAACACGTTAGCACTGAACACTCACCTTTGCACAACTGGAGGTGACTTCTGCAGTCAAACAAGATCAAAGGACTAAACTTAAGGTGTGGAACATCATTGGAACCGTCTGCCAATAGGAAGCCTGGAGCTGACTCAGCTGGCTTTTTTTTTTTTTTTTTTTAAACTGATTGGTCTGCTTGCAACGTGATTGACAGAGGGTTTTGTCGCACCTTCATGTTTTGACACTTTCACTAGATGGAAGAATCAGGAAGTGTTTCCCGTGACAGCCGAGGTTGTTTTTCTCTACCTGATGGCGTTGACGCCCATCACCTCTGGGAAAGAGAGCGACAGCAGCTTCCTCTCCTTCTCATCCAAGAAGGTGAGTCCGGTCCAGTTGATGGCCACGATAAAGTTGCTCTTCGGCAGCTGAGGACCTAAAAAATAGATAAAGGTAAACAAAAGCAATCAACCAGGACTTGTGGCTAAATATGGAGGCATTGTCTCTTTGACTTTTTTTGGTTTAACATTACTGCAAGATGGGCATGTGAAATAAATACAGCAGTTTTGTGAAAACACGTGCGTCATAATCACAAGGTGAGTTCTAGACAACAGTTGTTTGCAGTCTGAATGCCGAACCTGAGACGGCGGAAACTTTGAAGAACCTGGAGAAGAACATGGGCCACTTTTCCCGGGCGTAGTCCACCACCTCGGCCTTCACAGAGTCCACCTGCTGCTGGTTCGCCACGAAGGAACCCTGGTGAAGTTGAGAAGACGACGTCAGAGCTCCTCCTCCTCATTTCCCACACCTCCTCCTCCCTCCTCCTCCGATCCTCCTTCACCTCCTCCTTCAGCCCCTTCATCTCCTCCTCCCTCCTGCCACACTCACCTGAGAGTGAGCCGCCCCCACCACCTGCAGCCACTTGGCCTCGGTCTTGGCCTGTAGCTGAGAAGCACTGATGATCTCGTTGACGGCCTCCTTCACCAGCGCCGAGCTGCTCCTGGAGCCATGCTGGACGTACAAGTGTTTGGCGGCCAGCTCGACGTAAGCGTCCTCCTGTCGGCCAAATTAAAAAACAAACGACGACAGGTGAACAACGGCCGACGTCCTTCCAGGGGACGATTCCCCACTGCAGGCTCCTCCGCTCGCCCACCTTGTCGCAGCGGTACTCGCCCAGCTTCAGGCCCTGGACGATCTGCCTGTAGATGAGGTCGGTGCTCTTCTGGTCCTCCGCGCAGTCGTGCCACGGGGTGAAGATCTCCTTGCGGAAGAAGAGCCTCCAGGGGGCGTGCTGCTCCTGCTTGCCCCGCTTCTTCACCTCCTGCTCGCACTGGGAGATGGCGTCCATCAGGTGCTCCCGGCCGCTGCCCAGAGCCCAGACCTGCAGGGAGGAGGCGAGGCGGGAGGTTGAGGAAAAACTACCGCGGTGAAAACCTGGGACACGGGACCGAACGACACAGTGAAGAAGTCATCTGGCGATGTCGTCACCTTCTCATACATGGAGACGAAGAGCGAGAAGCCAAAGGTGTCGCTGAGCTGGACCTTCTTGGCCAGCGCCTGGCAGATTTCCCCGGAGGTGGAGGCCGAGTCCACCGGCAGGCTGAGGGTTCGACCGTCCATCAGAGTCACCGCCACGACGATCGGCCTCTTGGTCTTGGTCGCCTGGCACGCAGAGGAAGGACAAGCAAAAAGTCATTGTGACCATCAAGGGTAATTTCAGTCAGAACAAATAAACTGTGTTGTATTTTACTACGTACAAAAACATTCTCCCTTGATGGGTTATTTCTTTTTATCGTTTTGTTCTAATGTTTTAAAGGTCCAGTGTGTAAAATTTGACTTGATTTATGATTTTTATATATATAGAAGGTTAACATACTGGCCATAAATACATTAGTAAAATGGTTCTCATATGTATATTAATATACATAGAACAATAAGGGCCTTGCTCCTGGTTTGCTGCCATCTTGCACCACCATTTTTTAAGCAAGCCGACCAAACAGTGGCCGAAATACAAAATGCGCTATCAGGCCGGCTTCCTTTATAAATTTTACACAGTGGACCTTTAACACCAGAGACCCTATTGCAACATCTCTGCCAGGACACCTCAGTACCTGCAGCTCCAGCCAGGTGGGAGGTTCTCCTCGCACCCCGTTCATCACCGTCCGCCGCAGCCGCTTGGTACAGTAGGAGGCGTAGCCGGCCGGAGCAGAGCGGATGAAGTTCAGCAGGTACTGCGAGGTGAAAGCAAAATTAAAAAAAAAAAAAGATGGAAGCCGGGGTGAAGAGAAACTTCACGGTGAAGGACGCAGCCGAGGGCCAGGACTGGTGCGACTCACTCTGGAGAAATGCTGGCTGGGCGGGAAGATGCCCAGACAGAGCGCCAGCAGGATCCAGCCGCGCATGAAGCTGTTGCGACTCAGGTTCTCCTGCATCTGCTTGCAGATCTGACAGTAGATCTCGTCTCTGACGGGAAAAGGTTTCATGGTGGGGAAGAAAATATGGAAGACTTAAAGGCTCAGTACCAGTTTCCTGTATATGGGTGAAGACAGGTTTTTTTCTGGAAAAAAAAACTCTTCTCCGGGAGAAGTTTTCTCCAGCTGAAACGATTAATCGATTAATCTATCCTGGATTGGAGCTTTATTTTGTTAATTCTGCTGCCACTAAACGTTGGTTCCGCTATTGTGTTTCACACGGATGATTACTGTGAAACACTATGATCCAGAGATCCAACGATGTGATATTTTTAAATTCATTCATTCATTCATCATTTTCTATACCCGCTTCTTCCTGGGATCAGGGTCACGGGGTCTGCTGGAGCCTATCCCAGCTGTCTTAGGGCGAAGGCAGGGTACACCCTGGACAAGTCGCCAGTTCATCGCAGGGCTATTTTTAAATTAATATTTTAAAATATATTTATTTTAAAATGTTTGAAATATATTTTTTTAGTTTTATACAATTTCCGATGTGTCTTTTTCACATCTTTACCACTTTATAACCCAATTCAAATAATCAACATACCCATCTACGTGTCAGCAAGGTCTCATCAAGACAGGTGCGTTTTTTCAATATTCTACCTGAGGTCGCTCCTGATGATGGCGTATCCTACAATGATGTGTAATTTTTCCAGGGTGGTCAGCGGCTGGTCCAGCGTGGATGCTTCTCCCATCATGGAGTCGTCCCTCCCGTTCTGCAGGACGCAAGACGCCTTGTCACAACGCTTCAAACGCTTTGAAAAAATGAAAAACTCCCTGCTCGGTGGGGGGGTAACTACCAGGCGTCTCAACGATCCCCGGGGCTTCACTGTCGCCTTGGGCTCAGGGAGATCTCCCATGAACCTGAGGATGATCCACCACACGGTCAGCGAGGCCTGCGGACGATGACAGGAGCACCGTGACTCGTAAACACGGACAATCCTCAGACAGAAACAGCCGTGCTGGTGAGTTAAGGCGGCAAAGGACAATCACCAGGACGTCCTCTTTGTCTTCGTGGTGAAGCAGCGGCTGCCGTAGCCTCTGGCGGACGTAGGTGGGCGTGGCCGCACCCTGGAAGTACATGGAGGCGAACTTGGAGAAGGAGTACTCATCCAGGTCGAAGTCGTCTTCCTCTGCGTTGTCCTCCATTGGTAGGTCGTCAATGTCGATCTCCTCCAGCCTCCTCCCGGCTATGTTCTGCAGACGGATGCAGACATGAGGCAACACGCTCTGCAAGGTTTGTAAAATGTGCTGGACCGGACGGGGAGCGAACCTCGTATCCTGCGGCCACGGGTTCCTCCTGCCCCAATAGGGGCAAGAACCCGAAGAAGCTGTCCACCATCTCCTGGTCGGTGATGGACTCGGCGCTGGATTTTTCTTCCCTCTCCTTGGCACGCCTCAGCATCTCCTCCAGGTTGGCCTGCCTCAACAATATGGCCTGATGTTCCTCCTCTCTCTGCTTAGCCGAGAGGAACATCTGGGAAGGAAAAAACCACAGAGCTGCTGGGAAAAAAACCTCCAACGTCGAGTCAACCCGCCATAGTAGCTTGAACAATAAGCTAATTACTTCTAATTGGCACCGTCTTCAATCCGTCTGGTGGATTTTAAGGATTCCATCACCAATTAGCTCACTTTCACTTGTCACAAAACTAGGGGTAACAGCTGGAAGCTGTCTTTAGTGCTCCACAGGAGGAAGAACAAGAAATACATGATGTGGTTGTAAAAAGTGCTTGCAGCTAACGTCAACTCATTGGATCGGTTCAGCTTGAAGTGACAGAATTTGTGCGATTGGCTTCCAAGGGTTGCTCGTTGCAACACTTTCTGTTGGCTCTTTATGAGATAGACTGACAGGGTATCGCCTACTGATAAGCCGCGCAACAAAAACAGCCAACACATCAAAATGCAGCAGGTGTTTGGAGACCTAATGACACGAGTTCTTACGTCTCTTTTCGTCTTGTTGAGGGCTCTTCTGGCCAACATTCCTCTGGTGTAAGCCTGCAGGAGGATCACAGCTTGCCTCTTGCGCTGCCACTCCTTCCGGGCCAAGTGACCCCGGAAATGGGCCTGAAGCACGATGGCCGCCTTGCGCTTAATGCGGTACTGGGTGTGGACCTGGCGCGACCGAATCTTAGCCTGTAGCCTGGCGAAGCCGTGCTGGACCTAGAAATTGCCGGGACCAATGACATTTAGTCATGTCTTTTTCTTTCTTTTTTTTTTTAAAATCTGGGCAGCAACATCAGGGGTCAGAGCGGCGATTCACCATTTTGAAGATTTTCCTGCCTTGGTGTCCTCTCCAGTATTTCTGAAGGACAAGAGCACTCGCTCTTTGCCTGAGGAATTGTCTCCTAAAAAAGTTTCAAGAATCAGATCAACACAAAGTGGGTCAGTTTTATAATGGAAAAAAAAGTATTCATGCAGGGGTTTTTGTCCCATACCTGTATTTGAAGCCTTTCATGACTCTCTGAATAATTAGAGCCTTCTTATGAAGTTCTTTCAGTCGCTCCATCTCAAGCATGGTGTCATGGAAGTCCTGGGAAAAGAACACAATATCAGGTTGAATTGCTGTATAATATATTAAGGGATGACAACAAGGTGAAGGATTGCATCAATAAAAAAAAAAAAAAAAACACAGGTGAAAGCACCCATTTTGTAATCTCAAAAAAGCAGCGATACCTTACTACTGCTACTACCAAAGATAGTGACCACACAACCAACCAGTGTTGCCCCCGCCCCTGACACCTTGTTTTTGTGCCCTTCCAAACATGCAGAAGGTCCAACAGAGCATCAGTTTTAACAGGAGGCTGTAAACAAAGGGCTAAACATGCTGATTTCTGGAAACCTAGAGATATTTTTTTTAAACAAGGCAGCTCCACAAGAGTCTGGGGAAGATAAAGATTGGAAAATGGCGGTAATTTCCCACCATTAATCATTAAAGAAAGAGATTAGGAAATTAATATGATTGTCTTCATTTCCAGCAGGGAGATTTCCAGGTGACTATTTCTTCGACTTGTCAGTAACAAAATGCCGTATTTACTTGGGAAGTCATCTAATCAAACTTTTCCACAGCTGTATCCCCATCTGCATTACTGGTTCTATAACAGGGGTTGTTTTTGCTTTTTCCTCCTATCATCCGTTTCCATGTAAACAAACAAACAAAAAAAATCCATCACTGATGGATCAGGCAGGACCTTGAGGAACATCTTGGTCTTGCCGGTCTTCCAGTCGCCTCTTCCTCCAAGTATAGTCTTGCAAATACTCTCGCAGGATTTCTTGACACCGTCCTGCAAAGAGCGACAGAGTTTCTGCAACCAGCTCAGCTCAAGAGGAAATTGGGGAAAACGTGTCAGGTTTTGTTCTTCCAGCTTACTTTCTTGGGATCACAGAGGCTCGTCTTCAGAAGGACCCTGTAGCGACCCAGGAACTCCTCAAAGGTGTAGCGCATGGGATAGCCAGCTTTCCGGATGCGGATGGTCTCCATCATGCCAGAGTAGCGCAGCTGACGCATGCAGAGATCTCTGTCGAAGAGCTGAGAGACAAGGCATACTTTCCAGAACATACCTCGTAGAGGAAAGATGTGATTTTATTTCAACTTGTGTGTGGCTTTTGTCTTCACCATGGGCCTCTTGTAGTCATTTGGTTTGATGCAGCGGATAAAGTAAGGTTGACAGGCAGTCAGCGTTTTCATCAGGGAGTCTAGAGACTGACGGAACTGGCCGACCAGGGTCGGGACACGTTTGTTGGTGTCCTGCCTTTGCTGCGGTAGGGTTTAAAAAAAAGAAAAAACAACGGTCGAGTCGTGGAACTGATTGGGACCATGTGAAAGTTGGAGCTAAAGAGCAGCACTGACCCGCATGGCCATGGTGGCTGAAGTGATGACCATTTTGGGGTTGGAGCTTCTCTTGGCTGGGCTGCTGGACGGGACTTCGCCAAATGCCGCTTTGAGGAGCCTGTTGGTGGAGGTCTTCACCAGCTGGACCAAATCCGGGCTGAGCGTGTCACGGTTTTTCTCGAGGAAGCCTCAAAAAGAAGGTCAAACATGTTGAAATAAAGGCTGGAGAGAAATCTTGCCAAGAGGCTTGAGGCTTTAAATGTACCTGTGGCGTCATAGTACACAACTCCAGCAAAGTGTTGAATCCCAAACTGGGTCTCGTAACTGTTTTTGGGAGGAAGGTAAACGCCGCCTTTCCCATGGACCTGATTGATCTTTTCCAACATGGTGGTATCAGTGCCCTGTCGAGACAGAAATCAAAAAAACAAAGTTATAAAACAACTCCAACTGTGATTTTGGGGGGTTGTGAGGCGAGTCCAGACCTTTGGGAAGTGGCTCTCCTCGTCAATGAGCGCCATCATGTTCAGGGATTTGGCAGCCAGCGTGTCTAGGGTGCCCTGGTTGTCTTGGTAGTCGATGCGCATCCAGACGATGTCTTCCCGAGCGTACTCCTCCTGCTCCAACTTGAAAATGTGCCTGACAAAGAACTGCTGCAGCTGCTCGTTGGCAAAATTGATGCACAGTTGCTCGAAGCTGGCGGGGAACAGAATTCAGCCGACGTCAAAAAACACCAAACAAAAATTGTGTCAGGATGTCACAGATGGTAGCGCAAGAACCTGTTGTGGTTGAAGTTCTCAAAGCCGAAGATGTCGAGTAAGCCGATGGACAGCTGGACCTCTTCTGCGTCCTTGTAAATGACTGAGTTGATTTTGTCCACCACCCAAATGAAAAGTTTTCCGTATATAGCCTGGAAGGACACATGGAGAAGTTCACTGATCCCAGCTCTCACCGGGAAAAGGTAGAGCAGCGCGTCCAAGAAAAGACTGGTATGCTTAATCATGCCAGACTGAATATCTGAGAGGCCCATCTTGAATGCTCATAGGTGTTAGCTTGCTAACTAGTTAGTTAGTTAGATACATGACTGACGTGGCTAGTGTTACCTTGACAAAGGCGTCCTTGCCGTCCACAGCCTGGCTGATGGTCAGAGCTTTGGTCACACTTTCTCTGCTGGTCATGAAGGAGCGCTGGGTCAGACACTTCTCCAGCTTTTTGGAGTCCACCTGGTTGGTGTTGGGGACAAACACGGTCAAGGACCAGCTCAAATTGGATCCCTTTGTTTTGCATTTGAGGAGAGGAAAAAAAGAAACCTCACACACCTCCAACAGCTTACTGGCCATGTTGAAATGGGACGATCTGATGACATCGCAGGCCTCCAGGTTGTTCACGATCGTCCCTGAGAAGGTGCGAGAACAACGTGTTTGACGAGATGATTGCGATTGTTGCTGCTATCTGAAAACATCTGAGAAGATCTTTCGCAGTGCCTTACCGTCCATTTGAACGTTTCCAAGGTGAAGGATGGCGGCCAGCAGTCTGCAGATATCCCAGGAGTCGTTCTCAGTGAAGGTGAGGATCTTCAGCGCCGAGCGGAAGTGGGCGTACTCCTTCACGTCGTCCCGCCCCTCGCAGACGGTGCTGTTTCCCTGGTGGTAAGATCAGACGGGTGATAACAGAGTGGTAACTTTGGCAGTGTAGCTGAGGAGCCCGACGTGTTCCCGGTGTGCCGTACCATGGTCAGATACTTGTATTCAGCAGCCGTCCCCAGTGAGAGTGTCTTCTTTTGGTCAGCTGGCATTCCCATCAGCATATAGTAGAAGATGTGATAGTTTCTCTCCTCGGGCGCCTGATTGTCAGAGTGCATATGTGTTACTGCTGTCAAATTTTACCTGTTCTGTGTTAAGTCATCAGCGCAAAACAACAAAAAAAAAAAAAAAACAAGGGCCCAAACCTGGCGGCACACTCTGGACTTTTCCAGTAGATACTGCTCAATGCGAGCTCCCTCAATGGCGCCACCTTTGGTGAAGTTGATGTCAATGTACTTTCCAAAGCGGCTGGAGTTGTCGTTTCGGATGGTCTTGGCGTTGCCGAAGGCTGAGAGGCAGACCGAGGGTTGAGTTTTCAACATAGGGGAGTAAATATGGTTTCAGTAATTGCATTGATAGTATCAAAACAGTTGTTGTTGTTGAGCTCGTACCCTCCAGGATGGGATTTGCCTCCAGGATCTGCTGTTCGATCCAGGAGCGCTGCCCGCTCACCGCCGCCAGAAACTGTAGCATCAGTTTGGTGCTCTCGGTTTTTCCTGCTCCCGACTCGCCACTGGTTAGCAAATTAAGGAGGTCGGCGAGTGAATGTGTGTTCCACGCAGCTTTTATAAATTCAAATAGATGAACAGGTTTAAGTTTTAAAGTTTTAAGTTTTTAGGGTGTTTTGGCAAGTTTGGTCTATCTAATTTGGAGATACTGACTTAATTCTTCCTTTAGTTCCTTTATTCAGAGTATATATTCATCTCAAAAATATTTAGTAAGAAGTCAAGTTAAGTGAAAATGAATGTATGTCCAAAAAAGAATTTCAACTTATAAAGATTTGGAGTTCCTGTCACACACTTGTTTCTGAACTCCACTGAGTAAAGTGTTAGTGTCTTATCTTGGCCTCGCGTGGCCGGGACGAGCGGACAGACCTGATGACACAGCACTGGTTCTTTCGGTTGCGGCGCATGTTGAAGAAGCAGTTGTTGGCGATGGCGAAGACGTGCGGCGGCAGCTCGCCCAGCCGTCGGTCGGTGTACTTGTGCACATGCTCGGTGGTGTAGATGGGCAGCAGCTGGTAAGGGTTGACCGCCACCAGAATGGAGCCTGTGTACGTCTGGAAACAGAGAGGAGTGTTCGGGCCGCAGTGAGTGTCTCCGTGTTTGTGTGCGTGTGTGTGTGTGTGTGTGTGTGTCAATGGGCCACTATGGGGTCAACCAATGACCCTCCCTGACCTGCCTTTAGTCATGGCTGCAAAATGTCCAAAATGCGTGAGATGGAAGATGGAGGTGTGATTTACTGGGTTCAGTAAAAACAAAAAGGCCTTGAGGGATGAAATCTGTGTTAAGCATGACGGTTTACCAAAAGCAGGTCAGTCAGTAGCTACAAAACCCAACAAAATAAACAAAGAAATGATTACTAAGCTTACTCCATTGTATTCTGATTAAGTAATCCTACATATACTGCAATGGAGCTTTTCTTTAGTTTAAGTCATCTGCAGCCTCACGATTAATTAACCAAAAAGCTCTCGGGATCTCCCGAAAACAGCATATTTAACCCTGTGTTTGCAGCCTCCATCTAAAACACTTGATTTTAGCTTCCTGATGCTTTGTTGGACCTTTCACACGGTTCGTGGGGTTAGCAAAACACGGCACTCTCAGCCAACACCTGTCTGGAGGTGTTGTCAACAATTTGGCATTGGGTATGCGCCCATTGTGATGTCAGAAAGGGATGATTTCCAGAATTCTTTTCGTACATACTTCTTTGGGGATTTTGCTCATTTCAAACTGACTGGATGGACACACATACTGATGGTTATAAAACAGACAGAAAACACAAAGCTCCATCAAGTGCCGGTCAAAGACAGGGGGACGTTTCTTCCCCCACGCAGCTTTACGACACACAACAAAATGGTCCAATTGATAATTGAATGGACCGTTGCAGCAGCGGAGCAGAGAAACACTCTCTGTCAACAGAGGCTCGTTTAGTCTCTACGGAGACAAACGACTCGGTGATAAAAACAGCAGGGCAAAGTCTCGCACGGTCAGTGACAGCGCTGCAGGGAGGGGCGGAGCCCAAAAAGGCCAGTAAGCGTTTCCACAGCGGGGGTTATGGAGCTCATAAAAGAAGGGCGACTCAAGTGGTGGCAGCGGCGACACCTACGTAGATGTGGCCCTCCTTGTGTCGCACCAGCAGGTTCCTGAGGAGCCCCTCCTCGCTCAGGTCGCCCAGCCGGATCATGTCCTCCACGCCGGTGACCGAGGTGGGGTGCATGGGCCGCACCACCCCCTCCATCTTCTTGGTGATCTTGTGCTCCTGTGTTAAAAAAAAAAAAAAAAGTCCCTGTTAGGATCTCTGCGGTAGAAGAAAACACACGACACATTTCGAGGAGGAAGTCGCACCTTCCCATCGTCGTCGATTAGCCTGAGCTGCCCCGTATCGGTCACCGTGACCTCGGCTCCGATCTGCATCCCGGCGCTGGACTTCAACCAGACAAAATCCCCCTGAGATCAGATGGGATCAGAGAAGGAATGAGACCGGATTGAGGACGAGCTGGATATTATTGGTGTGTAAATACACGAATGGCCGAGGTGCGACCGTACCTTCCTCAAATTCAGCATGGCGGCAACATGAACTGCGGCGGAAACGGATGAATTAACACGTTAGCAAGTCAAAAACACTCCGAGCTCCACAGAGACACAAAAGGTTTAAAGAATGTATTCCTGACTCCTTCAAGTCATTGAAAGAGGAAAAAGGACACAGTTGTCCTGCTGTTAAACACACACAAACACACACAAATACACAAGATGATTGAAACACATGAAAAGGAAAAGATGAGTGGCCCCTGGCGAGGCCTCGTACCTCAGAAGGTGGTGTGTAGAAGCTCGGAGGTCTCCGGAGGGGAAACTCACACTGAATGGCTGCGAAGCAGGAAGCACCGAGGCCACTTTATGGCCCGTTGACTTTGCTCCTGCTAATGTGGAGCCGCCCATGGACAGCCTGACGGGAAAGCACGTTGACCTGCTCCCTGTGCATCTAGTGCAGCAGCTTTGGGTCTTTGGAGACTCTCCTGTTTTTGAATATATGGTGTTTTCTGTGTTGTTACTCTGCAACAACACAGAAAGTCTGACGTTTGACCAGCGACACTAACCTTCAGGTGTCTGTAGTTAGCCTGTTAGTCTATTTGTCTGAAACAAGAGGATTGAGTATTTTGGTTCATTTCTGCTTTTTTATTTATTTATTTTTTTTTTGCAAAACTTTATTTTATTTTCACTTTTTTTGCAAACTTAATTGTATCAATTGTGTTAATTTACAGACCAAGAAAAACTGAACGAAGTGAGAGTGCTGACTTTACCACAGAGCAGCGGCCATTGTGGTTGCAGGCAGCTCTTTAAAGGACCTTCCTGGAAAGGGTCACATGGTCATTGCGACAACGTGGACATTTATGGCTTCAGCAGATTAAGAAAAATGGTGACGATCTCCCTCTCGCAGTGACTCATCGGACTCGTGGGCCGGTTCGAAGTGACCTGAAGTGAAACAAGTGCGAAGGGGAGAACCAATCATCACGCTTCTCTTTTCCTGATCCGTAAACAGCCACCGTGAATTCACGACTGCCAGCTCCGCACCTCAACCATGTCGTAAACAGCAGATAACGAAGAGGAGTGAGGGGAACGTGACTGAACGAAGCAGCTCAAACCACCGTAACACTGTCGGTGAGTCGAGGTTACAGACACTGGGATACTTGCGTGTCTGGTTCAGCAAAGTTTTCAGTTCATCTGACTGAAAAGACAAGAGAAGCGTCCACGGATCAGCATGTTTAGCCCTGTGTTTGCAGCCTCTTGCCAAATCTGATATTTGTTGGACCTCCCACATTTGTTAAGAGAAGGCGGTGTCAGAGGGCGGAACCCACACTTGGCTGGGGGTGTGGCCACTAACCTGTCAAGAGATGCCTACTCCCTTGGTGATGTCACAGAAAGCCGATGTCTAAGAACAGAAAATAGCATCAGTGTCAGTCAATAACACGCTGTGCTCTCTATTGCAGCAGAACCTTGCAAGTTTCTTGAATCTGAGCAGAAATGTCAATATTCAAATTGTATGTTATTGTTTAAGTATCTTTACTATAATTACACAGACAAAAACAATGTACAATAACTGGATGTTCCAGGCTCACTTCATCTCAGTGGTGTCAAGGTTGTCACACTCAGTAAAATGAAGCCACGTTGCGGGTGTGTCGTCGAGTACAAAACCAGAAAAGAACGGAGTCAATGGAAAAGAGAAAAGAAAAAAAAAACAAACACATTTACATTGATTTACATGAATTTAGTCCAGCAGTACAATCACACAAAGACACTCGCTTCAAAAACAATCCACATTCTAAACAAAACAAAAGAAGGTATTTCTCTTTAAACACCACAACAAAATTTTGGATTGAGATTATTGTTCAATTTCTATCTGGAGCTAAATTGAGCATCGTGGTTGTGGACAATGACAAATCATTTATTGTTTCTGGTATATTATTAACTCATACTTTTTTGCACCACAGCAACTTCTCCTAATGGGTTTTTTTTTCTTATTCATGTCAAACCTGGTAAGTCATTCATATTTTCTGGATTACAACTACACTCTTGGTTAACCTATATTAGAAAGAAAACATTAAAAGAAACAATAACCAGGGGGCAGGATATTTGTCCATAGTTTTTTCTTCTTTTTTTTTTCCAATGCGCCAGCGTTCCTCCGACCCTGTTCTTTTCACAGACACCAACAGAATGAAGGCACAGATCAATGAGAAGAGCACAGTTGAGATTCGTCTATGTACACACAGCTCGCTGCGGGGTTTCGTGTCAACGTCTCTGGCCGGTTCGGTTCGGTTCGGTTCGTCCTCGTCGCTGAGACGCCTCCATCTCAGCACGCGTTGAGGACGCGCCACCTGCAGGTGGCGCCAAAACCCGGCAAAGAGATGCACAACTCGGTTCAAGCGCAGTCTGGACAACATCAGTCAGAACTTAAGTTAGTACAAAAAAAAAAAAAAATGGCCAGGTCAAAAAATAATAATAATAAAGAAGGTGGGGAGGGAGGTTGGTTGGTTGGTTGGTTGGTTGGTTGGTGACACGGCCGCCGTCCAGTCAGCTGCTCGAATGCAACCAGTAAAAAGTACCACGACCACTTTGTGCGCTGGATCTGGGGTGAGAACCTATTTCTGCCGGGCCGCCTCGCAGCGTCCCGTCCGAGGCCCTTTCCCTCCGCCCGGCCGCTCGGTCGCCCAGGGGCCGACCGAGAGAGAGAGAGAGCTGGAGAGAGCGAGGCTGCCACTGATTGTATGCGGGGCCAATCTTAGCACCAAGTTGTGGAGCCGCTCGCTCCGGCGCCTCACGCTCGCTCCTTGCGCTTCAGCTTGGACGACTTCTTGACGGCGCCGTTCTTGTTGAGCAGCTTCAGCACTTTGTCCTTGTGGTCCAGGACCTTCATCATGGTGTCCCTGGCCTCCGTCACCTGGTCCATCACCAGCTTGCAGCGCTGCATGTTGCCCTGAGGACAAAGGAGGGCAGGGGGAAAAAAAAAAAAAAAAAACAGTGTCGGGGGGGCAGCGCAGAGAAAATCAAATGTGCTAAATAATTTAAACATTCTGCTTTTAAAACAAAACAAAAAAAACCACATAAAACGTAAATAATAGAAGAGAAAATCCTTTCCTTCGACCAACTGGTTCACATTTTTTGGAGCTTCACAGTAGAGACTTTTCAAAGCACAAATCCTCCACCTTGTTAGTCGTGAAATCAAAAGGATGTCACTGGTTTTAAGCTTAGCTCTAGTTTAGTTCAGCCCTGCTGGGCCGTTGTGTGAATGAACTGGATTTTCTGAAGAATAATAAGAAAGGCCAATGACCAATTTAGAACACTCGCTTCACAAACAATCCACATTCTGAACAAAAACAAAAAAAGGAATTTTTCTTTAAACACCCTAACAACATTTTGTATGGAGATTATTCTTCATTTTTTTATCTGGAGCTAAATTGAGCATCATGGTTGTGGACAATGATAAATCATTTATCGTAAGGCAGAGATTTTGAAAGAAGCCCTGCTTGCTACCTGGATGAGCTCGTTGATGCGGTGAAGGTCATCGTCGGCTCCGGCTCTCTTCTTGGGAATCAGACCCTCCTGGAGGTTGGAGAGGCGGCTGTACACGTCGTGCTCCAGGCTCGACTGCAGTTCCAAGGAGAGAAACACGGCAAATCAATCAGAGCTCACTGAGATCAACACACACTTGTGGCACAATAATCCATTGACTACCAATATTTCTTTTCGAGGTGATGGGAACAAACTTAAAACTGAACTCCTATAAACTACATCACTACCAAAACAAGGAGACGCCTCCGGTGACTTGTTGACTTCTGATTATTTTTTCTTCTTTAAATGTTCTTTCTATATTATCTTATTTTAAAATTTTTGCATATGCGAAATAAATTATAAAAGTAGAGAAAAAATAAGTTCTGGGACTGACCAGCTGGCGCAGCTGTGCGGCACACAGGTGGATTTTCCACCCCTGTGCTCTGCAGGCCACTCCTCTCTGATTGGCCATGTCCTGCAGCGAGCCCTTCTTCTCCTCTGTGTGGGGGGGGGGGGGGGACAAACCGTTCACTCTCTCTGAACTCAAAGCAGCGACAATCAAATTCATTCCGCACCCTGCGACTAGGGCGGAGCATCTCACCTTTGACCCTGATGTCGCTGTACCGCTGGAAGTGGTGGTAGGCGGCTTTCCAGGGGTTGCGGTAGTGGCGCAGGAGCGTGACGGGCGGGCGCGGCCTGACGGGGACGTAGCGCACTCCTTCCTCGTCTGCGGGACAGGCGCGAAGGAAGGAAGGAAGAAGGAAGGAGGAGAAGTTAACGGCGGAGGCGACGCGAGGGCGGCGGAGTCGGCGGAGCGACACGCACCCACGTATTCCCTGGGCGGAGACTCGCGGCGCTCCGAGCGCACGCTGACGGGCCGGCCGGGCGCCTTCTCCTCGTCCGTGCTGTTGGTCTCCACCATCTCGCTCTCCTCCGTGGAGATGACGTGCTGCTGCTTGCGCGGCTTCTTCCTGGGGGAGGCGCCGGGGATGAGATCCCCCGGGGCCGGGGCGCCGAGGGCGGAGGCCTGAGCGGCGACGGCCTGGCCTGACGACAAGCCGGGGTTGGCGTCTGGAAGTGAACAGTGTGTCAATGCACAACGCTGAGCCGTTGCACCGTTTTGCATCTCCTCCGATGATGATGATGAGACGGTTGACACGTTAAATGTTGCATTGTGTTTTTTTGCTGTTGTTTTTTTTTTCTTGTTTTGGTTATGTTGTTGCTATGGACAGAACTGAATCTTTTTTTCTGATTCCAGTTCCTTGATGAATTTTAAATTCACTTTTCCAATGGTTTTCTAGCAATAATCAGCAATAAGTCCAAAAATTTCATCATTTCTAGCAGGAAGCTAAATCCCAGGCTTCTCATTAGCAACATGCGGTTTTCTGGATATTTTATTACATCTTATCTGGTTGGAGGTCGCTCCGCCAGGGTCTGAGATTGAAAAAAAAAAAAGTCACACTTCCACGTGACTGACAAGCGCCTCACCCGGCTGCGACGTGTCCATGCTCTCCGCCTCCTGCTTGATCTTGACGTCGGGGCAGGCGGAGCTGGCGGCGCAGGCGGCCGTGCTGCTGGCCGCCGGCTGCGTGGGGGAGGCCACCGTGTTGGCCATGGAGGCCGGGACCGGGGGGGTGACCGCCATGGCGGCGGGGAGGGCCGAGAGCACGGTGGAGGGCTGGGAGGGGGGCACGGGCCCCGGCGTGGCCAGCATGGTGGGGATGGCCTGGGCCAGGTGCTGCGGGTTGGACGACACCTGCTGCTGCTGCTCGCCGGGCAGCGCCTCCACCGCCGCCATGACGGGAGGGCCCACCGCCATGTGCAACTCAGCCTTGGGTTTCACACTGGAGGAGGAGGTGAAGGAGGAGGAGGAGTCAAGCTACAATCTCAAACCTGAAGGCAGAGATGAATAGAAGCTGTGCATGGAAGCGCTGTGCTCACCCTGCAGGTCGAGGAGACCCCGCCCCTCTCACCCCGCTGTCCATCCTCCCACCACCAGGTTCACTGGGCTGAGCGGGGATCAGGTTCTTACGAACACAACTGGAACACAAATTCAAAAAAGGGGGGGAAAAAATAAGGTAAATTTAATATAAAAACAATGATTTTTTTTTTCTTTGTTTGCAACTAAAGATGTAGCGGTAAGAAAATTTCACATCACGATTATTGTGACCAAAATGATCACGATCATCATTATTATTACGGTGTTGTTGAAATGTATTCAATGTTAAAAAAGTACTTATACACACACTGAAATCATTTAGTTTTATTTTGAAAACACAATGAAAAGAACAAGTCATTCCTTTTTTCTTTTTTTTTAACACGGAATGCTGTTTTCCATTTGGATTTCAGGTAAACATGTAGTCAGGTAAAGCAACTTAAAGGACGACTGGTTGGGGTTCGGGATGAGGTTTGGTGCAGGTTAAAGTGAGGGCAACACATATCGACGGGTGAACAGATTTCGACATAACACTGGCATCCGGAGCTACGACAGAGTTTATAACTTCAGCAGCGGAGCTACTATTGTGCCGGAGCAGAAATGGACCGAACATACATCTCTAGTATAATTATTGTGCATCTGCCAAAATTCTGCAGCATGATGTTTTGCTGCTCTGTGTGCCGTGTGCAGAGACCTGCGGACGCGACTTGCCAATGGCACCAATATGTTGTATTTTTACAGGGGTAACGTTAAGGTAACACTTATAACTTCAGTTTACTTTATTGAGCAGTTCCCCCTCAAAACACACCCTAGAATTCATTCTTTGTCTTTATTGACGGTGAAAAAATCTTGTCTGCTGAGTCTGAGGGGCCGTTGCTACTTTTCTGAGCAAGGAGCAGTAGGTTTTCAAACAGCGGTAATCAAACACGATTTTAGTGATCATTATGAAAATTTGAAACAGTAATAATAACCGTCTGACTTTTTACCACGGTTTATCGTTTTACCGGTAATCGTTACATCCCTATTTGCAACGAAACAGTCCAGTCCAGAAAGATGGTGCTTTTATTTTTAATATACTTTAAAGACTTAAATGGAAAGGAGAAAAAGATAGAAGAGAGATAAATGTAGTTTTACTTCCTAAAGTCAGGTGGACTCACCCTTCGTTAGCAGGCTTCTTGCGCAGGATGCTTGGTCTCGGGGAGGAGACCAGGGTGGGAGCTCCTCCCACTCCCCCCTGGGCGTGCGCCTGCACCATGGTGGCCACCGGCTGCGTGGTGCCGAATGTGCTGGTGATGGGGCTGGCGACAAAGCCCTCGGCCAAAACAACACCTGGGCGGCAGGAAGGGGCACAAAGGCGGTTAGCAGCCAGCGGGCGGCTCAGTGGCAAAAACTCACCGGCGCCGTTTGGTTGTGGAGTTACCGGGTTTTGCTTCAGCCTGGCCCTGCTGCTGCTGCTGAGTGACGATGGGCGCCGGCTGGATGCCCTGCGCCGGAGCCGACGTGTGGAGCGACTGCACGCCGATGGGCGCCTGCTGGATGCCCTGAGCGGCGATGGACGCCGGCTGGATGCCCTGGGTGCTGATCTGTGCCGAGGGCAGCCCGATCCGGTCCACCGCCATCAGCTGCATGTGGTTCAGGTGGACGGTGGTGGCCACGCCCACTCCAGCCTGGGTGGGCAACGCTGAACTGGGAGCTTGAGGGGTCACTGGTGAAGGGAGGGAGCGATAGAAAGAGAGAGAGGGAGAGAGAGAAAAAGATTTTTGATTTTGAAAAATAAGGTTTAATTGCCTCTCTTATTTACATTCGTTACACAACACACAGCTCAGAGAGAGAAGAGACAGAGAAAGAGAGAGAGAGAGAGAGGAGAGAGAGAGAGAGAGAGAGAGAGAGAGAGAGAGAGAGAGAGAGAGAGAGAGAGAGAGAGAGAGAGAGAGAGAGAGAGAGAGAGAGAGAGAGAGAGAGAGAGAGAGAGAGAGAGAGAGAGAGAGAGAGAGAGAGAGAGAGAGAGAGAGAGAGAGAGAGAGAGAGAGAGAGAGAGAGAGAGAGAGAGAGAGAGAGAGAGAGAGAGAGAGGAGAGGGAAAGGAGAAACTCAGTCTCGTCCTGTTCACATTCAACTGGTGTGTTTTTCCTCCTGGGAGTGAGATGTGGTCGTGCTCACCAGGGTACTGACGGATGGTGGACACGGTGCTGCTGATGGGTGTGTAAGTGTGTGTCAGAGGGTATGAGGAGGAGTAGGAGGCCGGCAGGAAGTACTGGAACTGCACTGGTACAGAGGGCCTGCAAAGGAAACGAGACTCTTGTCATTTTCTTTAGTTCCCAACTGAACCTCTGAGGAGCAAAACTTCTGAAATGAAAATCAAGACAAAAAAAAAAACAACTCCAGCTGTTTCCTTGTTGCTACCTAACCCTGTTACAGCAAAACACAATCACCAAATAATCAGATTTTTGCCAAATTTTAAGGAAATAAACTCCATTTCAATGTGACAAAAACTTAAACAAAACGCAAAGTGGCAACTTTAGACGTCGACAGAGCCAAACTAAACAAAACTAACGACTCGTCAGCTTGAGGAGCCAGACAAGGATTTGCCACCGTCAGCGTGCACTCACCTGTTGTCGCTCCGGGCCTCCATGGTGGCCGGGTTGGGGGACGAGCGGTGGCCGGGGATGGGGATGAGGTTGGCTCTCTCTCCGGGGTAGTCGGGCTGCACGCGTGAGGAGGAGTGGGTGATGGGCTGAGGGACCACTTTAGCTGCACGGGGGGGAAAAGTTTGGATTAGAAAAAAATAAGAAGAACAAGAATCAAATCTGAAGTGCAGCCAACAATGTCCTGCTAAGGAAACCACACAGCAGCGTCAGATGCAGGACAGGACAGAGCGACGCTCACCGACGGGGATGGCAGAGGTGGTGACGGCCGTGGCGTGGGAGGAGTGCGACGCCATCGTCATGGTGACAATAGTGTTGCTGCTCATCTGAGAGTGTGGCACAGAACCTGGGCACAGAGACAACACAGGTTGAACAAAGCCATAAGGAAATTCACTCTGCTTCGTCTGCGTGTGGGTGTGCGTTACGAACGACGTCGTCACCTATTGTCGTCGTCGACGGCACGGTGTTGGTGGCAACAATGGGCGCCACGGTTGCCGCAGCTACTGGTGTGACGGGGCTGAAGATGGGCTTCTGTGGGAGACGCATTGACGACGGAGCGAAACAAAATCTCAATTACACATTCGATTTTACTGAGCGGCTGTGAACTCTTGAGGCGCGACGCCGCCGAGCGGCAGTCACCTGCGTCATGGTGTGAGGAGGCTGCGGCTTCTGAGCACCGATGGCCGGGTGAGACGGCAGCGTGATGCGGGTGGCCGTGTCTCGGGACGCCTGGGACCGCTGGATGCCGACGGTGGCCGAGGGCGAGTGGATGGTCAGGCCAGGACGACTGGAAGGAAAAGTTTACAGTATGGAGTCCGCGTCCAAGAGGTTTGACAAGTGCAAACAGTAGGGATGTCCCCCATCCCATCCAAATGATCGCATCGCATGCCGGTCTAGCATATTTTATTAGAACTGCGTTCCAACTTCCCGATCCAATCTTGAACTACAGGTACTACCCAGAAAATTAGAATATCCTGAAAAGGTTGTTGTATTTCTGCAATTCAACTTAAAAGGTGAATTTGACATATTATATAAAGGAATAATATGCAAATCAATATATTTCAAGTTTTTATTTCTTTGGATTTTGCTGATCAGGTCTTGTAATCAAAGAGAAAAATACATAACAACCATTTTTGACAGGAAACAAACGTAAACAAAACATAATTCTCGTAAATCTCGTCCCGAGATTTACGAGAATTACGGCTTGCGCGCTTCACATCGTTCAATGGAAACACCTGCAAATCGCAATTGTACTTTGTCGAAATTTTAGAACTATCGCTTTTCTTTTGCGAAAAACTGGAATGGAAACGCAGATTATGTCGGTGGTGTGGCGATTTTACAACTTGGGAGGACGAATGCAGACCCGCAGCAAAATGCAAAGTCTGCAGGCTAATGGTGTCACGTGGTGGCGGCAACAGAGCTTCCTATAACACAACTAATTTAATTCGGCATCTCAAGAAAAACGAAGCAGAATAGAAGGAATACAGCGCTGCTACCGAAATAAACGCTGGTTTGAAGCAGCAGACGCTGCTCGCTAGTTTAAGCAGTAGTAGCAGTTAATAGCTACCGAACTCAGCGGTGCACACATGGCAGATGACGTGCGTCAGGCAATCAGCCACATGTTGCAGTAGTGGAGGCTGGAGAAACAGCGAGTCCATGTAATATTTTGCAAAAATGCGCATAACATGAAAAAGGTGATGGATGACATCACCTTTTTCATGTTCAGCCTTGGTTGTGCGACCACACTCCAACTACACAAAGTCTGCGATGTATTTACTGAGCAAAAAGTAAAGTCATCAACAAGCTCTGACTGCACTTTGAAAATGAATGTACTTAATTTATAAGCACAATATTACATCATTACTTTTTATTTTACATAGTTTGCTCACTGTGTTCTTCAATTTGTAAAATAAACAGAACGGTGAGGAAAAGCAAAGCATGGATTGATCACTGAAGCAAACAATCCAATTTATTTTTCAATGCACCAAGACAAAAGTCTGAATCCAATAGATTCAGTTTATTCAAGGTTAGAGGTTCAGCTGGATGCTGCTACAGTCTATGTTGCTTTCGAAAAACAAAAACAAAAAAACCCCTTCTTACCCATGAGCCGCCTCTGCAGAGTGTGTCGCAGCGGGGTTGATCACCGGCGAATGGGTTCTTGTGGCCGAAATGGGAGCGACTACAGTCGGCAGCACGGCTGTAGATGTTGTAACAGCTGGGCGGGACTGTGGAGCGAGAGGTTGTTATAGACCTGCGGCCTTTACATTCTGAACACTTTTGACATTTACGCCACAGGCACCTGGATAGTCTGGTGGATGATGTGCTGCACGGTGGCCTGACCGGGCCCTGCGCTCGCTCCGGTGGCCGGCCGGAGGACAGTCTTAGTGCTGGACATCACCGCCGCTGCTGCAGCGCCTGCAAGACACAACAGAGATTTAGCTGAGCTGCAGCCGTAGACCAGCTGGTCTGACAGCAATCCCGCGTACATACCTCGAGGTAAATGGGAGGTGAAGGTCTGCGGAGGTACAGTGGGAGCTCCGATCTGCAGCGCAGGAGCACTGCCCCTGATGATCTGAATGTTTGCTGGCATCAGGTGGTGCAAGTTGCTGGAGTGACCCTGAGACACAGGCAGAGCAGCACAGGCAACTTTAGCAGTAGGAGTAATTAGGGTTGTCACAAGAACCGATACTTCCAATACCGGTTCGATACCGACACAAAAGAAATACTGGATACTAGCTTCAATACCAGGCTTCTACTCTGTCTCCCAGTCGCTCCCTCATGGTAATACAGGTTTAACGTAATGTAACATTACGGTCTGCCTGCGTCATTGTATGTAAGGTGACACTATGAGAAACTGTCTGACAGTCCCTTACTTTACACTATTTAAACTAAAAGTTTTGTTTCCTTCACAGTGTCAGTGTGATCCAGACCAGGAGACGCAGGAGGAAAGTCACACACGAACGCAGCCAAAAATCAGACGCTGTTATGGCTGTTATGTTATGGCTGAAGCTGGGATACTAGAGGTTTTAGTTAAGTCAGATCAGGCTCCACACCACTGTTGTTTTGTTATTTATTTCCATATTTATAAGGAGAACAATATTCTTTGAGGCCACTGCTGTTCTTTTTTGAATGTATAGTTACCCTTTGGCAGTTGGTATTGTAATTTAAATTCTGTGCAAAAAGATTTAGAAGCACAGTGATGATTGAAACAGTTCCCAATTTAAAAGAACATGGGTTCTTTTTTTTTCTTTTTAATCATGGTATCTAATTTGTATCAAGACTCGTGGAAATTCACGCCATCAACTGAGCGACTTTTCTGCAGCGCTTACTTGCTGGCCACTGATTGTTGCCACGGGAATAGATGGAGTTGTAGTGTTGCTCTCAATGGTGACAGTGATGTGACCAGGGACTTTAGGGGGGATGGGGATGTGGCCCTGGTTGGAAGCTGGCGCTGGGGCAATGAGACGGCTCGGCATGGGAGACTTCAGGACAGCCTGCAGAAGAAAAAAAATGTAATGTTGAACACCTTCAGCTCCATTGTAGGGTTGGTTAAAGAAAACACTGCAGGAATAAATACATAAAGCAAACTCACGTCAAAGGAAGACAGAAAATGTCCAAACTTGTTGCATTCTGCACTGACCTCTGTTTAATTACCAACACATTGTTTTTGAGCCATTTCAACAACAGCAGAATTCAAATAATCACCTTCATCTGTCCCTCGGTGAGGACAGCAGGCTGACCCTGCGCGAGGTGGACAGGGGGGGCGGCCACGGTCACCGGAGGACCGGGCTGGATCGGGATGGCTTGGGGGGCGGCTTGTGGCTGGCCAAGCGCCTGCACCTGTGGGTAGGGTCTGACCACCATGGTCTCCTGCTTGTCATCTCTGAACGCCGCTGGTCCCCCTCCGCCTCCTCCTGCTGGCGGGTGATCCTGCTGGCCGTGTTCAGCATCGCGGCTGCCGTCGGTTTCTCCACCATCTGGATGGAGGTGGAAACAAAAAGGCGAAGCGTTCACGTACGAACCCCGGTTTCCAATCGTGAAATCAAATATCCCGCAGTAAGACGTTTACCTTGTGCGCTGGACGGCTGATTGACAGGAACGAGGTTAGCAGCTGTGACGGTAGCGGGAGAGATCTGAGGTGTCCCTCCGCTGGAGGCGGGCATTCCGTGTCGGGAAAATTGCTGGGAGCTCATGTTAGCAACTTGTGACCTGAAACGTTGTCAAGGGCCGTGCATTACTACCTTCGTTCATTCATACACACGGTGCGGAGATCTTGCACGTCCCAAGTCAGGGGGAATGAACGCTTTCCGCATCTCAAACCTGCAACAACGGGCTGCGACAATAAAAGCCACACGTCCGAATTTAACCCTTAGCGAGCAATGCAGGGACACTAACAGGTTGTGTGGAGAGATTAATTTCGGCCATCGATTTAACGGAACCCAAAAGAAATATAATCACATGGAGCAGATAAGATCCGTAAACATTATCCACTACGGGGGGGGACCAAGAGTGAACCGGAGCGTTACTGAGCGTTGACTTGATGGGGCAACAACATGACAAAACTGCTCGACAACTGTGTCGGTGATTCTTTAATATTGCGTTAATTAGCATAAAACCGCAATTTCCCCGCTGCCTACGAGAAACCGGTGCATGCGGTATGCAATCGGTGTGATATTTTTACGGTCGAGCGCATTTTGAGAACTAAAACGCTGCCGTGTTGGCTAGCTACCGTGGCTAACTTAGCGGCAGGCTAACGCTAGTCAGGGTAAACCCTGATGCCGCCTGCGTTTGTAGGCTAAAATGCTCAACTTTCCAGCCGGCACGGCGACGTAAACTAAATGAGTGAAACACAGAAACACGCTTCGACGTGTGCAGAAATGTTTACCGTAAAGTGAAGTTACGAGGCAATGGTCGTTTGGTGGATTACAATTTTTTCCATCCGTCTTTTCTTTTTTTTCCAATATGTAAACCGGAAGAACGCTCGGCGAAAAGCTACACCCCCCCCGTTTCCATTCCCCAATCAGAGAGGAGGTTTCCGGGTCTCCGACCAATCACAGCTCGGGCAACGGTTTAACCAATGGCGCGAGACAACGCAAAAGGGTCGGGAGGGGAAGGAGAAGGGGTGGACCTTCGTCGACCCGCAACAGCACAGTCACGTGATCAACGGAAACGGCCGAAAAAGGAAGCCGCGAACTGCCCGCCTGCTAGAAACCGTCGACGTAAACAAGTTAGACAAGGAAGGACATTTCGACGTTTTGTTTTCAACTGAGAAGCAGTAGTATGTCCATTTTTTTCAACGCGGTGTGTTTACATTCAGTTTCGTCTTTTTGACGAAGCAGCCAATGTTAAATGTATATGTATGTTCAATGGAATGCAAAACGTTGTGTATCGTCATACATGTGGTCCAGCCCTATGGTTCTAGAATAAAAAGGTTTGTAAAAGGGGCGCTGTTTTTGTTTGGTGTCTGCACCCTGCTGAATTCCCTCCTTATGCCATGTGACCATCTCTTGTACGGATTCCCGCTTCGCAAAGTGATTGGCTCAATTGCTTTAGGAAAAAGAAAAAAGAAAAATCAACCCGAGACCTCTGCAATACCGCCAGTTGAACACCGGGTGGCAGTAAGCCTTCCCAAAAAGGCAGCGTGTTTAAGCGTGTTCGTTGAAGAGTATTTGGGCCCTCTTGTGGCAAAAATGGACAAAGCGTTTTAGAAAGTGGCTCGTCAACGTGCTGTTGTCACCATCCTGGAGAGGTAGCTGTACCCTTTGTGACATCACAAAGGGTGGTCTTCCACAACTACAGTATGTTGTAACCAGGGTTTATTTCCGGTTTTATTTTATTTTTTATGTTTATTTACGTTTTTTATTTAACGTATGACGTAAGACGCAGCACACGTAACGTGTATGGAGCGGCGATAGTGAGCTGCAAGCGGTCAGGGTAATAGTCATCGCCGCAGCAGGTGTGTGTTTTTGTTGGCACGGTCGGTGTGTGCGAGGACTCACTCGGAGCTCGGAGCACAGTAACTTTTATTAATTTTCCGTGAAATTCCAACCTCAGATGTTTTAGAACTCCAAGTGCAGCTATTTCTTTGTTGGGTTCTAGATTTTAACGTCCACTGCCGCATGTTCCCAGAAGCGAAGCGTTGTTTATTATGACCGGAACACAGACGATCTCCCGAACTGGCCAAGTTTTTTTTATTCTTCGGGATGGCGAGCGAAAGAGGAGGAGGAGCGCATTGCTACCTGTTTTGATTTCTTGGAAAGACGATCAGCTGTCCACCAGAGTGGTAGTGTGTGTGAGTGGTAATGTGCACTAAAACATTGTTTCTTATCTATATACACTGATTATGTATATATTGTATATTAAACAACTCTTCAAATGCATTCTGGTATCCGAGTTTCATTGAGTCTGCATCTGATCGGTCTAACTATTCCCTCCTGTAAGTCTTCCTAGAACAATCCCTCTTTTCTTTTTTCTTTTTTAAATCTTCTGATTGCAATGTTTATGCTACAATGTGTTTAGCACTCACGTTCTAAAAAGAAAAATGGAACAGGGTGAGAAGAGGACAGAGGGACTTTTGGAAGTTGAAAGACAGCATAGATAGAGCACACTGGCAAAGGGAATGTGGCTCGAATGGGACCGTTGAGACTGAAGGTAGTTTAGATGCTATCAAAACCCTCAGGACGTCATGACATGGGATTTTGTCTCTGCATGATCAGTTTGTTCTCTTCTGCCAAATGGTCACAAAAAAATTATTAATTCCCAGTTAGTCAGCTGATGAATTATGGGTTTCTGCTGTGACCAAATAAAAGAGTTATTAAAAAACAAATAAAATACCCACAACGGTCAGCAGACCATCGCAAAATGAGTTATGGGACATTGTGCAACAAATTCAATACAAAGACACACACTGAAATAAACAGACTCCATCCACTGCAAAGAGTTCTTTACTCGATTATCAAACAAGGAATGACTTGGTGGAAAGTCTTGCAGATTTTTATATTCATCTCGCTGTCAGGCCTTAGTTTCCAAGCATGTGACGCAGTGTGAAACCAGCCATGCTAAACGGTGATCATCTCCAAGCCATGGTGGTGGTGTCAGTGTTCCCATAAGTCACAGTGCCAAACAAACACCAACAAATGAAAAAATGCTTTTTCCTCTTCAACAACAGTCCTACAAAGATCCCGCAACCAGAAGAGCTTTTTGCAGTTTATTGCACATGTTCTCTGCAGACACAAGAGGTTTTAATATTGTTGTTCAAAATACAAACACACAAGTTATGAAGGTATAATCATATACAGGCAGGGTCACAGCCTTCGAAATCCGATCAGTAACACAGATTGTTTCCTTGTGCTGGCTATTTAACGACCTGCACAGAAGACATTTAGAATCATTACTGCTTTCAAAAAAAATCCTTAATTCAGGGCGACAGAGGTGGAAATATTCAACATTTCAGGTCAGAAAAAGGTCAGAAAAAAAGCGTTATAAATATGGAAATTGTTTCTTTAAATGTAACAGACTCTAAGACTTCCCTACCAGGCCCATTTCTTTAAATGACCCCAGACTGTTTATGGGAACAATTGTTTTTTTTCTTTCAAAAAAAAGAAGATAATAATAATTTCAACATGCAATCAAAATGTGAGATAAATAAGAGTTCCATTGAGTATCTTGGGCTTCCAGACAGAGATGGAGGAGAACGCAAGGAGGAACCAGAGCTCGAGTCTTCAGACCAGAGTGAGGATGAAGGAGGGCAAGCCTGGTCAGAAGCTCCATTGTTGTCTACCGCATTCCCGCCGCCAGCTTCTCCATGGCGGCCTTGCGCTCCTCGGCTTTCTGCTGCGAGCGGCGCAGGACGTTGCGCAGCTCCTGCAGGTGGTCCAGCGTGCCCACCAGCTCGCCCTTCACCGTCTTCATCTGGCTCTCCAGCATCTGCGTGTGATGGAGGGAGTTCCTCCTGATGCGCCGGCTTGAGCGCACCTTCTCCTCCAGGTCCTCCACTGCCGCAGAGCAGAGCACGGCCACACCAAACAGTGAGTGTTAGAGCAGTGTGTGTGTGTGTGTGTGTGTGTGTGTGTGTGTGATCTGTACCTACCCATGTTGTCCTGATAGCTCTTGCTGTCCGCCACTGCCGACTCCTTCTTCTTCTCCAGGAGGCCCCTGGTGTGCTCCAGCATCTTCTCCATCTTGACCAGCTCGGTTGCCTTGGTGTCGCTGTCCCGTCGCATTTTCAGCATCTCCTGCTCCCTCTGGCTCAGCTCGCTGTTGTACCTGCTCATGGTGGTGGAAGGTTCTTGAAAGCGGTTCCACAGTTCGGGCGGCAGTAGCAGCACCTTGCAACCCTTGTACAGCCCAACCGGCCGCCCTCAGCTGGGGGGAGATGGAGCCTCGGTGGTCGGAGCCTCGGCGGTCAGATCCTGGCGCCCAATGAGCTTCCTGCCTTTGAAATGAAACACCTCCTTGTTTGTTAGCGCGTGAACTGCTCGGTCGGACTGGCGCTCGGGACCTTTTTTTTTTTTTTTTTATAGAGCACAGCCTCAGAACATAACGATATCTGGAAACAGTCGCCTCTCAGTGTGCTGCATTACAACAGCAGAGTCATGAGGTCTGTTTCACACAGGGCCCTTGGGGTCCCAGGCGGGCTCATTTAGCTTTCTCCATACTCACGGGTGACAAAGTTCTGATGGGGAGCAGATAAAACAGAGGCAGGCTGAAGAGAAACAAGTGTGGAGAGACTGGAGAGAAAAGATCCACCTACGGGCCTTTCGACACACTGTCAGCAGAAAAAAAAAATCCCCAATTCTATTTTTAGATTCTTATTTTGCATCCTGGAGAAAAAAATGTAGTGTTTCTAAAACAGTTTAAGTCTTTAGTCAGCACAAAATTTAACTGCAAAACCCCCTAAACTAAAGATGTGTGTCTCTCTCTTGATATTTCATTCTGCAGCTGAGACGGATCACCACCACGCCACCGCCGCTGGTGGAAATGTGATAATTAAAGCCCTGCGAGACGCCGTGCGAACATCTTGTGCCTGATCCGGCCATGTGCTCGGAATTAGCAGCTGGTTGAACCTGACAGTGAGAAAGTTCGTACACATCAGGTTTGGGGAAGAGCAAGGGATTAAAACGTGCACGTCATCACCTTCTCGGTCACCAAAGGCGCTTTGATGGCCGTGGAGGTGATATAGTACATGTTGTTATTCGTAGGCCAAAACACCAAAAGCATTCATATCGGCAGACTGACTATTTAATAACGCTGGTTTTTCTGTGAAGCGTCAGAGAGGAATAACAGTGAAGCTTCACAACTTAAGCGTGTGGTGTCTGTGAACGGTGACGCGGAAAAGAGGAAAATTCAGCTGAGAGACTTTACTTTACTTTACTACTTCATATGAAACAGACAAATGAGCTTGACAGTCAGCAGCAACGTCGAGTCTTTGTCAAACTGTCATTGAGTCCATTTCGCTGATGATGTTGTCTAGTTTACTTTTGAGGGCGCCGCTCTCCCTGTATTGTGCATGTATATATTATGAAAATATGCATAGCACAGTGCCCTCTATCACTAACGTCATACCTTCAGGTATTTCGCTGAAGAAGGAGGGTAAATGCTTAAATCAAAGCAAAACTTACTCGAAGAATGGACGGGAGGGTTTGCAGTGTTTGGATCTATTTTAGGAAAAATATCGTGGCTGCCCTCAGGACAAGTTTTGAAGAGAGCTGATCCATAAAAGGCCTCTGTATCAGCCTATAAATGAACCCATCCGATCAATAGAAGCCGCTGTGTTCCAGAACATCCTGTACATGCACATGACCAAAGACAGATACATAAATAAAACGCATATGTTGTTTTCTGGTCGCCCGACCCTTTTTTATCCTGCTCTGAAGCTGACAGGTTGAGCGCCCTCATCTGGCCGGTGACTGAAATCTTTCTAAAGCGTCTCATATTTCATATTTGTAACGGTTCGATCACGTTAATCATTACTTTTTTTTCTTTTTTCTGATGAGAACATTAAGCTCAATTTGCTACTGCTACAATTTGACGCTCAGTCGTTGCCTTGTAATGCCGGACACCACCATGAGGGGGCAGGCAATATAAATATAAAATATAAATAGAATTTTTTTCTTTATGTTCAGTTCCACAGCTGGCTCGCTGGCTTGTTGCTAGCCGGCCGGCACGTCCATCATCTGTTACCGTGGCTACTTATTGAGCGGATGTCAGTGGAACAAGGCAGGTGCGTTTTAAATAGCAGGTCGAGTATCATTGGTGCTAATGAAGTTCCTGCGTGGAAGACTGAATCCCTAGCTAATAAAGCTTAAGAGTCATCACCAGCGCTTAATTATCCTGGACACGAGCCGAAGGCTGCCCCGCTCTCGCTCTTTTCCCTCTCTCTTCCTGTCTCTCACTGTCTCGCCCATGTTCTCCCTGCACCCCGGCGGTGCCGTCGCCTCCGCTTCTCCAAGGTTGGCGCATTGTTTGTTCTGAAATGGAAACAGAATGTTTTTCTGCCCACGCAGGGCTGCCTGGAGGTAATCACCGTTACATAATCAGGACTAAGACCTTGTCAGCATCCACTTCTTCTTCCTCTTCTTCTTCTTCTTCTTCTTCTTCTTCTTCTTCTTCTTCTTCTTCCGTCTCCTCGGCCCCTGCAGCTCTGCTGTGCTAAGACACCTTCATGGCCTTCTGGCAACACGATTATCGAGGCTCAAATCTTTTTTCTTCGTCCTCCATGTACTTACATCTGTCGCGCAAGATACAGGTTGCGTTATCACACTCGGCCGAGCCGACAGCTGAAAGTAAGAGCGATGTCTGACATGATTGATAATGATGCTCACGTCCTAATGTGCTCCACCACTGAGTGCCCATTACGCCGTTTACTGGTGGATCCCCCTGAGACGCCGACTTACAGCCCCATGTGTCTTCAATCCTCTGATGTCAGCGGTAGGTCTCATCCAATCACGTGAAGAAGGAGAGAAACACTTTCAGATGGTGTATTGCTGGGTGGGTTTATGGAGTTTCACTTTTATGAAACCTCCAATATGTGAGCATACAAAGAGCAGGATGACCTGGGACACCATGGGTATGTGGATTCAACATTTGGAGTGGGGAGATCCAATCAGAAAAACCAACAACTTGGCATTGCTTGGACAAACGGGATGTTAATGATGCTAATCTTTTTTTGATGACTCGCTGAACTGAGCAGCCAAAAGCTTCTGATCGGTGGTAGGGCTGATGCAGGAAGTGTCACTGTCCAGTGTGATACAAAGATGTTGCATGCAATATCATTTCACCACTCGGTGTCATAGTTTCCCGATGCCAGTAAAAAACAAAACAAACTGGCTCCCTGCAGGTTCTCAACAGCCTTCAGTGCAGCAGCACGGAATCTCTACAGACATAAACAACTGGACCATTGGTGGATAATGTCAAGCGATGAAGTCAGTGCACAATATAGCATTCTTTGACTTCCTGAAGAGGAGATGCACACACAATTACATAAATGTGCAGTTACTGAGCAACCAGCAAGAATACAACAAATAGATGGCGCTGTGATGTCAAATTTTCATGATGCTGCAGTTCCTGTACAAAAAAATAATCCTGGTGTCCTGATAAGATGAATATTGCACGCTCATCAGAAGCCTGCTACTCTCAAGCAGCAGATATCATATCATCTACGCTAATCTCACTTGCAAGTTTAGCAGTTTAGCTTGCAATCTCTATATCGTCCTCGGTGGTTTTTAGGATAATCTCCAATCGTCAGCTTCCAATTTTAGTCACGAAAAAAGAACATTAGTTATGCAATGCTAAAGATGGTCAAAAATGCTTTCAATCCAATTCTGTTCGTTGCTCCAGCTTCACTGGAGACGAGAGCTGTTCAGCTGCTGTACGGAAGGATAAGTGGGAGTTTGCCTGATATAATAGCACGACTATCTGCCTGGAATATTACTGGGCGGAGACTAACTGTGCTGAAAATGTGGCTGGCGAGATGAAGTGCGGCAAACAGTGTTGCAGCTTGAGTTACACAACTGGAACCAGCTGATCCAGGGGAGAACAGTGTGAGAACATCAGCGACTCAACACTGAGAAACCCACTGCAGGCCGTGGGTGGAATTTTCAGTTGCAATGTGCAAGATTTAAGCACTGCAGTCATGGAATCCAGCTGCCCTGTGAGCTTGACGTCATGCAGCTCCTCTGAATTAAAACGCTGCCGTTAATGTAGGTCAGTTAAATAAGTCAAATCAAATTGCGCTGATACTTGACTAAGCTTTGGATCCGACAGGTTCTTCTCTTCTCCCCGCCAGACTGGAGCATAATGCCTCAGAACGCCTGCAGAGACCCCAGTGAGATGGTCGGAGCCAAATTACGTCTTTGTTTGTTCTAAATTTTTGTTCCTCTCCCCGACCAGCAAAGCGTCACAAATCTCCCCCCAGGGCAGTTTCCCCGACTTTCCCACAGAGGTAAAGTGAAGGTCACGGCAGAGCCAAATGTCAGTGTTGCCTCCTGCCTCAGTGAGCTGGTGCGTCTGAGGATCGCTGCAACAAGCTCACTCTCTGGTCATCTAACTGACAAACTACACGTCCTACAAACAGGATCAACTACTCCGCATATTTAGATTCTAACCATCTCAGCCATCTAACCATGACTCCATGGACAGCGGCTTCCATCAGAGGAGGTGCAACAGAAAAACTCTCATGAGAAGAAAAAGCTTTTTAATCTTCGTCCATCAGTTTCCTCGCTTCGACAGCCAAGTGAACCTACAATAGAGGGCCTTAATGGTTTCCAGTCATCTGAACTGGGATCCCCCCTGCACAACAATACAACAAAATACTAATTTATTAATAAGAAGGAGGTCTAAAGTGATAGCAAAAGCAGATGTCCAGTCATTTGAGTCTCACTGACTAGAACAGGAATGAGCTGCACAAATAAATGCAGATTATGTCTTTGTGTGTGTGTGTGTGTGTGTGTGTGTGTGTGTGTGTGTGTGTGTGTGTGTGTGTGTGTGTGTGTGTGTGTGTGTGTGCAAAATGTGACCCAAAAAAATGACATAATGGGTCAATTTAATATAGCTATATAATCACATGGTGATCACAAGAGACAAGAAGATGTAGTTATAATGTTTATTAACAATGGAGAAGGCAGAAGAATGAAACAAGCCATCCATCCATCCATCCATCTATACCATTCACCACACACAGACAGACAAACAATCACACACACTCACACTAACACCTGTGGACAAGTTAGAGTTGGCGCAGTTCTGAAAGGCGGCGGGTTTTGAATCGAACCCACAACCTTTAGGATTCAATTTTTTTTTTTAAAACCACGCCCTCCAGTAACTAGCAAGAAACTGATGATTTAAAAACACAAGAAACCGAATAAAAACAATGGCCGCTGGAGCTGTAGCGCCACCTAGTGTGCTGTCATCTTCTGATATTTCTGATCTGACAAACGTCTCCTCTCTTGGCTAGCAGTGGTGGGATTCGCTATGCTCAGACACGCCCCTCTCCCCCCGTCTGCACGCCCCTGCAGACTTCCCTGCCGGTGCGCGGCTCCCCCCGCCGACTGTCGGTCCCCACGTATACGCACGAACGCGCGCGCGCGCACACGATCAGACACAGCCAACCACCGCGGAAACATTTCCACGCACGCGCGCACGCGCGCGCACAAGCTCCAGCGGCGTTGCCTGACACCGCGCATCAAACTCCGGCGGGGCTGATTCCTCTTCCTCGTCCTCCTCCTCCTCCTCGGCCTCCTCCGCCTCCTCTCCTTCTCCTCCCGCTGCAGCTCCGTGTGACATGTGCTGCTCCTGCCATGGCCAGAGATCCGTTTCCATGGAGGCTCTTCAGGAAGCCTCTGTACATCCAGGTAAGCCCTTCGGGAAACCCCCCCTGCACTGTCGGGACTCCATCCCCGGTTTGGCGCGTCCTCATCCCGCACTCTCAGCCGCAGACGTCTCGGTGAGAACCGAGGTGCCTCCCCCGCTCACCCCACTCGTCCTCGTCCTCCTCTGCTGCTGCTGCTGCTGCTGCTGCTAGATGCTTTGACCTTGATTTTGCGCTCGGTTTCAGGGAATGTGCGGGATTATTTTTTTTTTGTACTGTGTGGGACTGAATCTTGCCGGTTGCCGTTGCTGGAGCAACCACGTCCACGATGCATCTCGTTGAACAGGCGAACAGAAGCTGGTCGTGCGGGAGAGGGGACGGAGCAAAATAAAGTTTGGCTCTTCCTGCAGTTTTGCGGGTTTTTCCACCATCAGTCATCAGTGTCTGTGCTCTAATCTTAAAGTTCACTTCTGATTATGCTGCTGCGCTGTGGAGGTGGTTGGAGGAGGGAAGGAGATGTAACAGTTGGCTGTGAGGGAAAACTAGATGACATCTACAGGGGCGTCACTGCTGAAAAGAATATTAAAGGTCCCACATCCTGCAAAACTTTCCTATTTTGTTAGTCACTGTCGATGCCTGTGGAGCTGCCAGGTTTCTCTGAGTATCTATCAAACTCTAGATCTCCATGAAACAGAATATGTAGCTCTCTGTTTGCCGTCTCAATATAGAAAAACAGTTTTCTAGATTTCAGTTTCCTGGACCTCCCACAACACCTCCAACAACGGGCAGGAGGCGTTGTGGGAGGTCCTGGGAGTGGCATCAGCACTGTATCAGTGCCCCCTGTGACATCACAAAGTGAGATACGATACCGTCAGAAAACAATGGTGGTGCTGGGAGAACTTTTTCAAGATGCAGGACCTTAAAATGTGCACGAAGAGCTCAACATTCTGGGGCCCCAGAAATAGACACGCACAACACGGCCGACTCGATGGAGGCCCGACGCTGGTTGCTAAATTTAATCGCAGTCCCTTCTCCGTCCCGCTGCTCGCCTCCTCTTAATTTTTCGGTCGGACACGCTCGCCTCATCTCAGCTGCTGACAGGAGAGCCAAGCGCGGTGCAGAAACAGCCGGTCTCCGGGGAGGAGCGGTGGTGGCGGCGGCGTGGCTCAGTTTTCTAGGCCACCTCCGCCTCCCAGTGACAAGCTTCACAAGTGTCACTCACAGCTCCTTGGGGGGCGGGGGGGCTGGGTGAGAGCGCCGTCAGCTGTAAATGCGGGTGGCTGCTTTCCTTGAAATGCTTCATATTTCACAGCCAAGCTGATGTTTTTTATTGCTTTTTTGTTTTGTTTTTTACTTTTAAATATTCACCCATTCCCAGCCTCCAGTAGCAGAAAATAGATTATTTCTCTTCATGTTGCACGGCCAAGAGGCTCGGCGACGTTAGAGTTTGAAGTCGGGTGTGTGAGAAAAAAAAAAAACATGAAGGTGAAAGATGAAATGAGTCAGTCTGGTGCAGTTCAGTCTGATCTGTACTGAGCGATTGATTCACAGGTTTTTTTTTCTCATTGACACAGTGGTAAATGTGTCAGGGTTAAATATTTAATCTGCATCGTCATGCAAGACTGTTTCAGAAGAGATAATGTGTCAGATAAATTAGCAGCATTTCATATCCAACTGTAGTCAAAAACATGGACGGTCATCCTCGTCAAAACAATGCTGTTGTTTTTGTAGTTTTTTTACCCCAAAATCTTTGCATTTAATTTCATGCTTTTGCGATTTAAAGGGCGATTCCACTGTTTTTGAGGCTGCTTGTTGTTAGTCAGTATGGGAGCCAGTTGCCTCTGTGTGGAGAAACAACACTAAAAGCTGCTGCTGCTGCTGCTGCTGCTGCTGCTGCTGCTGCTGCTGCTGCAACCTGTGACCTGTGTGCGTTGCAGCCTTCCTACAGAAGTCGTGCAACAGGTCGAGTGCAACACGTTGCCGTGCTGGCGTCTCGCTGACATGCACTTAACCAAAACAAGGCACGAGCTGGAAGAGAGCAATGGACCTTCCTGGACCCGCTGGACGGCGTCCATCTGGCAGGAAGCCCATCTCCTGGAAGGCGACTGGACGAAACTTTTTGCAGCCTGCCACAGCATGAATGGAACAGTTGCATTTTTTTGACCACAGACTTCCTGCTTGTTTGACAATCGACCTTAGGCTGTGCTCCACAGGCTGTGTTCCCCACACAGCAGCACTTTCATTAATCACATGTGCACATTCTGGCTGTCCTGTCCGTCTCTGCACACAGAACCAACGCTGATGATGAAGATGATTCTCACACTGTGCTAATGCCGCAGTTGTGACTCAGCCTGCTTTGCGTATGTGTGTGTGTGTGTGTGAATGGTGGGGTTTTGCCTGCTGTCTGGACTGTGATGAGTCAGATCTTTGTACTCTGTGTGCAGACAGTGTGGCACTCCCCCTTTTTTTCCATCCTTCTGCAGCAAGTGTCTGGGACCAGCAGCGATGCACTCCGAACTGTTCCCATTGGCCGATTCTGTCAGGTGCTTCTTTTCCTTTCCACGTGCAGCCCAGAGCACTCGGCGCCTCCCACCTGTGCCGTCAGTGACCCTCAGAAGCCAATCTGTTACGCTGAAATCTCAGTCATCCATCTCAACAAAGTCACGGAGAAAACCTTTTCCGGCGGCTGCAAAAATTCCACAATCATTCAAGATTAATTTTAGTTGGAACAAAACTAGGAAGCATGTTGACTTGAAGCCCAGCTGCTGCTAAAGACATGACAAATGGATGACATTTTTTTTGGAGAGACTTTTCTCTTCCAGACAACATATTTTGGCTTGAAAGTCGTAGCTGCTAACCTGGCCAAAGGAGCGCACACAATTCTGATTGGCTGGCCCAACGGTTATCGGGGTTTGCTCTGGACCGAATCCATACCCACATACACACGTGAACGTGTCTGTGCAGCGACTAGCTCCTCCGTTCCTTTCCCGCTCTCTCTCTCTCTGCTTTCTTTTGTTTTCTTGTCTTTCTCGACTCGGCACATCAGCCCATTAACCGGCAGCCTCAGAGGAATCGCTTTATAGCCATGCATAATGGATGAACAGCCGCGCAGGCTGCAAAACACACCGACCGTCTGAACGGCGTTGTGCTGCCGTTCCTCATCTGGTCTCCGCGCATCCGCGGCGACAGGCGCTTGATTTTCCACAGAGCTCGGTGAGGTTTGAGAACGAGAGAGCAGCAGAGGGTTTGGCCCAGGCCGGAGGCGGGGAGTTCAAGCGGATCGTGCCTGCCTGTCTGCTTCTTTTCCGCCCACCTCAGCACAACAGCCGCAGCTCCCAGTCAGTCGCTAATTAATAGCTGTCACAGCGGCTGCGATCGATCGGGCCTCATTAGCCGTGTTTGTGTAACTGCCTCCCCTCCGCGCGGGGTCAATACATAATGCAGAGATGAAATGAAAGCCACAGAGTATCGATCGGATGGAGGGATGGATGGAGGGATATAAGGAGGGAGGACGGCCGGCCATACATCTGCCCGTCTGCCGCCTCCCTCGGCGGAGCGTCCTCCTTTTCCATAAAGCCTCGGCCGCTGATGCATCTCACCTGCCCGGAGAGAAATCGATGGGAGGCGCACGAGGCGCTCGCTGGCGCGGCCGCCGCTGCTAAATGTGCCCGCTCCGTCAACGGATCGATGAGTTAAAAACAAATGCGCATATGTCATATTTCAGAAAATGAAAAAAAAACGTGCTCGCGATAACACTTGTGTTTTTCTGAGGGTTATTGGCCTTCCGAGGGGCCGAGATCGATGAAGGTTTTTCCCCCCCTGTCTGAAGCCCCTTGAGAAGATCCCACCTGAGATTTCCTGTGGACGGTGGATTTACAACCGGAACGATCGTCAGATCAATCGAGGAGAAAGAGGCGGGGCTACGGATGCTGTTTAGGTGCTGACAGGAAGCGACAGGCTAGCTTGTAAAGAGTGAGGTCGGCTTGATCACGACAAGGCAAATTTCCCTCGATGATTGAAGAGTAACGAACTGACGAGAACGGAAGGCTTTTCTCTTCTGCTGACTGGACTGTAGTTTAACTCCACCCGCTACTGTTGCCCGCGACCATCATGTAAAACGTGCACTGGCAGTAAAGAAATTGTATCGACCTGATCTGATTAAAGGCTCGTCCATTCACCTCTAACCACACATTTCTATGCGCTCTGTAGCAGTTGGAAACGTAAAATGAAAGGAACCGTTCAGAAAACCTTCCTGGCTCCCTGGAAAGGACAGAGAATGTCAGGATGTACCTTGATTTGGAAGAAAAAAAAACAATATTCCAACATATACTAATATTCCGCAGCATACCTTTTCCATAGCGAAGGAGCACCTCAGATCTATTTATTTTAAGTCCAACTTAATATGCTGGTTTTATTGATGCTCCAAATAGTCTGAATTCAAGTTTAGATTTCAATGTTTTCAAATAGAAATATGGAATGCAAAGCTGCTTTTTCCCCCGTCATTCGCAGATGTTCTCTTTTGGTTTTTGGTCCTGCCTACGGATGAAAAGTGCCTCACAGCAGTCGCGGAAACTCAATTAGAGAGTGACAAACGACCCGGCTGAAAGCTCCGTCGACGGCATCAAAAAAGCGGAAAATGGGCGAAAGATCCGCTTAGAGACGGACACAAATGCAAGGTCGGCCAAAAGGTCGGCGACTGGGAAGTAGCATCGTGCTACTTTAATTTGAATAGAAAATAATCTGCAGATGGATGAAATACGGAGTGCTGCGCCGCTGGGAGAGCATGAGGCTGAGCGGGAGGAGATAGAGACTCGAGCCTGTGAAGAATATTGGATGTGAAAGGGGGCGGAGGGAAGTCGGAGCAGTCCATCAACGTCAAGCACTCAGAGTTAAAGAAAAAAAAAATCATTAGCGGACGGGAAAACAGGACTGCTGAGGAGCCGCTTACTTTCCAGCAATGTTCTCCAACTGGAGAAATGTCGTTGTGAATCCAAGTGGAGGGAATTCATCTGGCGGGGCTTTGAAAATGAAAAAGAGAATCAGACGAGCGAGTTAATGAGTCTGGGTTCCCTCGACGTGACCGAGTGCCGCCGCTGTTCCCGCCGCAAACAGCACTTCCTGTTAACTACCGACGGCGACTGTCGAGAGTCAATCAACTTAATGATCGTGTGACGCAACTCTGCCGGGAGCAGATTCCGTCTTTCTTTTTCTGATGCTTCCAGGAAAAAAACAACTCGCTTGCCGACTTCTAGGAGTGTGTGAAAAGAGCTTATTGATGTCCCAGACGACGCCCGCCTCTTTCAGATGTTTAGTTTGCATTTCAGTTTTTTAGCACTGACTAATGACGGCAGAGACTTTTCTCCAAGGGTTGCTGGATCCAGGGCTGCGCCTAGAAGGTGGCCCTGGAAACCGATTCCTCCCGGACCGAAGTGCAGCCCTGCTACACCCAAATAAAAAATAAGATATGTCAAATGAGCCTTTATCAGATGGTGCCGTTTATTTTAATGAACTCCGAATAACTTATTTTCTTGATCCAACTAAGGCCTCTTGTGCTGTTATGTGAAGTTGAAACTGGTGTTTGCCAAATTGCGATGAATCGCTCAGTTCTGTAGGTGTGATACATCCTGGAAGGATTTCAAGGCTGAAATCTCGCACATCCATCTTGTGAAGACTCAGTGTAAGGCATTTCCAGCCAGTCCATTAGCACCCCTGCAGTTGTAATAAAATCTGGCAGCCACAGTTGCAAGCTGCCACTCAACAAACACCAAAGATGAAATGAGCTGTTAGCTGCCAACTTGCAGTGGCGGTAGTTGTTGTTGTTTTTTTGTTGTTGAAACCTGACGGCGTTTTGCCATCAAAATGGTGAAAAAGACCCTTTTCTTTACTCCCCGACCAATTCTTGCGGTGCAGCTTTTAACAAAACCCACTGTGGAAACCTTCACCTCATCAATCCGGCATCAAACTTTGCCCTCCTAATGCGGCCAAACCTCAGCGCTGTGTAAATAATTTATTTGCTTCGATTCTGTTCCTCCATTTAGGGAGAAGGGAAAAAAAAACCCGTTAATGAACCGTGTGCATACAGAAGCACGTTTTCATCGGCTCTTATTAGTTTCTACATGTTTTTTTCTGAGTGTGTGTGTTTGCCAAAGGCCAGGTTCTCCTACCTGCACATGAAGTACCTGTTCTTCTCCTGGCTGGCCGTGTTCGTGGGGAGCTGGATCGTCTACGTGGAGTACTCGGCCTACACGGAGCTGTGCCGAGGCCACGAGTGCAAACGTTCCATCGTGAGTATACTCACTTGGTTGTAATAAAAATGACTTTAGTGGTCGCAAATGCTGCATGTTATAACTGTTGTGGTAGTTTTTAAGCATGTGGTCAATCCTCTGTTGGACCAGTACCAGGGCCAAGACCAGGACCAGGACTCCTCACCCCCCCGCTGGCCTAAGATACATAAAATCATCAACAAATTTTTGTGTGACATATTTGTGTTGTTTTCCAGTGCGACAAATACAGAAAAGGAGTCATCGGTGGCTCGGCCTGCAGCAGCCTGTGTGAGAAAGACACACTTTACCTGGGCAAATGTTTCAGCGCCAAGCCCGGCAGCCAGGTCAGTGCTCAAGCCCTCCTCCGTGGTCACGCCTCTCCTGTGGACTTCCTGTTTGGTGAGGACTCCGCTCCGCCTCCCCCTCCAGGTGTACTCTGGGACCTGGGGAGACCTGGATGGAGTGATAAAGTGCCAGATGGAGGACACTCCTCGTTATGATTTGGGGGGTGAGACGGAGCCCAGGAGGGAGGCTGGTGCCGCGCCCGCCGCCGGTGTCGCACCCGCCGCTGCCTTCGACACGCCAACCAAGGGGACCTCGGTGCAGAAGTTCAGGGAGATGATCCTCAACCATTTGAAGGTGGGGCTCAAACTGACCTCTCGGACTGAATGCTTCCTCCCTAACTTGTTTGGAAGAGTTGCTTCTGTCCACCAGGATTAGGAAAATTATGGAAAAGGGAAGGAAGGGAGGAACAACAGGGCTGATTGTATGGGTGACTATGAATTAGATTTTGACGACCAGTCACGTTTGTCTGGGGTTTTTTTTGGCACTTTATCTTGCTAGCTACAGATTAAGGATTCATAGTAGTGGGATTAGCTAGAGCCGCAGCAGTCTTGTAGCTGTCCTTCAGCAAGAGCTAGTCTAGATGCCACTTCCTGTATTTCTATACATCTTTTTCCAGGGAGTTTTAAAGGCAGCAAATGGCAGGTACTCTCCTTTCTTTTTAAGTCTGTGTAGGTTCACAGCTGTCCACGTTGTTTTAGTGTAGAAGGGTTAAGTTGAGGCACCTGGACTGGCTTTGGTATCTTTTAAACGTCCAGTGTGTAATATTTGGCTTAATATTATGATTTTACATTGGTAAAAACTTAACATACTGCCCATAAATACATTAATAAAAGTACAATGCAGTACAATAAATGTAATTAGATTTTCCTACCCTTAGAGTGGTTCTCATATATATAAGAATGTACATAGAACAAGAGTCCTGCTCCTAGTTATCTGACATCTTGCACTGCCATTTTTTAAGGAAGCCCGGAATGAAAGGAAGCACGTCAGACAGTGCCATAAATACAAAATGCGCTGTCACGCGGGCTACCTTAAGATAATGGGCTTCCTTAAAAATTTTGCTTTAAGCAATTCCTGGAAGTTGAATGTTGAAGAACCAACAAACTGAAAAACACTGTTTGTGAGGTCGTCAAGAGCCAAAATCTGATTTTTAGCTCATCCAGATTGAAACCAGAGGGCTCTTTTGTAGTCTGAACAGTCACAAATCACATGAAATCCAATTTGAAACCACCTTTGGGACATAGTTTCGTATTGGTCTGAACAGCTCACAACACAGCGACGGGTTTTGACTGTCCGTGACGTCACTAAGACCCAATGCGCCAGACCAGAGAGTGCCATTGGAGGTGCGGAGCTGTAACGTAATGGAGCAGACAGAAGAAGTAGAAAACAGTAGTCCCTGGACAGAGGAGGAAACTCACTGCCTCATCAGTCTGTAGGGTGATAGCTCCATTCAAGCCAAGCTCCAGGGCATGTAATACGTCACACACTACACACTAACCTACACATTGGTCAATAATGTGGCCCAGTCTGAACAGAGCAATATCCTATTTGGACACTTGCTAAAAACAGTGTGGACAGTCAGCCCTAAAAATCGGATTTAAGAAGGAATCTGATTTGAATCAGATTCGCCTGCAGTCTGAACGCAGCCAAGATGGATGAATTGGATTTCGGACCTAAAGGTCAGCTGAGGTCTATCGTCATCAGCCTCTTTGATGCACCTTTAATATGTGTTGATGTTATTGTTGCTTTCCATCCTGGACAGTCTAAAGTGGGGGACCAGGCCAACCTCGCTGACCTGGCAACCCAGGTGCTCTCCATCACCGACGCCAACAAGGACAGCCACATCTCGCTGCCGGAGGCTCGCTCCACCTGGGCCCTGCTGCAGCTCAACGAGTTCCTGCTGGCGCTGGTGCTGCAGGACGGCGAGCACACGCCCAAGCTGCTGGGCTTCTGCGGGGACCTTTACATGACGGAGAAGGTGGCCTACTCGCCACTCTACGGCATCAGCCTGCCCTGGCTGCTGGAGGTGTGGATCCCCGCCGGGCTGCGCCGCAGCATGGACCAGTGGTTCACGCCTTCCTGGCCGCACAAGGCCAAGATCTCCATCGGCCTGCTGGAGCTGGTGGAGGACGTCTTCCACGGCTCCTTCGGCAGCTTCCTCATGTGCGACGTGGCCGCCGCCAGCTTCGGCTACAACGAGCGGCACGACCTGAAGGTGCTGGACGCCCGCCACATCGTCCCCGAGGCCTCCTTCCAAGAGAGCGTGCGGCAGCAGCGCTGCGACGCCGACCAGGACTGCCTCTACGGGAAGGACTGCCTGACCTCCTGCGACCTCACCAAGCACCGCTGCACCACCGAGGTGACCAGGCCCAACCTGGCCAAGGCCTGCGACGTCATCAAGGACTACATCCTGCGGGGGGCGCCAGCCGACGTTAGGGAGGAGCTGGAGAAGCAGCTGTACGCCTGCGTAGCCCTGCGAGGCTCCGCTGACCAGATGGAGATCGAGCACTCGCTCATCCTCAACAACCTCAAGACGTTGCTGTGGAAGAAGATCTCCCACACCAAAGACTCGTGAAGAAAAAAAAGCACAAATTTTAAATTGCTGGACTGTGAAATTCACTGTGAAATCTCAAGATGTTTCCTGCGTTCAACTGCATAGAACTAGTTAAATTTATCCTTTAATACTTCAGGAATATCAATGTCATTAAATTAACTTTTGAGTGAATTTTGTTAAATAAGGGAGGAAAATATTAGTGCATTTTTAAAAAAATATATAAAAAAATAAATAAATAAAAAGACAATAAAAACTGGTACCAGATCAGCAGACTAAAAAGGTCTAAGGTCCGCTTTACCAATTCCATCAATAATCAGTGACCGTTTCCTGTCTTGAACTATCCACTATAACTTTTCAGAGAGTGAGCGATAAAAGTTCTGGTAATGAGCCCTTAGTGACATCACAAATGGCAGTCACACCAGTCCCATTTTAGTGTTGACACCGACAGGCAGGTGGTGGCTTCTCTCTTTTTTGTCAGTTTCCAAAATATAGAAGATTAATCAAAGCATCACTTTTAGCAGGAGGTGGTTTTTTTTAAGGTGGCCTAAATGTGTTGAATGAATCACACATGGTTGCTCAACTTCTGGCAGGAAGAAAAACATCTAAATACAGTTGGTGTTTATGGGACCTGGTGAAATACAGAGTGGCCTTTTCTAAGTGTATTCGAGTCAGGGATACAGAGAATGCTGGCGCCAATTTAAGAAAAAAGGGAAATACACGAGAGCATGTGGCTTTTTCAATAAATTTATTGAACAAATTTTTTGTGACGCAGACCAGCATCTTATTCTGAAGCCTCCTGTTCCTGTGCCCGGAGGTAGCTGGCCTTCTTCTGGGCGACGCGGTCTTTCCTCTGAGCCAGAGACAGCTTGGCACGGTTCCACCTGAGGGTCAACAACAAACTTAATTAGCAATGTTTCCCTTTGTTTTTTAATTTGTTCAATCTGTTCAAGCGGATGAGACATAGTGGCTGTGAAGCGTGTGAATCTTTTCTTACCTCTTCTTCTTGACTTCTCTGGGAGGCTTCTTTTCATGCACAGGGTTCTCGCGAATATCAGCATGAGCTTTTTTGTACATTGCCTCAATCTGGACAAAGAAATGATAAATAAACTTTTAAGTTAAAAGTGGATTTGGTACATTTTATTTTTTACACAATTGCCATTGCAAGTGCCTGTTTGTTGTGTTAGCAGAATGCTGAAAAAATTGCAGCATCGCTACACACTTCAGCGCCGCTTCTCGGCTTACGTTAAATTTGATCATATATCCCTCAAACACGCCGGGGTTCTGCTGGAGACAAACACCTCCTATGAAACGGCTTAGCCCGGCGCTCTGCTGCACAGCCGGTTTAGCTTGGAGGTAAATTTCCACAAATCACAGTGAAATATCCCTTCCGCCTGTGATGCAAGTGAAAATGTTTTGCAGCGGCTCGAGGGATTCACAGGAAATAAATTATTCAGCGGGAGCAGTCCGATAATAACAGACGAGCTTCCCTGATTCAAATTTCTCTGATCTGTACACAGTAATACATGTGTACATAAGAATAAATACCAAGTAAACTAATAGACCATCAGATCTGATCAGTTAGCGTTTTACTAAAATCAATTGGTACCAGTGCACCTGAATCATTTTCCTTGACTGGGTTAATGAGGAAACGTACTGATGAGAGCATTCAGCCTGCAGTCCATTTCTGTGCAGCCTCTAATGAGAAGTGAAACTAAACAAAGTGAAGCAGGGGGAGACTTGCCGAATCAGGAGTGACTCCATTCTTGATGAAGCGGGAGAACTGCTTCTTGTACGCGTCCTCGTCCTCCTCCATCAGGTAGCTCATGTACTCAGACACGTTGACGCCCATGATGTGCTTGCGGTGGACCTCAGCGTTAAACTCTTTGCTCTCGGGATCGTAGCCGGGGAAACGCTTGGTGCTGAGGGGGGAGAGAGGCAGGATGTTTGGTTAAAATTATAAAAACCAGCTGGGTATGTTGTCGACTGACTGTTCAGTACCGTCATCTTTCCACAGTTTGAGCAAATTCAAGAGCCAGCCTGGTAGTGAGAGAACTCTGAAGCCTGATTTGAGCCTCAGCACTGAACCACCAACAACAGCCTGTTTGCTGCACATGTCCGGAGAAACGGTTATGGCTTCATCACAAACATATCTCCTCCTGCCAACTGGTGTTGTTCAAAGTACAACTGTCAAGCACGTTGTCACACCAGCGTGCAAGTATAAATGCTACAGACAGCTCGGCTACACTGCACTTGTGAGAACGAGTGTCTTATGTCTATGAATATTCTTCCATGTGCTTAAAAACGACATCAGGGCTGCAGACAGCACTAACCATCCAGCGCAAGTCAAACTGGGACGCTGGGACGTTATTAGCGTGACTGCTGATTGTGATAAACACTGGCAGATACTGCAGGAAATGGACGCGACTACATGTCTAATGTGACTTTTCCTTCATTTTTGTTGTGCATCTGTTAACGTTTCTCGTCCCCACAAATCAAGAGAATGAATTCATTAAATTTCATCATCTGTTGTGACCTAGAAAATGAAACCGGCGGCCGCGACTTTGTAACCTGCCGACCAAATATCAGCATGGGGCCACTGCACAAAACACATTTACAACTTCAACACGTGCGGTCAGGCAGAGACTCTGTAGCCAATCCCAACCTATCAGAGTTATGAAGACTTCTTGGGAGGCGGCCACTGACAAACAACTAGTTACTGCTTGATCAACAACTCATTAATTTGACACAGTTGACCAAATCTGCAAATTCAGATACACAAGTTGTACTTCAGGCGACACGGTGGCGCAGTGGTTAGCGCTGCCGCCTCACAATAAGCAGGTCGGGCGTTCGATTCCAGGCCTGGGGCCTTTCTGTGTGGAGTTTGCATGTTCTCCCTGTGGATGCGTGGGTTCTCTCCGGGTTCTCCGGCTTCCTCCCACACTCCAAAAACATGCATGCAATTGAACATTCTAAATTGTCCGTAGGTGTGCATGTGAGTGTGAATGGTCGTTTGTCTCCATGTGGCCCTACGATGAACTGGCGACTTGTCCAGGGTGTACCCTGCCTTCGCCCTATCACAGCTGGGATAGGCTCCAGCAGACCCCCGTGACCCTGAGCTCGGGAAGAAGCGGGTATGGAAGATGAATGAATGAATGAATGAATGAATGAATGAATGAATTTGTACTTCACAGTAGCAGGCCTTTGGAGTAACACAACTAGTAGCAGGCTAACTTATGAAGACAACCAGGTAGAACTACAGTTGTGCAGTAGTAGTCGCTAGCGATGGCTTCACGTGCACATGAAGTGTTGGAAATGTAGACAATACAACAAACACTTACAGATGTTTTAATGAAAATGGGAAACATTTCTGTCCAAGTGAGATATCAGGTCGGACCAAGTGTCTCACCAAACCCACTGAACGATCCCTTCACACTTCCCCTCACACAACTATGTAGTGCTTTACCCAGACGCTCAACATGTGTGACACCAAGAGGGGAAAGTACCTGTGAGGGATGGACAGGCCGCCGTCAACGGCTCCCTTCAGGGCACCGAACACCTTGTTGCCTGTGGTGGTTCTGGCGAGGCCGGCGTCCAGGTAGCAGGTGAAAGCGCCAGGCTGGCCGTCAATGCTCTCCACATTGAACTCGTCGCCCGTCACCTCCACCTGGCCCTCGTACACCTTGTCCAGGCCAAACTTGTTCAGGAGCTGCGGAGACAAAGCGACATCGCCTCTGAAGGAAAGAGCCGGCAAAACTGTAAAAAACACACCAGCTCAGTTTGGACGTACTCTGCGGGCGAGCAGCAGACCAGTGCAGTAGGCTGCTGCGTAGTTGGTCAAGCCCACAGAGATGCCGTACTTGGGCAGCTCGTGTGAGTAGGCCGCACACACGATCATGTCACCCTCGATCTTGGCATAGGCGATCTGCAACACAACAACGAGGGAAACGAAAGTTCATCACGTGGTCCAAAAACAGCAGCGGTGGCAAATATCTAACGGGTGGAGACCGAGGACCTCCGTTCTCATTGGTCCCAACAAGAGGCTCACCTGGCAGACAATGTCCCGGTTGGAGAAGCGGACAATCATCCTGTACTTAGGTGTGTTGTACTTGTTCTTATCTTGAACCACAAGGCGCTTACGAGCAAAGAAGTCGGTCTTTCCCTCTGGAAGGAAGAAAACGCTTGGCGGTTAATTAAAACAAGAGTAAAAGCCACCCAGGTGTGAAGTGGAATGGATGAGCAGTGTCTCTCACCTCTCCTCCTCCTGAATTTGACCTGGTACCTCTTGAAGTAGGCCTTGTTCTTTACCACTTTTACAAAACCCTGGTGAAAAAAATAAAACAGACTGACTTTACCAGAGAGTGTGGGACAAGTCACACAGCAGAATTCAACCTCTGGACTTATTATGGAGTTACGTGAAGGTAATAGTGCGGCTGTCAGTGTGTCAAAAAGGAACGGCTAGCATTAGCACGCTAACTTCATTGAGTAGCCGCGGAGTAGTTAGCATATTTGCTAAGTGGCCTTCCGACGTAAGCAAGCACGCCGAGGACAAAGTTAAAATATGTCAAATCAAGGGAGAGGGACGTGCAAACAAACTTTTAGAAATATCGTCAGGCAGCCCGAAGGCTAAATACAGCGGTGAGTGTGGGCACTTGGTCTTTAGGCCACGTTTAGAGAGACTCGGGCGAGCGTTAGCAGCTCTCAATCTAACTTCATCTGAACGCCAGGAGAATGTTTCGCACGTCGGACACAACACAGCACCGCCTGCATGTCTTAGGTTTGCATCAAGGCACATATTGGGACAAATTACGAACCATTTTGCAGTCTTTTTGTCTCCTTTGGAAAGGAGCCCGGAGCCAGTGACTGGGGATTGACTCCGCTGCACTGGAAAAAGGAAGAACCGCATGCGCATGCGCCGTAAATAGCGAGTCACAGGATGAGCCTCTGCGAGGCCATTCACCACACTGCCCCTTATCGAGTCGGGGCGGTAAAACACCATATCTTCCTACAAATATTATATTATATTATATTATAATATATTATATTAGTATAAAAAATATACTATTTATATTTTATATATATTTATACATTTTCTTCCTACTGAAGGGCGCTGTTCATTAGCCTAACAGCCACACACACACACACACACACACACACACACACACGGAGAACATGCAAACTCTAAACAGGAAGGCCCCTGGTCTAGGAATGGGATTTGCACTACAGTGCCACCTACATTACCATAAGAGCACTGCAACCAGCAGCATCAATTAATCACTGCACCTTTAATCACCCCATTCATGCATAATGAATAAGTTCTCTCTCAGACAATGCGTTCTAATATTCAATACTTTATTTACACAATGTTTTAAAATATGGACTCATCCGAGTGCTTGATGCATACAGTGTGAAGAGTGGAGTGTAGAGTGTGTAGACTGGAGATACGAGCGTTTCAGCAAACAATGCAATGATACAATAGGACCATTCATTCATCTTCTATACCCGCTTATTCCTATTCAGGGTCACGGGGGTCTGCTGGAGCCTATCCCAGCTGTCTTAAGGCGAAGGCAGGGTACACCCTGGACAAGTCGCCAGTTCATCGCAGGGACAATAGGACCTCGAAGTAATAACTGATGCAGCAGCCACATGCTCTACATTTGCGGAAATTATTCCTGAAAAGCTGAAAGCCTGAGAGCAGCGAATATGCAATGCAGTTATTTATATCTGACAGCCTGACTGGGGTGGGGGGATTTGTGCGACAATCACAACGTAACGTGCACAGTGTTGCCACGTCTGGGCCTCGACGTCACGTCAGCATCCTTTGAGCTCCACGGAGGAGTGTCTGAGGCGGGACAAAGGACATGCGTCACCGCTCTCATGTGAAACCTGAAAAGTGGGTTTTATGCCTGTCAGGTATGTGAGTCTATGTTCGTGTTTCGTCACATTTGCTCTGATGTGGCGACAGGATTGTGAGTTTCTATTAAATGGCCTTGCCTTGTGAACGCCTAATGTGTGAGTCTACCAGGTGCAGCTATGCCGGCAAGTCAAGTTTGTCCTCCGTAGACCCGGCACAGGTTTTTTTGAAAAATGGATTTCGACTGATACTTTCCTTCTGTGAGGACTATGCCTTGTTTCATAATACTGATTTCCAAAATGGATTAATGGTGTGCTCTGGATCCACGATGAAGCCTTAAGAGAAACCACCCTGTGACATCAGTGCTAAAACCTCCGGTGTGCTGCCACTGAAGCAGTTCCTTCCTGCCAGAGAACCTTTTAGGTGAGTTTTTGGTGGATTGGATTCAAACTCAATGTCACATGTGACTCTAAAATAATCTGAAGAGTCTCTTTCTGATGTAATGCATTTAGGTCACGCCAAGAAAAAACAAAGAAAAAACTGTTTGAGCATCACACATGCTTCACTTATTTAATGCCTCTGATAAAGCTCCTCTTGATTTGTGAACACGTGAAAGTGGAAAGTTGTAAACTTGAGTTTAGAGAATAGATTCTGATTTCTAAAAAACTGATTTATCCATCTTAAGTGGATTAAAAAAACACTATTGTTGTTATTTTGATGACTCTCTGGGCACGATCGCTGTTTCCCAAAACGTATTAGGGATAATACATCATAATCTCTGGTTCTGCTTCAAAAAGATTCTGCCTCCTGTTCGTCATATTTTTGGAAACACCATTTCCACTCGGCATTTGAACCGGGGAGCCGGCGGGTCAACGGCAGTTCCACCGCTTGAACGCCAGATGGCGACGTTGCCTCTGTTTTGAGCTGTCGGCGCATGCTCCCTGGGATGTAAATACCCGCTATAGTACTTGTAGGCCGCCGCAGTCTGTCCGATCGCTGCTGCAGACGCTTGTGTTACACGTATGAGGCGGCTTGCATGGGCTGGACCCGGGCAGTCAATGGGAACTGGCTACACACTGCCGAGCTCCAGAGTGACATCCCAGCTATGCTAAGTCGGAAAAACTAGCTCATGTGTGCGGCCACGGCGCTCTGGGAAGCCGCAGTTTTCCTCGCCACGGTGGGACCACTTGTTCGTGCATGGGAAGAAGCGGACGACATTGGCCGCTGCTCCTCGAAATCCCTCCAAGGTATAAGAGATGTCCTTGTTGTTGTTGTCGTCGGTGTTGTGATTATGACGGGGCCCGTGTTTAATTGCTGGCGACCGAAAGCTCGTCACAAATCGACTTGGACTTTCTTACGCCGCGCGGCTTCTTATCAACTTGGTTTTACGACGTCACATAAAGAAAACAATATTTGCTGTGCGCAAGCGGTGTCCCAGTTGAACTTCAGCGTCCGCGCAGCGTTAGCTTGTTAGCAACGGCTCGCCAAAGTGCTGTCACTGAACATTTTGTGCGGTGGGGGGGAATAACACAAGACAGCCGAGGCTTGGTGGGCTTTCCCCCCCACCCCGAAGGTCTGCGAGCATCGTCTGAAAACGACTGACGAGTTGACTCCAGACGTTGTAATTTGCGGAAGGATTCTTTTCCAGCCATGTAACGATGCGAACAGCCCGCCGACATGGGAGTCCCCCCCCTCTCTCTCTGTCCGGGAAGGAGAGCGAGCAGGCTGTTGCATTTGATGCTACAGCTCCATTTCAGCTCTCATTCACAACACCGGCGAGCCGTAAAAGGACAGAGGCTTTTCCTCGAGTCGTCGGTCGGTGCTTTTTTTTTTTTTTTTTTGAAACACTCCTGTCTCTAAACCAGCAATGGTCGACGGGGTTTCGGTGTGAAGCCGAGCCTTTGACCAGACCGAGTCGACTGATTTCAAAGCCCCCCCCCAAAAAAGGGGTCCCGACTGCCACATGTGTTTGACAACTTTCCCCACTTCCTTCAGTCCCATAACTTCATCGGTCTGGTGCATGTTGGACGGGATAAGGGTACAAATGCCCTCAGAGACGACTGCGGAAATCCAGGTGATCACGGATGGATGCATGTAAACATGTTGATCCTGTCAACTGAGGATAAAATGAGGATTATTCTGAAATCGAGCAGATTATTTCTAACCGCAAAATAAGTAAGGCTCCCTCCGCAATTTCTCCAATGTGGGAGAAATAAAAGCCTTCTCCTTCTGAATGTAACCCACAATTCAACTGCAATTTGACTTTCCTGTGAAATAACAATTTAGAAAAAATGCTCAAGATCCAAAAACCAGGTCTCCGGACTGGGTTTTCATTTACACGTTGCTGCTCCATTGTCTTACTTTCAACAGAAACTCCCTCAGAGGCTACACAGAAATCAGAGAACTTCAGCCAGATGATCGTACGAGCCATGTAACGTTGAACCTCCCTGATTTTGCAGTCGTCGACAAAAACGAGTTTCCTGCTTGCTTTATGTTCAGATTCTATTCGCCAGTTGTACTCGGCGCCTTCTTTTTGTTAGTCAGCGACTTAAGTCTGCAGCGGGCCGGCGTAGCCGTGACGTCATGGGACCCGCAGGTCCCAGCTTGTTGCGGCTGAGATTGGAGAGCCTCGGGAACCTTACCCTGACCTGCAGGCGCGGAGACTGGAGGGAACACTGCGTACAGAGGCAGGGAGATAATGATAAGGCGTCGTGCTTCTTGATTTCGCTCCCCATCACGTTGGTGTTGCGCGTGGGAGGAGCCAGAGGGGCCAAATACCTCGGAAAAAAGCGTGGAGAAGGTGTAGCGTGGGTGACGGAGGTAAACTATTTAAAAACTGAGGCGTAGGGGAACTTTAAAGTAAATGCACCAACGCATACACACGTTTTTTTTTTTAAGATGAAACCCAATTTCCCGCTCCGATCACTAGCTAGCGTGGAGGAGTACGGCTAGCGATGCGTTACCGCCTCCCTGTTCTTTTGCGCGTTCCGCCCGACAATGGATACACGTTTGCTAAATAAGTTGTAACATGACAAACACTGAGCTCAGACTTCGTGTTGACCTTGCGATTTCCTTGCGGCGTGGGCGCACCTGGCGGCAACAACGGGCACAAGTGAGCCGATAAAGGGAGATGCAAATACTCCTCCACCTCAGCCGTGATTTTAAAAACATGACATTATGGGACTAACTCCCGCCTGTAATGCGGACCCTCCGTGTTGCCGGAGCGACAACTTGTTTTGGTTTCTGTTTTTGTCGAGCTCAACTTCTTATTATAGCCATATGATGGCACGTTGCTCACGCCGACATCATCCGCTGGAACTGGTGTAGTTTATGCGCTTCATTCGCTTGATGGAAATGTGCCTGATTAGCGAGTGTGTTTTTTTTTCTCTCTGTGAATTCTCAGAGGATTCGCCTCACACGGAGACCAAAACCAGGATTATGTCCGTCCTAAATATAACAAAGTAGCCAGGAGCGGAGATCTCGGTTGAGTGAACCGTTCCCTCGGCCCTCCGCGGCGGCGACCCGCCGTTGCCAAGTTTCTAAAACGTCAGCCTGCTGCGATTGTCGCCGCAGCCATTGTGTGGCTCCGCGGCAAAGAGTCGCCCTGGGCGCTGGCCATTGAAAGCCCGACTGTACTCAGAAAATCCTGAGCCTCCTGCCAGTGTGTGTGTGCAGTGAAAGGCTCCCCGTCCTCGGTGCGAGTGTGTTATTGTAAGTCAGGCCTGTGTTTTAACACCCTCACGCTGCACATGGATGTTATTTTCCCCTCAAGGTTGCTGCGCAGTCTCCTGCAGGGCCGCATAGTTTTGCTCTTTTTTTTTCCCCTCCCTTGACCTCAAAGAGGACATGACTTGGAAAAAAAACTGCCTTATTCTCACCCTAGACAATGGTGACTTTCATTAAACTATGCTAGTCATAGTTGATACATAGTGTTTCTTTGCGTTCTGAGAAAAATAAACGCTTCTCCATTCCGCCCTGAGTCTCTCTCTTTCTCTCTCACTTCCCCAAAATCTGCTTGAAGTAGTTCCACCGAGGCCTTTCTCTCGCCCCGCTGAGGGCTTCATTAGCTATGCGTCCTGCATCTTGTGGGTCGGTGGGGGGGGGCGGCCCCCTTTTCGAGTTCTTTGGCAAACAAAAGCAGAAAAACGGTCTCTCTCTGCATCCAGGATTTATAGGGAAGCGCTGCTGCTTCAGCTGGCCGAGGCGGAGAGCTGGAATGTCTTCAGGCCACTTGGACGTTGGTCGGATCTCCCAGGGTGCACACTTTCTTTTACTGCCGCCTTCCTCTTTCTTACTGAGCTTATCAGATGTTAGAATGTAAGTTGTTATAAAGAATTGCTTTAAAAAAAACAACAACACCCGAATACATGATTAGCAGGTTGGTTCCAATAGTGCGATAAAAGCTCGCTGCACCTTCGTGCTTTTTCCTGTTCTAGATTATTTTGGCAGAACTTTTGGACCTAATGAGTTTGGCTCGGCAGTCAGAAGCGTTTCAAACAATTGATTTTTTTTTTTTTTTTTTATATTCCGACTCATGTTATGACCGGCTTCAAACTGAATCCTGTGGCTTTATTCCTCAAGGTATGAGGTCATTTTTTTTTTTTTTTTATTGCGTCACTGTTTCTTCCTCAGAGTGTATGTACATTCACTTCCTGTGTATGCTGATTGGACAGGAGTCTTGGAAGAAACCAGGAGCACTTTGACCCTTCCTTCCGTCAGTATGATCAGCATATGACTTCAGAGCAGTGGCGCCACTGCGTCGGTCAAAGGTTCGAAAGACAAACTGACTTCGGGATCAAATGCTTCTCCGATGGTGAATAGTTTCTTGACGTTCTGAGGCACTTTTCTACTTTGGATTTTGGCCATGCGGTGTATTGGCTACGGTCATGGAGAGGAATATTTGCTTTAGCAGGTAGGACTGAATATTCCCTTAAAGTTGAAGGCAGCATTTCCAAACTTCAAAACGCTCAATGATATGAATCAAATTTGAGCCGGCATGGAATCAGAATCTCAAGTCACTTTAATGCTGTTGCAGTTGATGAACCGTGTGAACGCTGAAATACGATTTCGATTGTATCTCATTGATGAGAAAAGACAAAGTATATTGTATATCTTTTCTAAAAAAGAGAGCTACAACATCTTGAGACAAAAACACATCAACTTGTGCACTTGAGAAAGAAAATAAATGAGAAATTTGTTGACCTACATTATTAACTCAACTCAACAATTATCTCAACTAATTGATGTGGTAAAAGTTAATCAATAATGGTGTCATTCTTTCCCTATTAGTACTTTTACTGCAATATGAAACGTGACTGTATGCAAGGACTGTTTTTTAAGTCTTTGCAAGAAATCCTCACACAGTGGATTGATCCATCTGGATGCAACTGGTTGTCTGTCGTGTAATGTGAGCGTGGGTCAACTTGGGTTTTATTTTCACAGTTTAAGCAAAATTACATTTTTGAAGGCCTTTTAAATGATAAAACTCTTTATAATCTGAGGTCATTCCAGGATCTTGCGTTGTGCTCGGAGCGAAAGGGAGTCTTTCCAAAACTGCTGATGAATTATGAAAAACCGATAACTCGACGTCAGTTCTGCAACACTGGAGGCTGCTGAGGAAGTGCAGGAAGCCGGTTTGTTTTGGTGGATACGCGGCGCACAAACACCATCTAGATATAATGTAAAATCTCGCAGTTCTAACAAAACTGGCAGTGGCAACAGATGTAGCTGTTAAGAACAAACCACGTTGAGCTGCTTTGACGCGCAAATGTTCCTGCTGGGGATTCTAGAATGTCTTTCTTTCTGCTTTCGAAGCGCCGCTGTAGGTACAAAATCTGTCCGGCCTACGGAATCTGTCCGGGGTCCACCATTTCCCGGCCATTTCAGTCGCCATTTCCGGCAATTTCAATGACGTGGCAAACTGTCATCGGCTTAGCGGTGTCTGGAAGGCAACGAGATCCGTTCGGGGGTTTGGCGATTGTCGACGGCGTCGCATGCGGCAACTCTATTGGGACAAACTACGAACGAACGATAGATAGGTAGATGGAGAATGAACGAACGATAGATAGATTGAAAATGCTACATCTATCTAAGCTCACATTCATTTTTCATTACTGTCTGGCCCAAAAGATCTGTTCCTTCCCAAATATTGCCCTACCAAAATTTGCCGTCTGTCTGTCTGTTCGACCGCCATGTAGTTTGTCCTAACAGTGTTGCCGTAAGACCCCGGACACATTCCGTAGGCCGGACAGATTTTGTACCGACACCGCGACTGAACTCAGACGTCTCGTCCGTCCGTGCCCTGCAGGTGGCGACAGACAAGGTTGCTGGCAAGCTGAGTTCTACTCTCTCATGGGTGAAGAACTCGGTGTCCCACACGGTCAGTCAGATGGCTAGCCAGGTGGCCACGCCCACGTCCCTGCAGACCACCGCCACCTCCTCGTCCACCACGTCGCTGTCCTCGCCCGCCCTCTCGCCGTCCTCGCCGCCGCTGCTCAGCCCCGACGATGTGGAGCTGCTCGCCAAGCTGGAGGAGCAGAACAGGTGATTTATTTATTTTTTTGGACAATGTTCAAAATTGTAGTAATTGTTCCTTCTCTTTGATTCACCAACCCAAGCCATTCCCACACCCCCCGGTGGACGGGTGGTAGAGTGACGTCTAGCAGGTCACAACACGCCCACTGGAACGTGCAAACATGTTGGATTAACAGAAACCTCAAAGTCTGCTTTTTAAAAAAAAAGCTGCTCTGGAAAAAAAGAAAAGAATCCCCAGATTCTTCCGGAGATTCTTCAAGGCCGTCTGACCTTGTTTGCTGTGGATGAAGGTATTCCTGCACTTTAGGAGTGAGTGTGTGGACTCTAACTGACTGGATGGTGATGTTTCCCCTGTGTGTGTGTGTGTGTGTGTTTGGAAAAGAAAAGAATACAATAGAATGTCTTTATTATTGCCACATTGGGGAAATTTGCACAAACAAATTATTTTAATAAAGAAAGAAAGGAATAAAATAAATAAAACTATTTGTAGAGTAAGAAAGTAAAAACAAGATATTTAAGATGTGTGTGTGTGTGTGTGTGTGTGTGTGTGTGTGTGTGTGTGTGTGTGTGTGAGATGATTGGCTCACTGGCTCACCAGACAGTCTCAATCAATGGCTTAACAGCGTCTGGCAGCAGATGTGTGCCGAGTCGACAGTCTGCTGCAGTTTCCCTGCAGGCCACTGTTGTCTTTAAAGAGTTTATCCTGCTGGGAAAAACAACACGCAACATGCAGGGTTTTTTCCTTTTTTTTTTCGGGTGGGGGTGTGGGAGGGGGCGTTTCTGGCCTTCATTCTGCAGTGACAAGGACGTAACCATGTCACCATGATAAATACACAACCATAAATTGATTGAACCACACCTCCGTTGTCTGGAAGATATTCATTGTCGCATACAAGAGAAGGCAAGTTCAGATGACGTCCGTTAAACAAGTGACCTTTAAGCGTTAGACGCTGCGTGCACTGTGTATTGAAGTCAGTCACTCACTTTATGACTGAGTAATCTAAGTAATCCACTGCTGTAATTAAACTACTTTTTAATTAACAGGGTAATGTAACGGGATTACTGTGGCAAAACTGGTAATTATATCATAATTACTTTATCAAGTAACGGTTCCATTCCTTTTCCGAAATATTTTGCAAGCTGAAAATGTCTAATTATCCACAAAATGACTGAAATTTAGAAAAAACAACCGAAAACAATGACGTCGCAAGATTGATGATGCAGCCGCGCGTTGAACGTCACTGATATGCGACGAAGCACCAAAACAAGCCAGGCGGCGGCAAAAGGAAAAACAGCGATTGCGTTTGATAGCTGGAAATACAAACAATTACTTTGAGTTCATCTCGCCTAAACCAAAGAATATTGTGGTTCGTTGTGCGTCATGTGCAGGAAACAAGACGTTCTCAACTGTTGCTTTATCTTGTTTAACTTCAGTAATTAGTAATTGATTACTTATGAAACAAAGTAGTTGGATTACTTTTTAAGGAGTAATCAGTGAGCAGTAGTTGGATTACTTTCATTGAGTAATCAAACCAACACCACTGATTATTTGCACAGTCTTGGTGCACCTTTTCATCCATTCATTCCTTGACCAGGGGAAACTAAAATGCTTCCAAAGGTCGGATTGAAAACTTTTTGCAGTTTGGCAAACTGACGCCTTTCGCCTGCAGCGCTCGTCCTCTGAAACCGTCCCGTGTCCACGGCAACTCCGAGGCTCTATAGTCGCCATGACGCTGTCAAAGTGGTGATGATGAAGACTTTGGTCTTGGCAGAGAATCCTCTCCTTCACAGTTCACTCCCGCATCCCACAGCTGTGTTGTCCTTCCGAGCGGTGACAAACAGACCAACAATAAGCAGTTACAGGTTTTTGTAATGGAAGACGTGTCGGCCTGGAAGGCGCCCATTGTCGGAGGGCAATTCACCGCAGCTGATGACAACGTGGACAACAGTTTGGTGTGATGTCGGGGGAACATTTTCATCTCCTCCTGTCTTTTATGGAGCTCTGGGCAGACGTCCACCACGGGGTCACGGTTCATCCTGCTGTAACAACACACGGCGACCACCCGCTAACGCACAGCCGCCTGCTTGTTTTCCGCTGCGCCTGTGCGTATACGCGCCGATCACACACACACACACACACACACTCCCTGTTTTTGTTTACAAGTGAGCCGCAACGTCAGGAGTTCCCGCATTGGTATTCATGAGTTTGCTGCAATGGCCTCGGCCAGTGTTTTCTGTGTGTTTGGCGAGGCCTTTGTACCCTCCGGCGCAGATAAAAACGGCTCAAGCGTTGGTCCGGGAGCCTCACACAGACACACACGCCGAAGTCCGCGGACGTCCGTCGCTGACAATCTGTGCGTCGGTTGCGACATGCCATCGGCTCAGAATTCCTCAAAGGCCCCAGAAGACATGAAGAGTTCAGCATGAGTTTATCTTGGTAAGGCTGAACGTGCGTTTTTGTTAACCTCGGCGCAGCTCGACTGCAAGGTGACCAAAAGCCTCGGAAACTTTTCGACTGAAGAGGGTAAAAAGTCTCTCGCTCGGCTCCTTTTGTGGCAGCGTTGAGTCGTTTCTGTGGCGTATTTGCTCAATAAGTCACCGGCAAATATTGCTGGGAAAACAAAAAAAATGAAATCCCCGCAAGTCCTCGCTGGTCATTTCTGCGCCGGTGAACCTCAGGCTGGTGTTTGACCGCTGGTCAATTATTAGCAAGGCGGGCGTATGTTTTTTTCGGTGGCGGCCTACTTCTGCCGCACCGCCGACAGTTTTACTGCCTGAAATGTTCCACGTTCGTTTTCTCCTGAAGCCGCGAAGCGGCGTCTCCGCTCCGGATGTGATTCATCCAGCTGCTGGGCGGGCGCCAGCGCTTTCACTGAAGCGGGTCGAGATCTCAATCTGACGCTCTTGAATTCCAAGCGGCACTGACACAGGTGTGTGCGTGTGTGTGCGTGTTTGTGTGCGTCCCCTTTGGAATCCTCATCACTGATGTATCTGGTGAGTCTGAAAGGGATTATCTGCACCAGAGGTGGAGCGGCTGTGTTTTTTTTTTTTTTTGCAACCCCCCTCGCTCTCTCTCTCTCTCTCTCTCTGGCGCTCCCACCCGACCCAAATTTGGCTGTAACCCTAGCCGTGCCGGGCTCACCCTCCGTCACGTCACAGGCTGCGGTGAAAAGGCCTCGGCTTTTTTTTTTTTTTCCGAGATCGAGTGTCTGAGCCTTTGTGTGTTTGTTGTGTTCCCGGCGCCGGAAATCAGCCGGGACACTCGGATTGTCGCCGCCGTTAGGTGACAATCCGATCGGAACGACACACCGGAGGATTTATCTGCCGGAGCCGAGTCGCCTCACCGGCTGCTTGTGTGTGGATGACATGTTGAATACGAGTGGCTCAGGTTCCCATATGAAGCTTTCATTTCTCCGTCCTGTCAGTGTCAGGGACACGAACTGCCCGGACTTTACGCCTTTGTTTGCTCTGCTTTATTTTTGTTTTGTTTTTTTCAGAAACTGAAAAGTGGAACTCGGCTCTTTGTGATGTCACAAATGAGACCGATACCTCTGCAGTTGCTGAATCTTGAGACAAGTAACACAAAGGTCCAACCGCCTTGTTTTTTTTTTGTCATGGCCAGTTTTCAGTAGAATGAATGGTAAATAAAACACTTTGGGTCATTAAAAGTGCTGTTTTAAAAAGTGCAGATCCTCCTGACACACAACTAGTTCTCACCAGCTGCGTTTCCATGACAGTTTTTCGCACAATAAAAGCGATATTTCTCAAATTTTGACAAAGTAGAATTGTGCTTGACACCATTACATGGAAATGTAATGGTGTCAAGCACACAAGTCGTAATTCTATTACGTTTGCTTTTGTTTGTTTACCGTCAAGAATTATATGTTTTACCTTTGATTACTTCAATATTCCGTCTTCTCCTCCGTCCAAACAACATTTTCACTTGACGTGAACTGGTCACGTGACCCCGTACGTCATCGTCCGGTGACGTGTAAATGCGAAAAAAGTGACACTTTTGCGATATGCAGTGACTCTATATTGATAAGTCTGAAAAACCACCTCATGAGAGCTTCAAAACCTTTTAGCGATCGATATTTGAGGGGTTTTTCAAAGTTGAGGTGTTTCCATTACCAGTTTTTTATTCAGGTTTTGTTCAGTTCTAGGGGCAATGGAAACGCAGCTTGTGTTTCGGTGAGGGCACTTAGTTTGACCCGGCTCTCTCTCACCCCCGACACTCAGGCTCTTGGAGACGGACAGCAAGTCACTGCGCTCCATGAACGGCTCCAGGAGGAACAGCGGCTCCTCGCTGGTGTCCAGCTCCTCGGCCTCCTCCAACCTCTCCCACCTGGAGGAGGACTCGTGGATCCTGTGGGGACGCATCGTCAACGAGTGGGAGGATGTGCGCAAGAAGAAGGAGAAGCAGCTCAAGGTAGGGGACGGCAGCGGCGGGGTCGGAGCTGGAGGAACTCTTTGCTGTGTTCACGTCGCGTCAAGAAGAGCTCTTTTTTTTCTGATTCTGTGTTTAAACACATAGTCAGAAAAAAACAGCTCATCTTATTCCCGTCATTGGATTGAACAGTTTTTGGTCACATGCTTTTGTTTCGAGTGACTTAGTGACTGTAGTTAAGATAAAAACACGGATGTCGTCTTCTCTTTTTAATGATGGTGACTCCAAGCCAGTTCTCATTCAAAATACAAGACTGGATAAATATTTTCTGTAGTTTCAAGGTTTTTTTTTTCCAAGTGTATATTAATTTTCTACCGATAAATTTTCACCACCAGTATGGGTTTGGAGTCACTGTTTAATATAATAATATTGGAAAAAATCGAAGCAAAGTAAATCATTTCTAAATGAAATTAAACTCATCTCGAATGAGAATGAACTGAGTCAAACAACAACAACATCTCATTAGTCCTTTCAATATGGCTTTATGAAAGCAGAAGCAGCTGTTTTCATAGCTGACTGGCTGCAGGGGTACCGTCCTGTCTCTGCAGGCGCCGTGCACCCCGAATCGTTTCGAGCCTCTGGGCCGAATCCTCGCTGGCCTTCGCTGCAGCTCGACTTCTGAAACGGTCCCGTCGCTTCCAGCGCGTTGACTTCCTGCCACCGCCATGACAAACGCTATCTTTGTCCCAGCTGACCCCAAAGTGTTGTCATTGAACGTGTTATTTTAGCTCATGACATGCCAAGCACTTTTACTCTTGGGGGAGGATTGGTGGGTGTGGGGGTGGTTGGTGGGGAAGAGGGGGGTCCTCGTGATAACCCTGTGCACAGTCGCTGTCAATCGCACTTTTGTTTTTAAAGTGCACACAACCGGGAGACAGTTGGATGAAGTGGTTGCGGTGTGAAAATAGGAAGTGCAGCTTGTTGTTCTTATCTCTTATATGCTGATGACTCAGCGAGGTGCCTTTTTTTTTTTTTTTTTTTTTTTTTTTTTAAATTCTACTCACCAAATTAAAAGTGCAATCCTGGAGGACTGGAGGAATTCTGTCCGGTCACTTTTTTTTCTTTTCTTTTTTTTTCTTATTAAACGTATCAAATCAGGTTGAGGGCCGCCTGTGTCGGGTTAAAGTGGATATTTGGTGCAGGCCTGGAGCGCGCTGGCATCCCTGCCCATCTCTTCATCTCCTCACGGCTGAATGGGGAAGTGTGCTGAGCGTTCCCCCTGCTGTTACTTCATCATTTCACAGAAGTTCTAACGACAGCAGTCTCAGATATTAATCATAACTGCTGAGGCCTTCACAAATGGGATGTTTTCTTCCCTCTGCTGACACACACACACACACACGCTACTGCGCGTCTATGTTGGCATCAGCAAAATCCAAAAAAAACAAAACAAAGCCCCGTTTTGTTTCTGGGATGTGAACCTGCTTGCAGCCAAAACACATACGAGTTAAATGGCGCCGCAGTGTGAGAATATCACCCTCACTTCAACTCCACTCAAACATTGGAAAGAAAGCACAGCTGGCCCACACCGCGTCTGCGTCGGAGCCTGACACCACCAGGGCCGCAGCAGCAGCGTCAGTGAGTTTAGACAGCTTTTTCTCAGATGAGACGCTGCATTGTTCCGACACAAAGATCAGTTTGTCGTCGTGGTGCAGGCGAGGCCGCGAGGGCCTCCGCTGCCGAGAGCTGCTGTGGGTGGACGTCTGCTCCAGATGCAGCCTGGACTGGCCGGAGGAACACACACACACACACACACACACACACACACACACACACACATGCACGGCAGGAAGGACAAGTGTTCCCTGGCAGCGCAGGAAATTGCTTAATGCGATTGTGTCAGCAGTGGCCTTCGCACTGCGAGGCGGCCGGATCGCTGAGGTTTTCAACTCTTTGACGTCTTCGCTCGTCCTTCTTGCCGAGCTCTAACCCCAAGCGTTTCCAGCCCGCGATCTCGGTATTACGCAACCAGTCGGCTTCCCCTTTTTTTTTTTTTTTTTTTGCAAAGACACAGCTGCTGTTGGTTATAGATAACAGAGGAGAAATTGAGGAGAGAAAAAAAAATACTGCATGTGACTGCGAGCCCTGCAGCAAAAGATCATTTGGCTCAGCTTAGCGGCAACTAGCGAAGTCCGATCGGTTCCCTTTGCGCAATCGCCTTTTGAGCTGTATTGATAATTAAATCCCCCCCATGTTTTCTCTGTGATCAGAGTTAGTCACTAAGCTACTAAGGACGAAGGTCAAATAAAAGAAGTGTCAGAGTAAAACCTAGAAATAATGTTAGTAAATACAAAACAAAATTATGAACACAAGTATTATTTTTAGTAGTACTACTATTGTTGTTGTTGTTGTGTTACCGTTGATATTACAAATTATAATTATCATTATTACTATTATTTATCTTATTTGTTTTTCACCTTGTTTTTCTTCTTATTAATGTAAGAAGGGTAGGCAAAATATGCAAAGGCTTCAGCCTACACCTTTTCGGTCGACGCATATTATTATAGTTACTGTTTTGTCTAATGTATAATGCATGTACAATATTGAAAAACGACCGAAATAAACTCACTCACTAACTAACTAATTGAAGAAATGTTACATCTGACACGTCAACTGTGTGAAAGTGCTGAGACGTTACCCTTGGCTCACAACATCCCGTCTGGAGATGGAGAACCTGCCAATAAGAGATGCCTTGTTAAACTAACTGTAATTCTGTTGTCTATCTGTCTGTGTGTTTAGCTACAGCTCCTTTAGCTAGCTAGCTAAAGGAGCTGTACACAGTTGTGTAAAAAAAAAAGTCACTGCATCTGATCTGATGGGTTCTCTTGGCTCCTCCTCCCACAGGAACTGGTCCGAATGGGGATCCCTCACCACTTCCGGGCCATCGTGTGGCAGCTGCTGTGCAACGCCCAGAACATGCCCATCAAGGACCAGTACTCGGAGCTGCTGAAGATGACGTCGCCGTGCGAGAAGCTGATTCGCCGGGACATCGCCCGCACCTACCCCGAGCACGAGTTCTTCAAGGAGAAGGACAGCCTGGGCCAGGAGGTGCTCTTCAACGTCATGAAGGTCAGGTGCTTGTTGGGTTTTTAGCGTCGGCCGCAGACGCCGTAATTGGGAGGTTTTGCGCAGACGCTGACGCTCATCGCACCTCCTGCTCCCGTCACCTCAGGCCTACTCTCTGGTGGACCGCGAGGTGGGCTACTGTCAAGGGAGCGCCTTCATCGTGGGACTGCTGCTCATGCAGGTAATGAGCGGCCCCCGTCCAGACTCGCAGCCAAAACCTCAAACCCAAAGCGCCACAGGGTGATCTCAGGGTCTGACGTCACCGTGTCCTCGCCGCAGATGCCGGAGGAGGAGGCCTTCTGCGTGTTCGTCAAGCTGATGCAGGACTACAGACTGCGAGAGCTCTTCAAGCCCAGTATGGCCGAGCTGGGACTCTGCATGTACCAGTTTGAGTCCATGATCCAGGTAAGGAGAACCGGAGATCGGTGACGACGGTTAGGCGAAACTGTTTTCTTCATCTTCTTTGTCTTTCCTTCCTGTCTGCCTCGCAGGAGCAGCTCCCGGAGCTGCACATACACTTCCAGGCCCAGAGCTTCCACACCTCCATGTACGCCTCCTCCTGGTTCCTCACCATCTTCCTCACCTCTTTCCCCCTGACCGTCGCCACCAGGATCTTTGACATCTTCATGTGCGAGGTGAGAGTAACCGGATGAGCGCCGGCTCTGATTCCGCGTGTTTAGTCTGCGACGCAGCTGTGTTTGTTTTGTCAGAGGAATCCTCAAAAGGCCCCGGAGTCTCTGACCGTCTGAACGGCGCCCGTGCCGTCGTTCTCGCTTTCAGTTTGGCGAAACGGTGAAGACGTGAATTCTACAATACATGTAAACAGTAATTATGCTCGTCCCACTGCTTTGATGAAAGGCATTTCATGGAAAAAACAGATGATTTGTCATGGAAAGGTTGTGCCTTACCGCCGCCACCTGGTGGGGAAAACACAAACTGCAAGATGGGATAAGAAGTCAAACGCATTGTTTAAGAAAATAATTGGCCGAAAAATGTTGGAAACACTTTTCCTTGTGATGTGGCAAACTGGTGTGACAACCGACAGAATGTTTCTGATTCTGATTCACTTTTCCACCAGTTTAAAAACACACAGAAATACCACAAACCCAAACGCAGACGTCTACTTTTTAAGGTCACCGTCACCACGGTGACAACGCGTGATGTTTCCAGTCAGAGACCTTCGACTTCTGCTATGCTCCAGCGCTTCTGCTGCCACATAGTATCTACCCGCAGCGTTTATCTGCCCCGGCCACTCGGTGGAAACTTCCTTTATTTGCATTTCTTTGTTTTCTCTGAGGAACTTGGCGCTCTGAGATCGAAGTCGGGCCGCTGAGCCACTTCTGCCATTTCTCTTTTCCTCCCAGGGCCTGGAGATCGTGTTCCGGGTCGGACTGGCCATCCTTCAGATGAACCAGACTGAACTCGTCCAGCTTGACATGGAGGGAATGTTACAGGTAAACCTGGTGTAAAGTATGCAGAACCCCCCCCCACTCCCCTCCACCCACCTCCTCAGGGCGCAAAACCCGAACTAACTCCCACATAACGCCAACGCTGACGTCTGACAAAGTGGCTCTGAGGTCGGAGGAGCAGCTGCGTGCCTGGTTGCAGGGAGAACATAAAGAGCTTCTCTGGCCTTGTGGCATTTATCGCCTTGTTTTTTCCTGCAGCACTTTCAGAAGGTCATCCCGCACCAGCTGGACAGCGGGCCGGACAAAGTCATCCAGGCAGCTTATCAGGTTAAATACAACGGCAAGAAGATGAAAAAGTAGGCACGGCCCTCACCTGCACTGTCACACACACACTTTTTTTTCTCTCAACATTCTGTAATTCTGGAATGTACTTATGGGTCATTTTCTGAAGATCTTTTTGAGAATGGCAGCTCTCATAGCTGAATGACTTTCCACTGTTCTGATTGAGGGATGTTCCCGATCACATTTTTTTTTAGTCCCAGTCCGATCCCGATTTTTTAATGATGAGTAATTGCAGATCCCAATTTTTTTTCCCCAATCTAATCTTTTTTCTTCCCTTGAATAAACTGAATCCATTGGATTCAGACGTTTCTCTTGGTGCATTGCAAAATAAATTGGATTGTTTGCTTCAATGGTCAATCCATGCTTTGCTTTTCTTCACCGTTTTGTTTATTTTACAAGTTGAAGAACTCAGTCAGCACACTATATAAAACATAAACATGAAATAAAAAATAATTTGTAAAATTGTGCTTATAAATTAAGTACATTCATTTTCAAAGTGCATTCGGAGCTTAGTGATGACTTCACTCTTTGCTCAGTAAATACAATGTAGACTTTGTAAAGATAATGTAAGCTTCACTGAATCAGTAACTTCAGTTACAGTAAACCACTGATACAAAACAAACTTGTAAACAGTGTAGCAGCTCAAGTTTAACACTCTGCTCAGTAAAAAAAAAAAAGACTACAGCTATATATAAATAAAATTTAAAAAATATGTAAAATCAAGTAATTACACTAATATTCAAAGTGTCTTCAGAGCTTGGTGATGACTGCACTCCTAAATAAAATGAATCAGTGACTTCAGTGACAGTCAACCACCAATGCAAATAAACTTTTTAAATAACTTGTCTTTTCTTAAACTAGCGAGCAGCGTCTGCTGCTTCAACCAGCTTTTCATTCAGTAGCAGCGCCGTATTCCTTCTGTTCTGCTTCCTGTTTCTTCAGATGCCGAATTAAATTATATGTGTTATAGGAAGCTCTGTTGCTGCCACCACTTTAAACCATTAGCCTGCAGACTTGGCATTTTGCTGTGGGTCTGCATTCGTCTTCCAACTCGTAGAATCGCCACACGGCCGACATAGTTGTTTTGTTTACGAATGTGGAGACGTGCGGCCGGGCGGAAACCTTCGACCTCAATACGTCACGTCTGTTTGGAGCACGGCGGTGATGAAGAGGGCAGAAACGCTACTCTTATTTGTACATTGCGGACTATAAATGTGTAATGTCATTGATATATTTCAAGATCGGATCGGGGATTTTGAACGCATATCGGCAGATCACAATCTAAAAAAAAAAAAAGGTGCTAAATCGGCATGAATTGATTACAGGGATATTGTAATCAACGTCCCTATATTGATTACCATATCTTGGTAGTTCACAGATGTATATTTTCTTTTAAATGCATATTTATCTGGTCGCAGGTTGGAGAAAGAATACACTACAATCAAGACGAAGGAGATGGAAGAGCAGGTGGAGATAAAGGTAAGAGGAGGAGGAGGAGGAGGAGGAGGAGGAGGAGGAGGAGGAGGAGAGCTGAGAGTCTGACCGAGTCCTTCAGCTGCTCGAGTGGCTGACGGCGCCCTCTGTTGATGTTTTCAGCGGCTGCGAACCGAGAACAGGCTTCTGAAACAGCGGATCGACACTCTGGAGAAAGTGAGTGTGCGCTGCACACACACACACACACACACACACACACACACACACACACACACATGATGCATCACCCACCATGGCATTAACCCACGGCGGCGCTGCCTGTGCTCACCATGGAGTCTCGTCTTTCACTAACTGGACTCAACTGTCGGGTGAAAGTCATCCAGTCACACGACCAAACTCTTCCTTGCCTGCCTGCCTGCCTGCCTGCCTGCCTGCCTGCCCCACTGACTGACTGGTTGGCTGACTGGCCGTCGCCCTGCCTGCGTTATCCGATGCGAGATAACGCGCGTGTCGGTAACGGGAGCCCCGCGCTGGGACGCGAGGCTGTCGCGCGGCTCCAGTAACTTCCCGGCGCGATCGTCCCCCTGACTCGACTAACTGTCGGAAGACTGGATGGAATGTGACGCACAGTGGCTGCCCGATACATAGCGCCGCTGCCGCCGCTGCCGCTGCATCTGCATCTGCCGCTGCATGCTGTCTGTATCACCGTGCACCCTGTGCGTCTGCATGCGGTTCGCGGAGACGCCCGCCGACGGCGAACGGCGCCGCCGCTCGCGTCGTGTCAGATCTCCAGGATCTGGTAACTCCAGCCGCTGTTTAGTCGGACAGCAGGCGGCGCACTAACACACTCCCACCTCGCATCACACCACAGCCGCGCTGGCGCCTTCCTGTCTGAAACTCGTGGCTGTGTTTCTCAGCACCGGCTAATTTTATTCTTTTTCTCGACACCCACTTGTTTGCACCTCTTCACCTCGCCTGCATGCAATGTTCCTTTTCTGGTCCCCCACCCCCCACCCCTCACCCCCCTCTTCTGGCCCCACCGGAACCCCCCTGAATCACCCCACTGCCTGCAAACAAGAGTCTTCCTGGGCGGGAAATGAACATTGCATTTCTTTTCTTTACAAAAAAAAAACAAACTGTTATTCTTTTGTGTGCTTTAAACTGTCCTCTGGTCTGTCTGTCTGTCTGTCTGTCTGTCTGTCTGTCTCTGCTGTCTTTGTTGGTATCTCTGTTTTTGTAGGAAAGTGCTTCCTTGGCAGATAGATTGATCCAGGTATTTTCACCTTATTTTCTCCCGTCTCGTCATGTTGCACCTTCCCCTCTGCCTGTCTCTTGTCTCACTCTGTAGCGTCGCATGTTTGACGTTAGCACAATGACCGTTAGGATACAAAACCTGGTGGACACCCGAGTCATTCTCTAAATTAGTAACTTTGCAAGGCCCATATTCTGCTTATTCCCAGACCTGCAATGTGTCATCCCAGACTATAATGAAGCAGTGTCACACGATGCTTCCAAACAGAACTGAACATTTAGCCCTCTGTTTGTAGCCGCCTGCTAAAACCGATGCTTTGTTGGACCTTCCGCATGCTTGAAATGGAGCAAAAACAAGGTGGCGTTACAGGGAGGAGCCAACACCTGGATGGAGGGATTGTGGGTAGGAAGGTTGTCAAAGACCTGGGACGTTTGTCGCTGCCCTCTGTGATGTCACAAAGGGCTTGTTTCCCAGGACTGCATATTTCAGGTCTCATTTTATGAAAAGTGTAGAAAGCAAACAAAGTCAGCGCTGGGATTTTTGCAGAACATGGGACCTTTGACTTGTGTCAGAATGGTAACATTTTCATTTAAAGTGCATGGAAGCAGTGAATCATGCTGCAAGAGGCTAACAGTCTAGAGGCAATTATTGCCAACAACATGCATGTCCACAACCCCCCCCTGTCCTCACGTGTGTGATTCGCCCCCAAAAGAGACTCCGCCCCCTCCTCCTTCTCACTTTGTTGTCATGCTCACTGCGATCCTCCTCGGCTGGTTATGTCCAAAGGGACAAGTGACTCGGGCTCAGGAGGCTGAGGAGAACTACCTGGTCAAACGGGAGCTGGCCACGGTCAAACAGCAGAGCGAGGAGTTTGCTGCTCAGCTGGAGCAGGCCAACAACGCCATCAGGCAGCTACAGCAGCAGCAGCAGCAGCAGCCGCAGCCGCAGCCGCAGCAGCAGCAGCCACAAGCGGTAAGGAGGGCCGCAGCGTCTCCCGCTGGCTGGGTGACTCAGAGACCGACGGGTTCCCCAGGTTGACCTCGACCGGTTCAGGGGCCGTGGCGGTTCAACCACAGTCAAACCATGTGTTTGACGGAGGCTCAGATGTTCTTTATCAACCAGCAACAGAAGCTCGGCACTGTCAGTGCAGGGTATTTGCAAGCCTGATGATGGCTTTGGGTAAATGGGTAAATTTCTCTTTATACATGCACGGATCCAAACTGGGGCACAGCGTCCCACAAAGTCGGGCTGCCAATTCACTGTCTGGTGCATCCCGAGAAAGCTTTGAAAATGTGTAATGTGTAATGTAAAAAAATGTCATTTGACAAATTAGCATCGAGCGTCCATCCTCTCCAACGCGACGGCCCGGTCCTGGAGGCGTTGATGGTGCTTTTGACTGGTGGGGTTCCAGATCGTAATGTTGACGAATGGTCCTCAATTATTAATGTCAAAAAAAGACCAGCGTCGGCATCAGTCAAGGGTGACATACAGACCGCCAAGTCTGAAAGGGTATTCAACAGGGTATCTGATAAAGTGGAGCTTTGGAGGCTTCGAAAGCCTCAATTTTGATTCGGCCCGTGTCCTCCCCACAGAAGGGGGCGCCGCGGTACTCGGAGGAGTCCATGCTGCAGCTGGAGAGGGAGCTGGTGCAGGCCCGTCTGAAGGAGGCCGAGTCTCAGTGTGCCCTCAAGGAGATGCAAGACAAGATCCTGGACATGGAGAAGGTGGGTGTCGGAGCTTCAGCTCCAGTAGCCCAACACAACGCCACAGGTTACTGTGGAACCCGCCGTTCTGAGGAATCATCAAGGAGTGATGTCATCGTTCCGTGCTATTGCGGTCGCAACAGGTTCAAAGTGTTTATATTTAGAGCTGCGGCGAAGCAAAGAAGTTCCACTTGAACATCTGCTCAAGCAAGCTCATCTTCCTTTGAAATGTCTTGGTTAGGAAGTTAAAGGTCCACTGTGTAAAACATTTTAAGGAAGCCCCCCCCTGACAATCCTTTTCATATTTAGGCCACTGTCAGGCAAGCTTCCTTAAAGGGTAAGGGAATAATATTTGGAGATTTTGAAGGAGAAACAGTGACATCAAGTGGTCGCATTTCAAATTGCTTTCACTCTCTCCATCCCCTCCAGTGGAACTACAGCGGCCTGTGCTCCCAAACTGGGAAACCTCGTCCACATTTTTCTTCGTTGGTTTATTTGAAGGCGCAAGCCATCACCCTAATTACCAAACGCGCTGTTGTTAGAAAGTTAATTATGTTAAGCTTTTGCCAATATAAAAATCATAAATCAAGCCAAGTTTTACACACTGGACCTTAAAATCACAACCTTCTTAGAATGAGGAGAAGGTGCCACCAAGTGACATTTTGCTAATGCCCCAGTGAGTTTATAAATCGCATGGAAGCATTTTGATTGCTCAAAGTCAAGGAATTAGAAAGTGCAAACGTCAGCAGTTGTGATCCGCCTTTGCCACATTATGTCACTTTAGTTGCGATTGTTCCTGATTTTGACTCCGCCCTGCGCTGCTTTTTCTTCAGAGGAACTCGTCGCTACCGGACGACACCAACGTGGCCCGCCTTCAAGAGGAGCTGATCGGGGTGAAGCTGAGGGAAGCAGAGGCCCTGACCGGCCTGAAAGAGCTGAGGCAGCAGGTCCGCAACCTGGAGGACCACTGGCAGGTCGGCGCCAAACTCTGCTTTAGATTTTTTTTCGAAAAAGTGTCGACAGGGTGGCCGACATTTTTATTTTATTTTTTTTCATTTTAGCGTCACTTAGCTCGCACTGCTGGCCGCTGGAAGGACAGCTCCAGGAAGAACGCGCTGAGCGAGCTGCAGGACGAGCTGATGAGCGTGAGGCTGCGCGAAGCCGAGGCCCAGGCGGAGCTGCGAGAGACGAGGCAGAGGATGCTGGAGATGGAGACGCAGGTCCGACCCGTTGGTTAATTCTTTGGTGCTGTGGTGGGTGAAAAAATGCCCTCAAATTGTGTCGCGAGAACATAAAGAAAAAAACGACTGCTGTCTGAGGCGCCGGAATGTCACACTCTGACCTGCAGAGGGCAGCAGTCGTCTTTGCCAGAAAACTTCATGACCGCAGCCTTTCACTGTGACGTGTTTTTTTTATAAGTTGTTGCTGTTTGTTCCAGTTAAAAAAAATAAAAATAAACGTGGCTTCTCCTCCTAACTGTCCCAATGGCCTCGCTCCGCTCTCACAGAACCAGATCCACAGCAACCAGCTGCGGCGGGCCGAGCAGGAGGCCCGATGCCTCCAGGACAGCGTGCAAACGCTGACGACGCAGAACAAGGACCTGCACGTGCAGCTGCAGGAAATCAAGAGGAGACAAGCTGAGATTGAATGCAAGGTACGCAGCCGCTCTGCGGTAAACCCTGAAGCCTGTGCGGACAGATAAGAGCGGCGGAAGCAACCTGTTCTCCTCAGCGATAGCGCCGGATCCTGTCCGGCCACTTTACATCAGAAAAAAAAAAAAAAAGCAGCAGCACCCAGCAGCAACTCTGAGACGTCTCCCCCCCTCACCACCCCACCCCCACCCCTCTGCAGAGTAAAGAAGAGGTGATGGCGGTTAGGCTGCGGGAAGCCGACAACATCGCCGCCATGGCTGAGCTCCAGCAGCAGATCTCTGAGCTGGAGATTCAGGTAAAGTCCCCGACTCGGTCTTCCTGCTTCATCAAGGTGTGATGCAAACCACGTTAACCAACCCACAAAAACTCCCCTCCCGCTGCACAAACTTGGGGTGGTTTGGCTCATTTTTTTTTTTTTTATTTTTGGCTCCCTTCAGTTCGGTCCAGGCCCAAGTTGTAATTTTGCATCGTTCTGTCGCGGGCACTGTCATGAACGGCGCTAACCGCCGTGTGCTAACCGCCGTGTGCTAAACCACAACACCAACGTGCCACCAAATCTTCTCCGGCACTGAAGGACTGCTATCAATCATTCTCGCATTAGTCAGAACACAAGTGACACGAGGCGGCTCACGTTGCCATGGAGACACTGGTGTTGCTAAAAATGTTGCACCTACCGCCGCCGTTCGTCACTCGCTCAGCAGAGAGGAGATCAGACTGCTGAAGTTTACGCTCAGAAATTCAGGCACTGGAACTAAAACTGAAAGTCGGCTAAAGTTTGTGTGTGAGCCGGCCTGAACGGGCCAAATGATGGCGAAGAACTTGTGTTTACCCTCAAACAAATGTAACGCTACACACAACAAGGGTGACTAAAACAAATACTGGTGTTTTTCACACTCGGCTGTTCTGATTGATCGCAGATCAAAGCAGTAATTAAGTCGTCCTAAACTGGTGTTTGTTTATTTGGCCTGGTGCCCAGAACTTGACAATGGACTATGCTGTCATTGGATATACACAGCCAGTCACAGTCATTTTGAAATTGTATATTTTTCAACTTTTTATTTATTTATTGATTTTTTAAAAAAAAAAAAAAGCATTGTTGAATAATTGAAAATGTTGCAGCGGCTATTTAAATCATATCATTTTTCCAATCCTGAAATGTCAAAAAGAAGTGCATTTCTTTTTCAGTATTGGTTATCTTGATTATCTTGTTATTTGTTTTGTTGTGGTCATTTTTATTTTCAAATGAAAACTATTTTTAAATTCGGCTTGAGCGTCGACAAAGACAAAGACAACTGCGAAGGCGCCTTTGTTCTTTGACGGAAAGACTATTTATGACAGTGACAACAAACCCCCCCCACAATCTCACAGCGTGCTCTGAGGTCAGGTTACCACAGGAGTGGAAGAATGAAAAAAAAATCAGACCAGATGGATATTTCCATGCATCACCTTCACAATGTGTAGAATAGAAGAGATAGAACAGAAAAATCTGTCTCTCTGTCGTGTGTGTGCGTGCGTGCGCGTGCGCGCGACCTGAAATCACTGTGCCAATGTTGGTCTGTGGTTTGGTTTCTTGCTACAAAGGCGGTGGGTGGAAACTGCAGCAGTGACAAGAAAAACGAAGGGAGGGAAGAAGAAAGTTTTCTGTTAATGATGCGCGTTGGCGGCGCCGCTCGGTCCCTGCGGGGGGGCAGCGACGAGGCCAAACCCTGCAGAGATTGACTCAAAGTGAGTGAAAACGAAAAACGCAGAGGTGGAAAAACCTGGGGGGTGAAACTCGGATGTCTAGAAAGGGTGCTGCCGTGTGGGACTCCGCCTACTGCTCCTCCTCCTCCTCCTCCTCCTCCTCCCCCCCGACACCAGGGTCTCGGGCTGCGTGCGAGGCCGCAGCTCCACTCTGACTGAGCTGGTAGGAAGTGGTTTCTCTTCTTGAAGCAGAAACTCGACCAGAGGTGACATGCATGGTTTATTTTGAGGTTTCTATGACATGCTCAGAGATTTATACTAAACGCGTTGGCCTTTTGAAGACACTTTTACTCTCTCCAGTCGCCTCCAGTGCCGGCTTGAAAACTTTAATCCCAGCTGCGGCGAGAGTCGTGTTGGCGTGGATGGTTTGGGGTTTTGCTCAAGCCGTTTTTTTTCCCATTTGAGAAATGCAAAAACTATAACAATTCAAGGAATCTGATTTTTTGCGAGCTACAGTTCTAATGCAAATTACCTTCAAGTGTTTGAAATAATCTGAAAAGGAAAGTCCACCTGCTCATTTGTTTGCTTGCACCACTTCTCAGAAAAACGCAAACTAAAATTACACATTAAATTTTTTTTAGCGGCGGGCTGCAAACTGCGGGCTACAAACACGCTGCACTCTGGGGGTTTGGGGGGGATGTTTCGGTGAAAAATAAAAGCTCTGAAAACGCGCTGGCCTCGCGCACGGCCGGCGTCCTCGGCTCGGCCGCCCTTGGCCTCGCGGCCTGGTCGTCGGTTGGAACTAAACTGGAACTAAACAGAGCCCAACGGACGCGTCGGGAGACGGCGGGGGCTGTTTGGCGTCTGCAGCCACAGGCTCGCACCTGCAGATCCACACAGCTGAGCACGAGGAAGCGCCGTCAACGGACGGCGGCTGCAGCAAACCTCAAAAACAACACGTTCTTGGAATAATCTCACTGGTTTGGACTCCAGGCGTCGTGGAGGAAGGGGACCGTTGGTGGCGCCGCCGCCGGTGCCAAATTTAACCCAACGTCGTGTCGCTGCGGAGGCTGATTTTCAGCGACTGCAGCCTCTTGCCCTGTTTGTCTGTCAAACTGGGGGCCTCGGTGGTGGGAGGAGGAGGTGCTGCTGGTGGTTGAGGTTTGTTTGTCACTGACGCCTGCAGGTGTCTCCAGTTGGGGATGTAAACATCACACGGGCTGTTGTAACTGAACTCGAAGCTGGCGGTGGGCCGGGACCCCCCCGGGGGGCCTGGGAGAGGAAACCAAACGCAAATGATGGTGTTCTTCCCCCTGCGAGGACACCTGCCACTCTGGGTGGGCAGGGGGACGCGGAGCAACGCCTCCCTTCACTGCTGGCGGCTACAACCTGCACCTGCAAACCCCAGTGCAGGTGGCACAAACGTGCCGGCTGCCCTCCGGGGACCAGAACCGCCGGACTGTGGGAGGGGCAACATGTGCTGATCAACGGCATCATGCACTTCATAACATCTTGGTGAATAACAGGTCTGGAGGTTGACACGTGGACGTTTCAACCGAAGGTCCTCAAAGCAAAAGGTCTCCTTGTTGATTTGGTCACAGTGAGGTCGAGCTTCCCATCATCCTTTGCACTCGCGAAGATCTCCTGGTTCGGGAGGCTCCAATTGTTCGACCGCCAACTTGTTAACTGAGGGACGTCCAACCATTGGCTGGTGGTCTTCAGAAATGAGGGCAATATCTCAGTCACAGTTTCAACCTGGCCGCGCTGACTGTGGCTTCAGCTTGGTGATGTGGTTCACCAGTAGCACCATGCAGACCGCGGCCACCAAGGAGCTGAACCAGAGAAATGACTGTCGAAAACTGCAGTATTACGCAACGAGTATTGCAGCATGGCTGCAGTACTAAGAGCAAAACAAGCAAGATAAAGTTGAAGTGGTCCAATCAGTCATTGCAAATGCAATTTGTATGATCAAGTAATGATGGTCGAACTAGCTTGGACTTCTTTGCACGTACACAACGGAAATGTTCAAAGTCTACGTTTGTCTCCATCTATCGGAATATTAGCTTAGCATGCTATTCAAATTCAATTCAAACTTTATTTATATTGCACTTTTCATGCAAAAAATGCAACCCAAAGTGCTTCGCAGATTAAAAACGCACGACAAAACGAAGAAATAAAAACTCATCGTGCTCAACATGTTGATTTCCCTCCAGCTACCAACATCAAGTGGCCTCTCTGGCTCAGCTCATTCATCTGCCACCTCTTGTTCTCTGCCTGGGACAGAAAGAAGAAGGGAAGGTCCAGGGCCAGCTCAACCACACCGACTCCAGCCAGTACATCCGCGACCTCAAGAGCCAGATCACCGAGCTGAAGCACGAGGTGAGCTGGGGGCAAAGCGGGCCCTGCTCTCTTCTGTTCTGCTTTGTGTCTTACCACTGATTCAGATTTGATTCTTGTTGGGTTTTGTTTTTTTTCACCCTTTCCTTTGATCTGGCTCTTTAGAGAAATTTTCACAACTTCTTCCCTCAACTGGTTTGAATTTGACAAGTGTTAACTACACCCAGAGACTTCCTGTGTCACGCAGACACCTCATACTCGAGATGTTGTTTTGATGCCTTCAGAGGTTTGCGTTAGCAGGCAGGACACTTCATTGAGGAGATGATAACTTTGTGATAAAGTTTCGATGTAGTGCGTTTACATAGATTTGTTGTCTGGCTGCCGAGGTTTAAACGGTTTTATTTGTTTCACATTTGTTTTACTTCTTAAATTCCAAATATTGGCGATTAAATTCTCCCAGGACTTTCTCTCTCATCTCCCTGCAGTCTTTCAGTGCAGTGTGACGTCTTTGGATTTCATGTCCAAGAGTCAAATACTTTGCTTCAAGAAGCTGAAACCTGCTGTTATTTATTTAATTTTTTGTGACACTTGACTAAACAAGTAAAGCTGTGATTATGATGCAGTTTTTATTCATACTTTGGACTTATTTTATCTTAATCTATTTATCGATAGCATGGTTTTAATGTTGTATTTCCAAACGTTACAGTATTATTTCCACTAAAACGCTGACGGACCACCTCATCACTCTGGTAGTGCTCACACACCTGACTGCCGCTGGGGATCTTTGACCCTCTCACCTGACTAGCGGTTCAAGTCTCTGAGATTCGTGTGAAGTCCCATCGCTTGTCACACTCTGACTTCATCGAGAAAAAAAAAAAAAAAAAAAGTGCATCGTACGTTTGGAAATTGTGACTTCACTGGCTGTGAGGTGTCAATGCAGTCAGTTTCCACTGGCGACAACAGGAAGGCCAGCAGCCAAATTTAGACTGGTGTCAATCAATGTAGTCTCGTTGTGTCGTGGCTTATTGTGCGTATTGTGCTCTCAACTGGTCTCTGACTGGGTCTCCTCCCACATGTCTGTCTGCGGGTGGCAGAGACACCCAGGTGAGTTTCGGCAGATGAGCCACAAAATTTCCAACCCCGTCTCACCCTGGACCCTTGCGTCATCTTGATTTGCTTGCATTTATTGATCATATTGAATACGGTTCATTCATCAAAGAGTTTAATGTCGCTAGGCTACGAGCTGCCGTGGAGGTGAAGTCTTGGTATTTTATAAACCACAACCCTAATTTTGAACCACAGAGATTGAGCCTAAAGGTTAAATAAAAGTAAATCTAAAAACCCCAGCGCAGCAGCGCACTCAGATATCTCAGATATCACCCCTGATATCCTGCCCTCCTCCTCCTCCTCCAGTCTGAAGCTGCGTCACGCACTCTGAGGATTCGTAGAAAATGCGATCAGCCGCTATGATAGTGTTACGAAATTAGTACTAATATTTTTTTTTTTCCTCTGACGGCAAAACCTTGTGGTAACTAATGAGAAACCCCGCACAATGCGTTTCTATTTCGGGTTAAATCCCATGACCCCCTATTGAAAGTTTGTGACGTAGCTTCCAGTCACTGTCACCACTGCGGCGTTTGTCACACGTCTTATCGTTTCAATGCCTAATTGTTGGATAGCTCAAAAGTATCGCAATGCAGGGATGATGCAATGACTAATTTCCTTAAGATGGTTACACGCCATGACCTCCTCTTGAAAGTTTGTGACGTGGCTTCCAGTCACTGTCACCGTCGCCGAGTGTGTCAGACGTCTCATCGTTTTAACGCTCAGTTGTTGGGAGTGCGCAAAAGTAACGCAATGCGGGGATGATGCAATGGCCAACTTCCTTAAGCTAACTATCACAACAAACAAACCAAAAACTATTGCAGTCATAACTTGTCATTATTCATGAGCCAAAGTGTCCATTTAAATGTGGGTACATTATAGGCCTCAAAGTTCACCATCATTCCATTACTAGCATGGATGTGTCATGCGTGACGACAGTGGACAAGGTCTGGTCACATTGTTGCCCCCACCTGCCTCTGTCTGCATGTTAGACCTGTGGAAAGTGTCTCCCTCCATTTGTGCCAGTGATGTTGTCTCGTTGAGGAGAAATTTTTAACATTTTATTTATTTATTTATTTATTTTTGCGATTCTCTCCGACAGATCTGCTGCCTGAAGGGTCCGAGGGGCCTGAGCGGCCAGCCCAGCTTTGACGGCATCCACATTGTCAACCACTACGCGGGAGATGACGGCTCCTACCAGTCGTCGGACGAGGAGGGGTCCCGGGACGCCGCCCTGCTGGACGCCCGGCCGAGCGGCGACGGCCGCGTCCGCCTGCGGCCCAACCTGAGGGTCAGCGGCAGCGAGGAGGACGAGGACGAGGAGGACGACGAGGCCCTGCGGCTCTCGGTGCCGCCGGCCGCAGCCCATAAGTCCACCACGGTGTGAACGGCGCCCGCCGGAGGTCGGTGCCGGGACTGCGAGGAGCTCCAGGGGTTCTGAGGGAAGAAGAGGAAGAGGAGGCAGCAACAGCGCCGGTTCATATCTCCAGAATCACACGTATGGATTAATGTGTCTGTGAGCCAGGGGCCAGGGGGCGCTATTCTGGCCCCTCATCCCTGGACGCACGCACACCAACACAACAAGAAAAAGAGACTTTGTAATAAAAGCTTTTTTTTTATGCTGCATCACACACTTTATCTGACGTGTTTTTACATTTTTAAGGATTTTATAGAGAACAAAAGAAGAAAAAAAAAACCCTTCAAGCACATTGATGCCGTTACTACTACTAACTGTTCACCATGCAGTAAACTAAGCAGGTACTGTGTGTCTGCGCGCGAGCGTATATATATATGGACAGTGTTGACTGGACAGTGGAGCCGCGCGCGCGTGTGTGCGTGTGTGTGCGCGTGTGTGTGTGTGTGTGTGTGTGTGTGCGTGTGCGTGTGCGTGTGCGCATCTACACTCTTTGGCCTTAAGCACAAGCCACATGCCTTTTTTCTCCATCTGACCACCGAGTCGCCGCCACGTCTGCATACATGTAGATATGTAAATGTGTATTATGTGGTTTTCCAATTGAACTTGAACATTTGTATCTATTGCATATCTGATATTTAGGCTATTATTGTACAATTAAGATTTAAAAAAAAAAAAAAAAGGACGGATGTTTATGTAGCGGGGGGAGGGGGGGAGGTGGAGAAGCGCTGAGGTGAAATCCTGTCGAGAAAATGATTTTTTTTTTTCCCCCTCAGCTTTGTGTTTTCAGTGATTCGTCAGCGCCAAGAGAGAAAAAAAAAAACCCATAGGGGGTGGAAACAGTTTTTTAAAGGTCCCATGGACAAGATCAGATCTTTAGTTTATCAGCTTGGATTGCGGTGGAGCGACGTCACGCCATTAATCATCATCAAAAAAAAAAGAAAAAGAAAGAAAGAGGCTCTGGTGAATTCCAGAGAGCTGTGTATTTACTTACCCCTCTGTTTACAGCCTCCACCCAAAACGCGAGTTTGTTTTGAAGCGAGGTGCTACACTGACGCTTTGTTGGACCTTTGTAGTCAGAGGGAGGAACCAGGTGGCGTTCACTGACTGAGGAGAGATACCGGCGAGTTGACGGCGCCCTTTGTGACGTCACAAGGGGCTGATTTTCCAAAAACTGTGTACTCCAGCGCATACATTTGTCGGGTGAGAAGGAGCCGACGAAAGAAAATCACAGATGGGCTTTTCCTCATTTGTGAGGAGTTCACCGACAAAGAGACACATTTCTAGAATACAACATGGGACCTTTAAAAACTGTCAAACTAAAGTTTTGGATTCGAGACACCGAGTCCCTGCGTCTGATAGAAAAATTGTGCACCAAGCGAGCGCACGGTCTTTGGTAAAAAACAAAACAAAAACAAAAAAACAAACTCTAATGTGGGATGTAACGGCTGTACACTCCATACGTAAACACAATCAGCCACGTGTTACCAAAGGAAGCGCTGCGTTGTCACGCCCCCTTCCCCTCAGTTCGCTCCCATGTCACACAAACCCCCAGCGTGGACGTGCAGGGACTCCTGGGACCGTCTGTCCTCAACACTAACTGCTGGGGGAGTGGCCGCAGCGAGGCACGGACGGACACTGGGCGTAGAGAACATGAAAAATTAAAAAAATAAAAATATTAATGATGACAATTTGTTTTGTGATGAACGTGAATGTGTTGTTTGATGGGAGAGGAACACACGACGGCACTTTTCTTCAGTCTTGGGTGCAGTAAAACAAAATAAAAAAAAGAGAGACACGTGACAACACTATTGGAAAGAAGAGATGATGGCATTGCCTGTGTTTGTTTGTTTGAGTGTGATGAATTCATAATAAAAAAAAAGGAAATAATTTGTTCAACTCCCGGGCTGGTGTGTGCATGTGTGCGTGTTTTTCTTCTCCTCCTCCTGGGTGTGCGTCTTCGCGCGTGCAGCTGCCCTTCCTCCACTTGCGAAGATGCTCGCTTAGATTGAAGGCTCTCTCAGGAAGTGATTTCTCGCGGTTTTTTAGTGCCTCAGCTACTAATCATTTCATGCAGAAAACCACAGTTTTCAGAGGAGCCTCGCTCTCGCTCTCGCTCTCGCTCTCGCTCTCTCCGGCCGCTCGGAAACATTCACCAGGTCTGTATGAGTTTCGGGCGCAGTACTCGGGTCAGCATTTTTTTTTTTTTTTTTTTTTTTTAGTTTTCTTGCACTGATTGATAACGTTTGCGGATGTTTAAGATTGTTACGTTTCATGCCGCGTCTAAAATTGGTTTTTATAACGGTTTAATGTCGGCCGTTAAGAGAACAATTTAAAAAAATTACAAATTTATCCGGTTTTCGCACACTTTTTTTAAAATTAGTTTTTCTTTTCTTTTTTAAAAAAAAAAAATCGGCTGTATTTATGTCTATCTCTTGGCACGAACTATAATGGCCGACGGAATTTTGCTTTATTTAAAACACAAAGGGTAAGATTCGTTCCTTCTCATAAAGAACGCGTTTTTTGGTATAAGTGGGAGTCGTGAATCATTCCGATGCTTTTCTTTTTTTTTTCCTTTTTCACGTCAACGCGGCACAGGAAGGTTTTAAAACTCATTAGAGAGTATGAAATGTTGGGCTGAACACTGCAGAAAACAGGTACGGATATATTTCTTATTTAAATGAAAGTATATTTTTCCGGGGTGGAGAAGAAATCTGCAAAAATCTGGGACTAATATTTCTCGCAGTTAAATTGCTACTCAAAACATATTTTAACTGCAAGAGCCGTGTGTGCAGAGGCGTCGCGGTGACAGGATGCCGGGTATTGACGACTGTTTCGACAGCCCGGCTCTGCCTGCCCGCCTGCCCCTCGCTCTTTATCGGCTTCATATCTCGACACGCACGGTGTCCGGATGCCGCCACTGGCCGTCGTGTCCGGTTCCTGCCTCCTTATGTGCGCTGATATACAGTCAGTCAGTCAGTCAGTCAGTCTGGTGGAGGATTAGTGGGGTGTTATAAATAAAATCGGTAGCGTTGTTTTAACGAGTCCCTGGAAGAACCTGGCTGCATAGTGACGTTTTCACAGCTCGATTAGAACAAATACACCCACAAATTTGAATCTTTGACTGCGCGCACTTTGATGATTCACTTTCCTTGTGAACAATCAAAGTCCGCCCCCCCCCCCCTTCACATGAACTCACCACCCGACTGGTGCTTCACGACGCAGGACGCGCAGGACGCAGAACGGGGCACGGTGCGTGTTTTGGATGGGGAGGAAACTGACACCGCGCGGACGCACGCGAGCTGTCGCATAATGACACCCCCCCTCCCCCGTCACCCTCTCCGCTCCTCCACGGCCCAGCATCTCGAGCAGGTGCGGAGGACGCATCGAATGGAATGATGACTTTAAAGAAATTGACACACGCACACGTACGCGCACACCAAAAAAAATGTCATTCAATTTCCATTCTTTTTTTTTTTACCTCCCGCGAGGCGAACGTCATCTGCGGGGCCACTGTGCCCCCCCCTCCACATGGCACCCTGGGGTGCACCTCGGCGCTTCCACCCTCCCTCCCGGTCAGAGAGAGCACGCAGCTGCAGATAAAGGCCCGTATCACCGCTCCTGTCTGTCTGTCTGCCTGCCTGTCTGCCTGCCGTGACACGAGCTACACAACTGCATCCAAAAAACAGTTTCTATAGGGGCTTGTGACGTCACGTGTGGACACATGCGGTTTGATTAAATGTCCTGATTGATATATCTTCCCCGCCGTTCGGACCACTGGGCCTGATGCAGCAGCAGCAGCAGCAGCAGAGAACAGCAAAAAACCTTGTGTGATTTTTATCTTCATTTCAAAAGGCACGGAGAAAACCGTTTCTGCTTTGTTTCTGAAAAACAAAGCTGTGATTGTTTTCCCACAAACAGCCCTGCAGAATTTTCCCCCATTAAAGCCGTCGTCGAAGCGGCTACTGCACCGCAGGCGGACTTCCTGGCAGCTTGGAGCCGCTGCAGTCACACCTGTCCGCACAACACCTGGCGCGCGGAGGGGAGGTGGAGGTGCAGGGAGGGGGGAGAGGTCGACCGCTGCGCGCATGCTCCGTGGGCCAAGTTGAAATCTCTAAAAGCACTGCGAGCCGCGGCTCCCCTCCAGTTGGCGACCAAATCTTTGCGGGGCTTCAGAGTTGAGAGGACTTCTCCCCGCAGCTGGACTTTATTTTATTTTTTTTTGCTATAGGTTTTTTTTTTCATTTCATCCTCCTCTTCCTCCTCTCTCCCAACTGCGTGCGCGCGGAGATACAGAGATGCCTCGTTCGTTCATGGTGAAGAGCAAGAGGGCACACAGTTACCACCAGCCCCGCAGCCTGGAGGACGACTACAGCAGGCTGGACACCATCCTGGAACACATCTGCTCAGGTTGGTCACTGCAAACATCGCAGTCAAAATTCTGTTTGCAGCCACAACTACTCGGCGTTTCAATACAGTGATGAATATGCTTGAATGTGATGATGAATGCATGAGAAATTTTTATGTCTACAAGGCACGTCTTTGCTATTTTGATAGAAATTTCTGTGGCATCTGAAATCAATTTATTTCTATTCACCTCCCCTTTTCGTAAATTAGGATGTTGATATGATTTATGTTCTGCATATGGCAGCCACTGCGGCAAATATATTTCTCCATATAACGATGCAGACTAACAGGACAGCTTAAACAATTAAGAGGCAAGCAAGGAATACGTCAAAAGTGCATATGCGTTTTAAAAATGAATAAAATTTCCTCTTAAACGTAAAATTAAAAAGAATTTTGAGACGGTGTGAAATAGCCTCGCAGTGATTGAAAATGTGCTTATATATTTCTAATTTCATAAATACTTTCCCGTGCTTTTAATTTTAAAACAAAAGTGAAAGTCTTTTGAAGTTGAGGCTGTTCCTAAATCTGGACTGAGGTTTGAGGGGAACGAAAATCACTCGTCAAGTAGGATATGATCAGAAGCCACCACGTCCTCATTTGCATTATTCATTCGGCGTGTGATTCTTTTTTTTTCGCACATCATAGTCCCCGATCATTTTCAACTATGATAATTATTATTATTATTATTATTATTATTATTATCATCATGATTATAATAGTTTTTTCAAATTTGGATTCTAATAATAATTTGCCTGAGATTGATGCAGTAAACTTCAGACGGCTCGTTCAAGCTGCTCGTGTCGTCCTCACACAGACACAGACGGAACCCCTGACGACACCGAGCCGTCGGTGGACACCTACGGCCTCTCCCCGGACCTCCACCTGCCGGACGCGGCCGATTTCTCGCCCAAGTCGTCGCTGAACTGCGGCGACAGTCTTGGCGCTCGTTCCCCTGACTATGAGGACTTCTGGAGGCCTCCATCACCGTCCGCATCACCGGGTAAACATCAGTGACGTCAGATTTTTTTTTCCCCTTGCGCATTTTGGAGGAAACTATTCATTTTGAACCATCATCTCAGAGTTAAAAGGAAGGAACCGTTTGTAATATAGTTTAAACATGTTAACACGAGCCATTTCTCAAAGCAATATATTGGTAAAGCTGGCCGAGTCAATGAAAATAAGTTGATCAAGCTTCTTTTTTTTTTTTAATCATTATTATTATTATTGAGCGCATTCTCGTTTCAGTAATTATTACGTTCCAGCATGTGAGAATTTACTATACATGCGTTCGTGGTCCGTTAACGTTCTGTCTCCTCTCCTCCGCAGTCGACTCGGAGAAATCGCTCTCCCCTCTGGGGGACGACACCCGGCCCTTCACGGTGCCCTTCCGGCCGTACGACTGGAGCAGCAGAAGCAGCGGCGGCAGCAGCTACCCGGTACCGGTGCTGAGGCCGCAGCTTCAGCCGCAGCAGCACGGCCTGCACGCCGGCATGGAGCTGGCCAGAGGCCCGGCCCCGGTGCCTTATTACGGCGGCGGCAGCAGCGGCGGCCTCTCGGCCCTGTACGCGGAGCGGACACTGGCCGAAGAGCCGTTCGGGGACTACCGGAGACACGCCGCTGCCCCGGCCGTGGCCGTGCTGGGCTTCCCGGACGGAGGCCTGCACAGAGGCGGGAAGGCCCGCTCCGAGCTGCTGTGTTCCACCCTGATGCTCAACGGCGCCTACAAGTGCGTCAAGTGCAGCAAGGTGAGGAGGATGCTCATTCACTCACAAAACAAGACAGGCAGCGACTTAAAGGGCTAATAATGTTTAAAAAAAAAAAAAACAACAACAATTATTTTATTGGTTGTTTTTTATTTATTTATAAAAATCTGTCTCTCTGGTGTGTCAGTAAGTGCTGTGATAAATGATGCAATTCTGGAAATGAGCCCTTTGTGAACACATTATGGTGAACCCATGCAGAAAACTCATTTACAGGACGTACAGTACATGGCAAGGGGAAGTGATGTTTCCAACAAATGTATCAAAGATTTATCTTTTTTTCTCTGAAGTGGATCTGCAGCTCAGCCTGAGAGCCGACATCAATTATAAAGAGCAGAAAATATCTATAATGTGGGACCTTTAAAATTCAGGACCGCGATCAAACAGGAAGTGAGAAAAATTTGAATCAGTTCAGTATTTATAAAAATCAAATAGTCTCACTTGCCTAATAATCGCAATATAATCCAAACAATAACCAATGTTTTAACAACTAATTTTAGCTTCTTCTTTTTATTAAATATAACTTTCACACACACGTACACACTCATATATAAAAAAATAATCTCTCCCCACCAGGTTTTCTCAACACCACACGGGCTGGAGGTGCACGTCCGCAGGTCGCACAGCGGCACTCGGCCGTTTGCCTGTGAAATCTGCGGCAAGACCTTCGGACACGCCGTCAGTCTGGAGCAGCACAAGGCCGTGCACTCTCAGGTGCGCCCCCCCTCCCCCCCGCTACCTTAGACACAAACACACAAACACTTCCTCTAAACCGCACATTTCACACCTCCTGTGCAGCCTGACAGGACGTGCACACACGCAGGTCACGACTGAATTAAAAAAAAAAAAAAAAAACGCCGCTTTTTGCGCCTCACAGGAAAGAAGCTTCGACTGCAAGATCTGCGGCAAAAGCTTCAAGAGGTCGTCCACCCTGTCCACGCACCTGCTCATCCACTCCGACACCCGGCCCTACCCCTGCCAGTTCTGCGGCAAGAGGTTCCACCAGAAGTCCGACATGAAGAAGCACACGTTCATCCACACGGGCAAGTTGGAGGGGGAAAAAACAAAAAAAAAAAAACCCTGCAAACCCGCCTTCGTTGTTTCTGAGCGAACGAGACTCTTGACGTGTTGCTTGTGCCTGTGTGTACCTTGCAGGCGAGAAGCCACACAAGTGCCAGGTGTGTGGGAAGGCGTTCAGCCAGAGCTCCAACCTCATCACGCACAGCAGGAAGCACACGGGATACAAGCCGTTCGGCTGCGACATGTGCGGCAAAGGCTTCCAGAGGAAAGTGGACCTGAGGAGGCACAAGGAGACGCAGCACGGCCTCAAGTGACTTCGCAGTGTGGCCACACGTTGACCAAGAAACACTGGATTAGTGACACAACAACAAAAAACTTTCTAACTTTTGAGAAAAATTTGACGGGACAGTCCAATGGAAATATATCTAATAATATAACGCAATCTCAACCTAGAGGTGGAATATTTATTTATTTTAATATAAAAAAAAATAATAATAATAAATGGGAACCAGACAAAGGCCGACAACACTAATAATAATTTTCCAGGCCCCGATGAATTTTGAAAGTCCTCAACAATCTTGAGGCTTTGAGGACATGCTACTGCGAAACCATCAACGCCCACACGTCACCGACCGGATCGACGGCAACAGAGATGAAAATCAGCGTTTTGTTGTCACTGTGGCAACAGCTGCTGGCAAAACAACCTCTTCAGACTGTGTGATTTCACACCGAGATGGTGGGTGTCTTCGGCCTTTTTTCCATTTTGCACATTTTATTGTTTTTGTAAGAAGACGTTGTCTATAAACACCCCCCCTCCCCCAACCCCTGCCCCCAGCCCCCCCCCCCTCCCCTCACTGTTTTGATTACCTGGGCTGCTGTTGAAAGAGATTAAAGCAATAAAATCTACAAGTTGAATAATCTGAGGTGACTTACTTTCCAAAAATATGTAAATACGGATATCTTCTGTTCATTTTAGTTTGTCAAAGAAACTAAGTTTATCGTTTTCCAAACAATATATTTTTTTTCAGACACCACATTACGCACAGGTTTAAATACAGAGTGAAAAGAAGAAAAACCCCAACGACTCCGGCGCTGCTGTGATTGTGATTATTGCCCAGAGGCTGGAGGCTGGTGTTTGTTATGGCCACCGCCGCCGCCGCGTGTGTCAACCCCAAACAGCCACTTTGACCGTTAACCAAATGTTTTTTTCACCCTCATGGCTGTTGAGAGCTGCGAAAAGCTGCGACCCCCCACCCCCTTCCCCAACCCCGAGGGAACCGCACCGGTGGGTGTCGAGCACAATTCTGTTACTGGTGCAGAGAGTGATCTAATCTGGGATCTCAGGGTGTGACAAGTAACAGCCGTACTGTTAGAACCATAAACCTATTGCATAAAACAAAGAAAAGGTCCAAAAGGTATTGTTTTTTTTTCCAGAATGCAGTGGATCAGTGTGACCTGAAGGATCCAAAAAGCCTCTCAGACTCATTTTTCAGTCGGTGAAACAAGCGTCCCCATTAATCTTACACATATTTGCATGGGGGCAAAAAAAAGCCATGGCGTTGGCAGAGTGCCGAGCCAACACCTGGTTAGAGGTGAGATCGCGAACCACCAACCAGAAATAGATGTCAAGTGAATGTTTGCATTCCGTGGGATGTCAAAGGAAAGAAATGAAGCACATGAAAATAGAAAAGTCAATTTTTGGTTCATGGTCGACTCTTCAAACTTCACGCGGCCGCAAATGGAAGAAAAAGGAGGAACAATCACTTAAGCCAGCCTCCCGCGACATTGATTGAAATCACTGGCTCACAAGGATTTCCTACGCACACGCCTCACTTCCTCTCTGAAAATCGTACAACATCCAGGCCTGCAAAGACACTGAATATTTCAGAAGCTGCGATGAGGCGGAGGAGGAAGAGGAGGAGGAGAGAAACTGGCAGGCTCATGAAGGAGGAGTTAATAGGGCTGCGGCTCCTTCTCCTACACCTCCTCAAATACACGACAAAATACGACAACGCCGCGGCTGACGTCCCGCAGTGATGCTTGGGCGTCTTCCAGAGGCCTCGCCTGGTTGCGTACATAGATTGTTCTTGAAATTAGCAAGTGTGAGCGAAACAAACAATCCAACTATCCATCCGCAGCCAAACGGGGCGCAGCAGCACAGTGCTGCTGGACGAGGCCACAGGGGAATCTCCCGGCCCACTCGGCCATTAAGTGCCTTTAACACTCGGAGGCAGCCTCAAGCCACTGAGTCTGACCGCGACCCCTTCAAAATGATGTCCGAGCGGGCGACTGCAGGTATTAAGATGCCCCCTCTGAAGAGCAACGCAGTGAGACTGAGCTCCAGCAGGGCAACACTTCCTTTACCGCTGTTTTCTAACAGAGAGATGTCAGTGGAACCTCCAGAAATGAGACAGTGGTGGCCAGTGTTGGGATTACTCCATGAAAGTAATCCAACTACTGATTACTCCTTAAAAAGTAATCTAATTTCTTCTTTATTTCTTCTCTTTTCTTTCAAAAGTAGTTTGATTACAGGAGTGGATTACTGAGTAATAGATTACTCGCCAGAAAGTATGTATTAAAACATACAGATTTGAAGATCAGCCCCATGTGATGTCATAAAGGTTACTGATACATCTCCCACTAGCTAGTCACAACACCCCCTGCCTTGTGTTGATCCTCTTCCAAACTCATGAAAGATCCAGCAGGAAGCTAAAACTCGAGAGTTTTTTTTTTTAGCAGGAGGCTGCAAGCACCGGGCTAAGTGTGCTCTTTGCTGGAGACCTGATAAGAATAACTAGTCACGCATGGCTATGAAAAGTAAAGATCTGAGAATGGGTAGAACGTGAGGTCTTTTAACACCTCAGCGCTCTAGTTGTGATTTCTATCTTCGAAATTGTTGCACAGTTTCCTCCCAGAGACACAATCTCAGACTGAGAGAAGCTTTTTCTGCTAAAGGAAAAAAAAAAAAAGAGCAAGAAGTCTTCAAAACGAGCCATTAGGGTCGACCAGATTTTCTCTAAGGGCGCCGCTGCTGGATTATTACTTTACTTTTGAACGCATTACCCCACAGCCCCGAGGCATATCAAATATGAATAGAAAACGGCCCGATCGATTGGAGTGGGTCAGTAATCAGAGCGGTGCAGTCTGTGGTTCAAATCTAGGCCTGTGTCCTGGGTCCCCCCCCACCCCCCCACCCCCCCACACACACACAAACACGCACATGCACACTGATTTTTTTTTTTTTTTCTCTGGAAACATAACTGTGCAATTAGACAGTTCAGCGTTTGGGTTTTGTGGTTTGGAACAATTTATTATTAATCCTGAAATTAAATATGAATAACAAAAGAGGCCACACTTTTCACTCCTCCTCCTCCTCCTCCTAGCTCGAGCTTGTTGCAAAGACATTTTCACAGAGAGGTGGAGTGGTGGTCGCGGTGGATGCGGAAGGGGGCGTATTTTTCGGTGTAAATAATCAGAACTCCAGGGGTTAAGGGAGTTGTTTTCTGAAACAGATTCTGATCTTTATCTGTGATTCTCAGAACGATGCCATTAAAAGGTCACATAAAAAAGGCAATGTTTTCTGCCTCTCTATCCTGTTACTCAACTCCAAAGACGAGAAAAAAAGAGTCAATCTTTTACTTCCTCTTTTTGCTCTACTTCTCAGACCTTGTCGGCTAAAACGCTCTTTTGGAAATGTGATAAAGAGCACTGAGACCAGGTTAACAACAAAAACTCTGGCCGCAAACAGAGGGCTAAGCGTGCCGTCTCCTGGTATTGAGTATTGTATTGTTGGGAGACTCTGGGAGGGAGGGGAGGGGAAGAGCGAGAGCGGAGAGCGTAAATGCAATCACCTCCCCGAGGGTGTGCAGACCTGTTGTGTATGTGTTGTAATAATAACCTGGTATTTGCTCTGGCCGCTCTTGTTCAGCACATTTCACGCAGGTTCGACGGGTTACAGAGAGAGAGAGAGAGAGAGAGAGAGAGAGAGAGAGAGAGAGAGAGAGACAGAAAAAGATAATATCAGATGATGGTGGAGAAAAAGCGCTGATTAATTCATTAAAGCAAACGCATGAAATGATGGCGTGAGGCCTGATCGATGCGAGGATGCGAGGAGTAAACTTTAAATTACCTGAAGGCGCTCACCTGTCCCCTCCCCTGGCGGCTGACACGTCAACCAGGCCGGGATGGGACGGGCGCAGGGAGGCAGGGCGCACGCGGGACGCGGCTCTTTTGTTGCAGGGCCTTATTCATTATTCACCTGATCTGAAAAACAGACTGCGAAGCAACTGCACAGCTGTCATCGAGCAACAAGGCGCAGACGCAAATTATTTATGAGCAGGCGAAAGAAAAGGCAGCGGAACGAGGGGAAAAAAAATAATAAGCGGGAGACGCCAGCGAGGCAGCAGCTGACGGGGGAAGAAAAAGAGACACGTGTGAGCGAGGAGACGCCACCTCTCTGGCCACGGCGGCGTGCGACCGTCATGTGGGTCACTGTGGGTCACTGTGGGTCGCGGGCCGCGTTGTAACTATGGACCGACAAACCACAAAAGGATTCGTTTCAAGTTTAACAGAACACCTGGAGCAGCTTCATAACCACTGAGAGCACAAGACGATCAGGGTCAAAACCCAGTGCATGCTGGGAAAGGTTGACTATGATGATGTGTCGAAAAATATCGAAAAATATATCGAATATATATCGAAAAATGGCTTTTCCTCGATATGGACATTAAACATTTTCGATAGACGGCAGTCTTCCATGTATTGATGGACTATACAAATAACCAATGACAATGGGAGTTGCTCCGAGTCCGCGCGGCGCTGAACCAATCACGTGCTGGAACAGAGTCAAGAAGCACACAGAGTACAGTATAGAGTAGCAGGCTAGCAGGCAGCAGCTACGTGTAGCCGGAAGCGCCGTCAGCAAGGAAACTGGGGGAAAGCGATAGAAAAAAAAAATGAGCGTTCCCACCGATGAGACAACGAAAGAAGCAGCCCAAGGCTCAACGGACAGCTGCGTCTGCGACATTGTTGACAAGAAGGGCACGAAAACATCGGTGGTGTGGAGTTCGGACAAGACACAGAGCAGTGTGCACTGCAAATTATGCCGCGTACATGTTCCCACAAAGACGGCGAATAGCACAAATCTTTTTTACCACCTCAAGCAGCACCGCGCGGAAGAGTATCGAGTGTTGAGTGAATGTCTATCTGTTCACGTTCATTTTGAAAGCTGTTTGAAATTGCACTGAGCATATAAACAACTGTTTTGTTTTTTATTCATTTTTTTGTTTAAAAAAATAAAAGGCAATATATATGAAGGCAAGGCCTTAGGAATTTATTTATATTTAAATGCCCGTTTTATTTATTGTTTGAAACTGCTTTTTTATGTCATGTTCAACTGACAGAAAATAAATGTTGTATAAAATCAACCTTTTGATATCTTTAATTCTCATTTAAGGGGGTTCTTAAGATTGAAAGAAATGATCTGTTTTATATCATGATATATCGATTATTGACTGATATAAAAAATATATATATCGATATCAACTTTTTCCTATATCGCCCAGCCCTACATCAATATTAGATTTATTCAATATGGTACTGATATTTGTCATATATTAACCATATACAACATATCTAATCATGTATTCAACACAAAATAAAATTTTAAATTGTAATTTACGTTGCTGTTGCCTCCAAGACTGCTAAACAAGACTGTGTATTATTAGCTTCACCTGAAACTGATGTTTGTTTGCATATTGGATTGACTTTTATTTTGGTTTATAAATATTGTACTTTCTTCCTACTCGAAACTGTAAGTTTACAAGAAATATGTTAAATATATTTATTACATTAAATAATCTGATTTTAGCCTATATTTTTCAATATCATGACACACTGATGGAAGTCTATTCAGGTGTGTGCGTGTGTGCGTGTGTGTGTCACGTTGTTCATGTCTGTGCAATGACGATCATCGGCCGTGCTGTTGTTTTCACTTTTCAGGCCAGGTTATAATGGCGTGTCCCCAAGGTGATTGTGCGTGCGTGCTAAAGACTCCCAAGTCATGACCACACACACACACACACACACGCACACAAAAAACACACACGTACCCCAGTCAGTGGTATTAGAGAATGTTAGAGGCCAAACAAGAGCCGACATTTTTCTCCTGCCGCCTTGAAAGCTTTCCATTAGCCGCGCTCTGTTCTGAGGGGACGGGGCCCCGAACAGCATGAGTCCATGGAGGCTGCTGCTGCTGCTGCTGCTGCTGCTGCTGCTGCTGCTGCTGCTGCTGGAGGAGGAGGGGGGGCTGGTGGGCTTGGGACTCACAGCTTTGATAAAAAAAAAAGGGGGAGGGGTGTGGTAAGAAGGGCTGTCCACTCATTTAAAGGCATGTTTATCCGCTTAATTGAGCATCACGTATCAGTGGACGGTGTGGATGTGAGCTGCCACTCTCTGCCACGAGCGACGGTCGCCATGGCCGCCGTCCTGTGCGCTGTACATTGTGTTAAAGTTAAAGTCCCAGTGATTGTCACAACCCGAAGGATGCGAAATATGTCCTCCGTATTTGACCCATCACCTGAAGGAGTGGTGGGCAGCAGCGGTGCCGCACCCGGGAATCATTGGGTGAGCTGATTGGGTGATTGGATGCATTGTGTAAGTGCACCAAAAGAACCCGTGTACACCTCGGTTCCACGACCACGCTTCCGTCTCGCTGGCCTGGTTTTGTCTTTTCTTATCCGCAGTCACATCTAATAACATATGAATCCTGGAGGTGACGTTAAAAGGATCCGTGTCGGCTAAGGGGGTCGGTGAGTTCTGCCACTGTCTACTCTGAAGGAGGGGAAAGAAAAGAAGAGCGAATCCTTCACGTGACAAGAAAAGGAGAAAGAGCTTCTGCGGGCTTTTTTTTTTTTTTTTTTAGCGTGAAGACAACGACTCTGTTTCCCATATGAAAGGTTTCAAATTGTGAACAATTTGATATGTAGAATGTTGTATAGCTGTTGAGGGTGTGCAGTTGGAATATTTCTGAAACCGGATGTTTCAGTTCAATGCATCCTTCTTGGAAAAAGCCCAAAGAAAATATTTCGAAAGGGGAGACCCATTCAAAGGCAGCAGAGTTTCAGCCTGTTAAATAGCTTTTAGTTGTGTGCTTTTTAAGAGCAGCGCGCAGCTGTGTGTTTTTGAATTTCGAAGACTTTGCCAAGACTAGTCCATGACAACATGGCCAATGCTAAAACCACTACCAGGTCGGCAGGAAGGGCAGAGTAAGATTTTTTAAGTTACCTCAAAGCGGTTAACTGAACGTAATCAACACTTAAAGTGGACATTTAACCCAAAACATAGTTATCATAATTTTAAAAAGGTCTCTCACCCTAAAAAGATTACATATGTTTTAACACTGATGGCAAAAGATATTTCAAAATGTAGCTGTTTCAGTTTAGCTGTTAAACCAATGGGCGGCACATTTGTTATTGTGTGGGATGACATGATGTCACGGCATTGTTGGCTAAACTTGTCAGCCCAGCGATGTTAGCTGGAAATAACTAAAGATTGATTAAAAATGGCAGGAAATAGGGGCTAAGACAAAAACGAAAATGGAGGTATGTTTTGCACGACTCATTGACGGTCAAACTCATTTTGTAACATAAAAAACATGACGACACCTGTTAACTTCCATTATTTGCCGATGACAAGACCTCCTGTTTTTAATGAGGCAGGAGTACTGACAACTCGTAGAATAAATCTGTTGAAACGAGACGCTTATCCTTCTCTTCCTACAACGCACGGACGACAGACTGCCCCTCACAGCAAGCAAGCTCAGAAGCGCAGCACCGGAAGGAAAAGAGCCCAGACAGTTGAATGTTTCTGCTCGTATCATTTCCACTTAAATCTGCCGTAGCTGTCGTGGACAAGTGGCCCGTTCAACGCAGTCTCTGATGAATAATCGAGCATCAAAGTTACCCAGTTTACAGAGAATAATTTTAGCACTTGGATACAAAGCTTTTCCCCAGCTTTTTGAAATGTACCCTTCTGAAGCGTTGCACCAAAGCCAGACTGTCTGTATAAGAACGATGTTCATGTTTCTCTGTTAGCATTTGGTGTACAATGCCTTGTACCTTGCCTGCAACTGAACAAGCCACCGGCGTGTAACCTCCTTGTTAATGAGCTGGTTAAGCCGTGTTCTGACGGCTAAGCGCTTAGCGCCCCTGTCGAATGAACAACACCCCCGTCCCACATTACCCATGCAAGCGGCATATGATTTCAGAGCGAGCATGGCAGCACGAGATGTTACTCTGAGACACACACAGGCGTCCCCTAAACCGGGCCTGATTGCAGCTATGAATCTGCTTAAAAAATTCATAAGATCCATTTCACACAGGCGCCCGTATCTGAAGGGGAGCGAGCGAGGCCGGGGAGGATCTATAAGAGGAGCCGGCGGAAGAGCGAAAGCAGCGGGAAATGACAAAGATTTATTCTCAGCCATGATCAAATATTTATGCTGAGGCATTCAAGTAAAGTTACTTTTTGTGTTCTGATTTAATGAATGATTTGAGGCAGTGGCAGTGCTGGGAGGCACAGATGTTGGGTTTGCTGAAGCCTGCACTAATGCCCATTCAGGGGTCCGTGTGGTCATGTGTCAGACTGCAGCAGGATCAAAGCAGAGTAATGCCACTGTGGGGAGCGCGGATGGAAAGTACTCACACGGCCCCAGAGGTCTGCAGCAGGCCAGCGGAGTGGACAAAAAGAGGCTGAAATGTCTTGATTCCCTACTTTTGTATCCCGTATTCAACCACTCAGGACGATGGACACCATCACCTGCTCACATTTCGGACTGGCGTGGACCAAATGTCAGTGCTTCTTTGCAATGTGTGTCGGCGTGGTGCCAGTCGAGCCCACGGAGACGAGCCACGTGAAACAAAAGGTCTGCCCATGGTGGGATTGATCCAGGACGACAAAGCCGCAGTCAAAGGAAATGGATCCCGGCAGTGCAGAGACTCCTCCATTCTCCCTCTGGCATCCTCTGAAACATTGATGAGCCTGAGCTGAATCTGATCTGCCCTCTTTTACTCAGTGTTTTTATCCCCCTCGCATCTATTTACCTCCCGATAACCCTCACTTAAAGACGCTATATTCCACAGATTCTTGGATTTTCATTTTCCTCCAAGTAGAATCGCTGCAGTATCGCTGAGTAATTGTCCCCCAATATTTTGCCCTGTTTACGGCCTACTGCTAGAGGCGTGGCTTTGTGGGACCTTACACGTTTGGAAAGGGCCAAAAAAGTCAGGCTGTTACAGAAGGCAGCGCCAACACCTGAGGTGGGATGTGCTCATCAACATGGTTTTCCAGTTTTTAGCACAAACTCAAAGGTTCTGGAGGAGTTCACTGACATGACAGGGACACTGATTGTTGTTGATGAGGTCAGTTTTGGATAATATTGGATGCTTGAAATCACCCAAATGGCCTTTTTGGTTTGCATGGTCGTAAGTCTCAAGGTGAGGAGAACAAATAAGATAATCTTATTAAAGCAATAATGGGGAAAAACTGAAGTCTAGAGAAAGGTTCAAGACAAAGTTGTAAAGTCAATTAATTCAGATTGTTAAATGGCATCCAAGTCGTGAGTGGGCAGCAAGTGCCAGGAGACATGGGAGGCAGGTAACACTTGAGTGAACACTAATACAGATAAAGGGCTGGATACAGGCTAAAAGCCTCCATCACTTCCAACAAGACATTGGTACCCCAAACACAGTGTGTCAGCATCTTTAAACACCGGCGAGCCGGCCGGGGGTTGACAGAATCGTTCTGACAGCCAGTTCACATGTAACATCTCCGATTCGCACACCTTGGGGAGTTGCTGGGCAGTTTTACTGAAGGGTGGGGGGAGTCGGGGTGAGGGATTAAGCAGGGAGCCTCGTGCGTGTGCGACAGCAAAGCGGGGCAGGGCCCGAGCTCGTGCGCCTTATCGATCAGCGTCCGACAGGGTGTCAGTCTCGGCAAAGCTGAGCCCTACAGTAGCACAGCAGCGGTTATCTGTGTCCGTCGAGGCGTCCGCCCCCAGCATATTGATCGGGCCGACGTCCCAACAGCGGCAATTGTCATCAAAATGCCGATTTTACAGAAAGGTTGAGCAGGCGGCGGGTGAAGTGTGTCCTGGCAGTATGGATTTTGTTGTTGTTCCCCCCTGACGCTGCTCAGAACCAGACACATCAGGACGGGTCGAGGTGATGGGGTCCTTTCCACCACTCCCTGGTTTTTGGTCTCTTTCACCTCAGACTACACCGGTAGCTTTGCACCACGTTGAAAGACTCAGAATTTTAAAAAAAAGGACATATATGGTTGGACCACATCAGCGCAACCAACAAATGTTCAACGGACGCACTTGCAGCCGCCTCCCACCCAGGTCATTGTTTGCTGCGGGGGCAAAGCTTTTACAAAAAGGGGCCAAGGTCAGAACGGTCCCTTGAGAGACTCCATTAGCTTCGACTTCACTGGGGCTCCTCCTTTCAAATACATGATGTTGCCATTCCAGCCATTCACCTGAGTGAAGGAAAGCATCCGACATATGTTCTCCAAGATAGAATCTTAATATCAAGCTGCAAATAGTAGTCATCTTCGTAACATTTGCACTCCCAACAAACACATCAACAAATCATGTATCCAGGTTATGGATTCCTGGCCACAAGCAAAGTGTGTCTGTCAGCACAAAGCAAGACCCTAAATCCTCTACAAATTGTCTGAAACCCTTTTACTGAAAAACACGACAAGGAAGAGATCTTCATTACAGGAGGACCAATCAATCTTTCCCTTCTGTCCAAATTGTAGTAAATTTGTTTAAATTTGTGTTTGCAAAGTCGACTACGGAACAGCGATCAACTGAGCATTCCACGTTTTCATGTTGCTCATTTGATGTGCATCTGGTGTGTAAAACTTCAGAAGACATCAAGGAGTTTCGAAGGCAAAGACACAGACTGTTGCAGTCGCTCGCGTGACTGATTCATCTATGTTGACGATGCACTGCGTTTTTCGTTTCATCATTGCCTTGGTGCAGTACAAAAAGTCTATTGAAAATTGGTTGGAACTTTTTTCAGATGACAAAACATTCAAAGCAGCAATCTGCACATAAAAATCTGGGCTGGATGAAAAATGTTTTAAAATCAAATTCGTTTTTTTTTTTGTTTTTTTTCTGAGGGAACGGCGGCGAGGCTGAGTCAGGAGCCTCAGGGGAGAGTCCCTAAACACGACAGTTTTTCCTGACAAGCTCGGCGGGGCCTGGGGAGGTTTTGGGGGCAGACAGGAGATCTTGCAGCAGTCTGCTCAGGCCTCCGGGGGGAGCCGACTGGATAAATAGTTCACTTAGAGCCTCACGCTCTCTAAGAGGTCACAGAGGAAATGTGGGATGGGGAGGGAAAGTGGAGAGGGGCTTTAAGCGGCTCTCACAGGACCACTGCCTGTTTGTATACTCTGCTGCCGCTCCATAAATACTGCACTATCTGCTGCACGACGGAGATGATACCGTCAGCTGCATCACTCTCTTTCCTTTACACAAAACACTGGCTGTGGGTTTAACTACTTACCTGATCCAATTGCCTTTTCTCCCTTCAAAACTTTTTTTTAGCCGGAAAACAGTGAAAACGCAAAAGTACGGTCGATCCCAAACCCATCTCACTGTTAAACAACTGAGTTATTGTGATTCAGTGAAGGAAATTTAAAATTTAAAACTGCAAACAAGACAGTTTCTGTTCAGGCATGATTAGACAGATTAGATCACCACTTTAATCTTTAACTTTTAATATAAATATACAACTCTGAGAAGAACTGTTGAAGTTTTAAAGCCAATGTGAGGAATATAAATCTTGCAGACAATGAATATGTTTTTGCTCAATTTGCTCTGCAAGCTTGCGATTTTAAAAACATCAAAACAAATTTAATTGTCAAACAACGATCTGCATTTAGAGCCGTGAGAATGAGTGAGAATTCCCCAGAAATGAGAAACCTATACCAAGGTAAAACACTATGGTGGTACTGGTAGTTTGCAAGAGAAATTTTAGATATCTTCCATTATTACTTGAAATAAAATCAAGACAAGGCCACAAATCTGTCTGGATATATAAGCTAATCCACTGAGGATATATATGAGTCATTGAAAGTATAAGAAAGGCATATGAAACACAAACACACACACACACACACACACACACACACACTCCCCGGGGTTATTTACTTTGGCATGTCACGCAGCACGAGGCTCTGTCAAAATAAAACCTCATCAGCCGGCAATTAGGAATCAGCGAAATCAGTGGCAAACAGGCGGCGAGGAGCAGCAGCAGCAGTCGTTGTCTGCCGCCTGTTTGTTCTGTTCCGCCTTTTGTCTCAGGCTCTCACCACTCGGCAATAAACAGAGCGAACCTGAGCGCCAGATGTCGGCTAAATCCCACCGTTCAAACACGCTCGGCGCTCTATTCATGCGAAATCAGGGCCGGAGATGCTGCTGCTTCTGCTTGTATTGGAGCCGAGCGACTGAAGCAGGAGGTCAGTGGCTGCGCCTCTATTGTGTCACTCACTCACACACAGGCACATGGGCCAGTGGTGGAGGGGAACTAGGAGCAGAGGCCCTTTGAAGCTTTTGTGTTGACACAGAGGAGCAATATGTCGTCATTAGGCCGTCGTGAAGAGGCGTCGTTAATCCTCTTCTGCTCAACAGGTCCATCCATATTATTACAGCAGGACGGGGCACGCAGACATATATATTATAATCTTTTAGAATTATATATATATATATACACACCCACACATATATACATACATCTATATGTATATACATGTATATACATACATACATACATATAGATAATATATATCTATATCTATATAGATATATATACATGTATATATGTGTATATATATGTATACATATATGTACACATGTACATATATATATATATTTATATATATATATGTAGATATATACATATATATGTATCTACAGTATATATGTGTATGTGATGAACAATAATGAATTTGATTTGGCTCTTCAAAGCAGCACATGCAATCAAAGTATATCTGTAAATGGACTTGCAAAGTAAATATTCACATTTCTTTCTCTTATTTTCACTGTAATACTAATAAAGACTTTGATGGCAAATGTAAAAACAACGTTATAAATTCTCAAATTGCTGGTGTGCAAATTGTCAGCAACAATATTTAATAATAATCTATCTATCTAAAAAAAAAATCATCTACACATTTACTGGTTAGACATGTACGACTTGATGGAAATTCAAATTTAAGGGGCAAAATGCCACAATTGAGGGGCAGTCTGGAGCCTTCTAAAGGCTTCTTTTTTTTTTTAAAGCATTTGACGGGAAAGAGGAGGCTGTCTTCACAGTCATCCTATGAACATGAAGTGACCTTTTAATCGCAGACAATGTCAGAGTCACACCATCACCTACAGTGCACACGAGAGTTATTTCAGTCAGTGGGTGTGTGAAGTGGAGTTAGAGGGAGGGTCCCTGGCCTGAACATCTGTGAGGGGCTCATCAGACCCGAGACGTAGTTTCACAGTAGAAACCATCTATCGTAGGAGATCCTTCGAGACACTTCCACAAATTGTGTAATCACACACACACACACACACACACACACACACACACACACACACACACACACACACACACACACACACACACACACACACACACACACACACACACACACACACACACACACACACACACACACACGGGTCCAGGTTTAATCCTATTACAAGCCGAGCACAAAGAGACATAAGAGGTTTACACTCTCCCAGTCTGTTTCTCTGCAGACACCAGGGCAGCAGCAGCAGCAGCGACACACTCTGCGCCTCGACAAGCTGCTTCGTACAGCTTCCTCCGCCTCTATTGTTCCCAGATAAAAACAAAACAAAACCAAAACCAGAAAAAACACAGACATATATCTGTAATAGGATTGGCTGTGAGGACTCGCTGAGGATGGATGAAGACCAGGTGAAGGACATAATCCAGAGATGGGTAAGTCAGCAGGTTCGCTGTCACCGTGCTCCCACCAAACCGTTGCACCTCTAATAAAATGATCTAAGTACGAAATGATGTATGTAGCTGAGGGGATTTTTTTTTCAAACTAACCAAATAAAAACCGTGATTGCGTGACTATACAAGCAGCGACAAACTGATCCAAACAAGTTCTTCAATATTGTAAACCTTTTTTCTTTTCCACATATGTATCATCTTGTATGCATTAATTGAAATGACTGATTTATTTATTATTACATCATTGATGTTTTTCAAAAGACAAAAAAAAACAAAAACAGCGCCCGCACATATTTTTGAATATTTTTGAGGCTAAAAAAAAAAAGACAATCAGTGATATTAATGCACAATTTGCACTGCTAATAATTCACTTGTTTGGGAATGGCAGCGAACTTTAACATCAACCCCCGAAAAGCGTAACTGGACTGCCTCTGCAGGCCGTCAGCCAACAGAAGAACAATATTCACATCACGATAATGTAGAATAAAGAGATTTAACTCTATATGTGGGAATAAATCAGAATGGCATATCTGCAAGAATCTGGTACATGCTTGATGTGGTTGGTGACTTTGTCTCCACCTGGGCTTCAGCGAGACACTGCGGAGGAAGACCTGAAGCCTGAGGACCACGAGCTGTTCCAGGGCCTGGCCTCGGTCTGTCTCACAAGGGGCGACGTCGCACGACTCCAGGAGTTCCTTCAGGACAGAGCCAACGCGGTAACACTCCTCCTTCTCTAGTTAGCTCTGCTCAAAGTCACGTTCATGGCCCTGTACTGCAAGCGCACACAGCTCGACACACAGGAAACGACACAAGATCGACGGTGTTAAACTGTCATCAAAACAGCCCCGCTGCCATCCCACTGCAGCAGCAGGAGCAGCAGCAGCAGCAGCAGCAGCAGCAGCAGCGGTCGGCTTGTTGCTATGCAGTGATGCCAACATGTGAACATGCAGCCGCAGCTCAGCGCCCGCTGGCCTCCTGACCCAGAGGTGTGGGTAGGAAACAAGCGGCAGTGCCGTCAGATTTCTCGCTCCACTGGCAACCCTCCCTCAGCACGGCTCCTCTAAGTGCCCTTGGAATTACCGCCTCTTCACCTTTCCAGACAGCCATGTCAAGTTCCCAATATTATGCTAATTACAAACAACAAACAATAACCAATCTCTATCCTGTCAGTGAGCCAGCGAGTGCAAAAACACTGAAAATCCCCCATTTGTGATGTCACAAAGGGTTCTGACACTGGATAAGACACCCACAGCGAGGTCATCGATTTACCCTCACGCAGCAAACCTGCGTGAGTTTAATTTTTCATTTGGTTGTAACAAAGCATCGCTTTTAGCAAGGACATAAACAGAGGCCTAAACAAGCTGTGTTAAGAAGATCTATTTACACACTGATGATTTTTTGAATCATGCAAGGATGTTCTACTGGCGTGAAGAATTGTCACTGATGAACTCTGCACACGCGCTGCAGATTGTCAGAATGTCAATACTACAGACTCGCTTTACACAGTGTTTCCTTTTAGTGGCTCGCAAACGAAGAGGAAACTCAACCCGCTTTGAACTGGACGCTCGGCCCATTTTGTCTGAGAGTCGCCTCTCGTGGCTCTTGCCACACTTTCAAAACTGTCTCACTCTCCAGGATTGACGAAACAGCCGTGCACTTACGATCATCAGTCTCGGCGCGTGAACTCTGTTTCAGTAAAAAAAAAAGTCCCTCTCTGTTCATCGCTTTTGCATTTCTTTGAAAGGACTCCAGAAACTGCGATGAATTGTTCAAAACAAAACAAAACAACAGATATTCCTTTACACCTTTTATTCCTGGCACCGTCTGATATACTTTGATTGCATGTGCTGCTTTGAAGAGCTCACTTCCTCCTCGCCGCCCTGTTTGATCACGCTTCGTGCCCAGCCGCGTTTATTTTTGGGGCAGACAAAATGTGTGAAAATGCAGCCGTTCGCTGCGAGGGAGGCAATACATAGCCGGACTGCGTGGCGGCAGGGAGGGCCCGACCAATCTAAACCAACAGCCGCTCTGTGCATTCCGCCCTGGCCTCACGCACCGCTCTTCTGTCTCAACCTCACAGCCGATGGTCAGAACGATGGGCTGCGTTCTGATGGCTCCTCTGCTGACGGAGGCGCTTAAAAGAGAGAGGAGCATGGATCAGTGCCAGGCCACCCTCACCTATCTGAGCAGGGTAGGTTCAAAAAAAAATAAATAAATTAAAAAAAAGATAATGGTGTCAACAATCTGACTTGCCCACTCTGACATGGATGTCATTAATTCTCCTCCCTGCTGTCCAGACCTGCTACCCTGAGGAACTTCTGCGCAGCCTCCTAGAACTCATCAAAGACATTCAGCCTGATAGAATTTCTGAAACCATCCTGGCAGCTCTACCGCTTCTTCAAACAGGTACCACCAGAGGTGGCAAAAGTATTCACATTCTGTACTTAATTAAAAGTACAGATACGTGTGCAAAGAATACTCTGATAAAAGTTAAAGTACTGATTCAACTCTTTGCAGGAGCAGCTGCATTACATTTAAGAACTTTGCTACCCTTAATACTATATAGAAAAAAAAAATTTTTTCAATTGCAGCACAACCAAATTGTAACCAGTAAGCCATTTTTGGATGTTTACATTTTTTTTTATAACAATAACCAATGCTATTTTTCCCCCCCATATTTTTTTTATTTTATATTATAACAGTGACCCCAAAGCCGAGGCACTCTAAAATATTCTCCCTTTAAAATATGATCCAGTTTGATATTTACCTACACATCAACAGAGTTCAAATAGCTCCACTTAAAGCAACAACAACTATAATACAATAAGCAAATTACTTTTAACAAAAGAACAAAAGTAACGGCATGGTTGTTTTTTTTAATGTGCGAGAAGAAAGTACAGACTTTTGTGTACAAACAGGGAGTAAAAGTAAAAAGTCGTCAGAAAAAGAAATGCTCAGGTAAAGTACAGATACCTGAAATATCTACTTCGTAACGGAGTGTTTGCACTTCGTTACTGTGCACCCAAGGTCTAACCCTTAAATACTTGATTAAACAGCACGCTCTCCACCGCTGCTGCTACTCTGCTTCTCAAAAGCAAAGCCCACGGCGCCCTCTGCTGTACATTCGAGCTAACGACACCCTCCGTGTTCTCCAGCGCTGCCTCGCCTGCAGGCCGGCAGCAGGGCGGCCGCTGTGGGCTCGGCCCTGTCGGCTGTGCAGGAGCAGCTGTCCAGGCTGCCCGTCCCGTACAGCCGGCAGCAGGAGGAGGCCGACGAGTTGGGCCTGTGTCGCTGCTGCGGCGCCCTGGCTAACTTCACAAAGCCGTTTGTGGAGGAGGTGGCGGCGACGGCGAGCGGGAAGACTGGGGGAGAGCGCCTGGCTTCGCCTGAGCAAGAAGAGCTGAGGGCGGAGCTTGTCAAGTTGTAGGTGTCTGTCTTGTCTTGTAGAAGCAACAAGATATGGATTCAGTACTTTGTAACTAAGTTCAGATTAAAAAATAAATCTGTATATACATATATACATATGTATACACACATATACATATATATATATATACACACACACACATATATATACATATATATATATATATGTGTGTGTATATATATATATACACATACATGTGTGTGTGTGTGTGTGTGTGTGTGTGTGTGTGTGTGTGTGTGTGTGTGTGTGTGTGTGTGTGTGTGTGTGTGTGTGTAAAATCAAATCTGATTTGGGCCTCTGCAGCTGCATGAGGAGCTTGAGGGACCCTTTATTGGAGGCCGAACTGAGGGAAAACAGACAATCGCCACTCTGGGTCTTTGCTGAAGAAATCATGGTGAGTCAATCATTAAACTATACAACCATCTCTGTATATTTCCAAAAGCAATAAGCACATTTAGCCCTCTGTTCCAGCTTTTAAATGCAATATTTCAATGTGATTTTGACACTGCTAAAGGCCACACTGGCTGCGATCCAGGAGTCACTCCCTGGTCTCCTGTTCTTCAACTCTGTGAGGAGAAGCAGACAGTCTGAGGACAGTCAGTCCAAGGAGCCCAGGGCTTGTCTGGCCTATCTGCTCTTCGTGCAGCTCATCACTATGGAAAGCTTTCCAGCGGTGTTTAGGTGAGACAAAGAGCTCAGCTATTCGTGTACAATGGTGGCGAGAGAGACTCCTCGCAGCCTCTGGGACTGATGCCTGCTTTTCATTTATCATCTCCTTTAAAACACCCCGATGTTTCCTGCTGTCTCAGTCCAGTTTTTGTTCTTCAGTGCAACATGGATCATGCCAACCAGCTACTCAGCAGGTGAGCCGCTGCGCAACGTTAGCTAGGTTCAAATCTGTTTCCAAAGCGCTCGATTTCTCAGTGATGCCTCGCTTTTGTTCATTTTTTTTATCCGGCAGCAAAAAGGAGTCACACTTGCTCAAAGGACTGGTATGAACACATCAGTATGCAGGCACATTATGATTGTGAATGATTAGGAATCAGATTAGACACCTTGAGGGGCTGATTTAGAGGTGTGTGTTTTGATCCAGGCCCTGTTTACAAAGAGCTTGGACAACGTGCAGGACAACAGTCTACCAGCAGGTCTGCTGGATCTGAGGAGCTTCTTTAGTCTGCCACAGGTCAGGCAAGCAGCACATAACCCAAAACAGCAGGAAATGAAATAAAACAATCAAAAAGTGATATAAAGATTCTTGCCATTCTTTTTCTGGCTCTGTTTTGTGCTGAAACTGACAGAACCTGCGTCTGGTCCTGACCGAGTGTCCTATGCAACATTTGGTGAGTATGACTTCATCCTATTCTGTATTTTTAGAAATTGCACTTTCTGATATGTTTGTTCGAACACTGCTCCACCAGAGAGAATCGGGACTGAAGGCCTTACAGCAGTTCATCAATAAATTAGACATGGAAGCAAAGCACAAGTTCTTCAGGTGAGGACAGTAATTAAAAAAAGTATAAAACTATTCGTACTTATTGCTTTGCAAATTAAAAGCCCATTTACTTAAATTCCTGGTATGTTTCATATTTCATTCTCAGTAAAGTTAAAAAAAAGTATTTAAATTGTTATTGTTTAAATACAACAATATTTGATGTTTATGAGCTCTTTTGCCGCAGGTGCATGCTAAAAACCAGCAACCATGCAGGAGTCGAGGGATTCATTGTGAAAAACATCCGGAACCAAGTGGAATTTTCTCTGCAGGTGAGACAAAGGTTGACTGACTAACATCAGATTCTGCTTCTGACATGAATTTAGTTCTGAGGTCCCCAAACATAGTGTTTGATCTGCTAATTTTATTTGGCGGTATTAATCTGAGTTGTGTCTTACAGCCAGGTAACGCCAACACGTGGTTCCTGGGAGAGGGGCTGGTCTCTTTGTTGGGACTTTTGTTATGTTTGCCACATGGTGCTGAAACCGACCTGCTCAACAGTATGGACAGGTAAGTTTTAAAGTGGGGAAAATCTGTATATGAATTAAATTAACCTGAAAAGCAAAACTGGAATCCAAACTAAGCCTTTTTTTTTAAAATTCTTTTTAGAGTCATGGAGAGTCTCAGCCTTCTACGCTACCTCATTCTGAGAGACAAAGAACTGAGGAACCAAGTGAGGTTTTTTTTTTAAGTAACACCCATGCAGTTTTGTTTTGTTTGTTTTTTTTTACAAATGGCCGGCCTAACAGAACCAATTAACTCACCCCGACATTCAGGCGACGGTGTGGCATGAGTTGTGCAGAATCAAAGACGAATATCTCAAAATACTGCGCGTGAGCATCAGCATGTCAAGAACGTATTATTCCGGAGAACTCAAGTCACTGAGGGAGGGTCAAAAGCTAAAGGCTGCAGGTTAGCATTAGCTGCTAGCTTGGGCATAAAAATAAATTGAATAAAATAAACTTAAGCTTAAACTTATGTTTCTTTATTTCCCTCCAACAGAAGCCAGAGAGGCTTTAAAGTCTGCCAGACTTGTCAAAAGTTTGAAAGTGAAACGTGAGAATGTATCCAGTATGTCTCCAGAGGTGCAACACCAGGTAGGGAAACATTTTTCACGCTTGTTTCGGCCTTTGAGAGGACTGCATGCTAATTTGTGTTCTCTCAGGTGTTGCAGAGCGCTTTGGTGACATTCGACCTGATGGAGAGTCTGGTCGCTCGCATTGAAGAGATCTCAGAGGAGAGACAGAGGCTGTCCGTTTGAAACCGAGGCCTTCTGACCGCCAGTGGACCGCAGGGTTCATCCTCAACACTGTTTCATTTAAATTCCTCAGTGTGACTCTTGAATATGCAATACAATTTTTGTGAGTTTTAGAATTAGGAATGGAAAAATCGTGAAATTTAGCTTTAATCCCTCCCGAGAACCGACAACAGTGACGTGTGTTGTAGAAAGTCACCTTTACAGAATGTCTCTCAACATCTCCCAACAAGGACTTCGCTCAATGATTTGAGCCCGAACCAGAGACATCCTGTGGCAGAGGATGTCTGCATGGGGTTTACTGGTCGCCTGCAAAAGAAAAACGCAGCTCTAAAGTTGCACGCACACAAAAAAAAAATGTGCAGTTTAGGAAATGTCCAACGCAGAGATTACAGTCTTTACCTTGGCAATGGCCAACATCCCTTTGGCCATCTCAGCATAGCTTCGCACAGGAAGAACCCTGAGATTACTGCCAAAGAACCTAAGGAGCAGAACATGTCTAAGTGACAAATACACAAACAACATTTAACAGGAATAGCAACAGTGACGCAGGCGCTCATCTACCTGTGCTGAATGTCGGACAAGATTTCCAGTTCTTTTCTCCCATTAAAAGGGGCGTACAAGAGTATGAAACTGTTCCGGTGCACGTGCACAAACTTGTCAATCCTCTCCAAGAGTCCGGATTCCTGAAGACGGCCCGGGACGTCCTCAGGTTCTACCAGCAGGAAAGCAGTGCCTGGGACAAGCATTGTCATTTCAGGTCAGGGATTATATTGTCATTAACTGGCATAAAATGACAGCAAAATGAGAGGAAGCGCCTGTTAACTACATGTAACGTACTCCTCCTACTTCATACTAAATGTTTACCCTCTGTATGCGTTACTCATGTGGCAGAATTGTCAATAAAGCTACCCTGAACCTACTCCTAGCACTAATACTACTCTATTGCGCTGCTGATTGTGTCAACCCGAGTCAGGTGCTTCCAAACTCTGCTTACTGCAGCAAAACAAGTGTTTTGTTCGTGACTAAAGCGCGTTGTATACCTCGTTTACATTAGAAAATAGAAACATAAGACAACATATAATGTGTGTAACGTTAACTTGTGTCACTTACCAGACAGTGGGAAGATGAAGGCGCTGGACTCCACACCGTCTGAAAATCTGATCCGGTGCTGCTGTCCGCCGAGAATTCTGCTCGTCTCGTGGTTCTGCACACCGAAATTAGACCATCATTAACTTATTCAATATTTAACTTGCTTGTTTTTTTTTTAGCCAGTCAAAAAGATTTAGATTCATTTTCTTATTTCTTCTTTTTTGTTTGTCTTAACGCTGTCCCAAACGATAACATTAACTGACTAGCTTCACCAGCTAACCCTGCTTCATTGCCGCTAACTTAATTAAACTTCCACCACAAATATAAATTTATCTATTTTTTTTTAAAGCCTTAAATGTGAATTACCTTAAGTGCCGTGCTCACTATAATCGTTGTTTTCCACTGTGGAGTTGATTCTCTGCGTGTTTCCATGACTTTGGCCTCGTTACGAGTGAAAAATGGAGTTGAATGGCGCTCAAACGTCGCTTTTCATTTCGACGTTCTTTTTATAAACTGCAAAACGTCCACGCGCGACGCTGTAATGCATACGCACAACCACGAGATGGCGCTGAAGTTTCACGTAATGGCGCTTTCTACTTTCCACGTTCCATCTAAAACATACGTATTTAAGGTATTGTTTTAACACAAGGGAGAATTTTCGACTAGCTTATATTAACATCAACATCGTCTCATCAAAATGTTCATAAAGTGAACGCACGTCATATAACACAGCAACATTATGGGTTTTCTCTGTTGCACTACAAACAGATATCCGAGCTTCACCAAACACCACGCAAATTAGACATAAGTTTCCAAGAAAGACGATTTTTTATTTACTTTTTCAATATTACATTAAATGCAAGCCCATGGGCCAATAGATTTTTTTTCTTTAAAGAAACTCCAACCATGTTGTCAGAAGACAGGCCTCGAGAAATATCAATTTCTAGAATCTTTTCTATTTAAAGCAACATCCATTGTACACTCAAACATACAAAAAAAATATCAGCATGCACAACAGCCCGTCCGTGTCAACAAACAGTACAGAGGGCAAAATGTAGGAGGGTGGGGTGGAATGCAAGTGAGTCCCGCAGGATCAAAAATGAGGACAAAAAGACTCAGACAGACATGATGAATGGAGACAAATTAAGACAAACTTGAGAGCGAGAGAAAGAGAGAGAAAGAGAGAGAGAGAAACAAAAAAAAAAAAGGCGCTTCCTGTCTGGCAGTCAGTCAGTGGTGCGTTTCCAGCTCCACGATGGTCCACTCGCCCTGTGGGGAGGCGGCGTCCTCCGGGGAGAAGCTGGTCACCGTGATGCTGGTGGACGAGTCGTCCATGGGCGAGATGAGCTCGGCCCAGCGCTTGAAGCTCTCCTTCTCGGGCGACAGGACGGCCGGCTGCGAATCCAGGCAGTCGCGCGTCAGGGACAGCGTCTGCTTGATGAGGTACTGGGCCAGGTTAAGCTCCTCTGGCACGGGGTTGATTACGCCCAGGGTGGACTCGTGGTCCGAGAGCAGCTGCCTGAGCAGGCACCAGTCCTGCTCGGCAAAACCGCTGTCCCCTCTTTGCTGTGGCTGTGGCTTCTCCTCCTCCACCTCCTCCTCCTCCTCCTCGTCCTTCTCCTTCTCGGCCTTCAGTCTTACGTTCCTGCCCTTGTCCAGACACTGATCAAAGGCTTCTCCCACATCCATCTCGTAAATGGGAGAGAGGGCTTTGGACGGTCGACGGTCATGTGAGCCGCTTTGATCCAATCTCTCACAACCACTGTCCCCTAAAAACAATCGACAATACTGCTAAATGACAATGCCGGAACGCTCCTCTAACGCTTCGTCAAACATTTCAGAGACTAGCCATCGTCTACCACAGCTTAAAAAAAAAACCACTTTCATTAAAAAGTTTACCCTTAATGCAATGGTGTCCTGTTTTTAATGTTATTCCAGTGATATTAGGTGAGGAAAATTACTGCAGTGCAGAATCTTCTGAATGCGTCTCTTTATCCACATGTTCAAAGCTACACATTTGCCAACCAGCACCGGTGAACTGTGCGTTTTTCAGGACGATAACAGCGGTGTGTTTTGAGATCTACGTGCAGGTTTTTGGACTAAAATACTGTCACAAAGAAAAATAAACAGCAGGGGCTGCAACTCTCAGCACAAAACATGAGACAACATCCCAGCTTCTTCTTCTTTTTTTTTTAACATTTCTTCTTTTTCTTTTAACAATTACAATAAAAGGTGAAAGTAAGCGACGACTGTAGAAGACGTGAAAATCAGAACCGTTCAACATTTGCACAGGCAGAGATGGTTTATGGTCAGTGAGGGGTGCAGCTGGGTTTTTTTGTTGTTGTCTTTCTCTGAATATGATTGTGAAAAAAGAGAGACATCTCAGAATTATGACAGCTGCTCTACAGACACATCACAGGGCGACGACTACACAGACCTACCCAACGGAAATAAGGACTGAAAAGAGAGTCTTCTCAACACGAGGACGTCGATGCATCTAGACATGAATCTACTGGGTCTGTCAAAAAGAGGTGATGGATAGCGGACAAACACAAATGACAAAAAAATAAATGGCAAATTAATTTCAACAGGGGAGGGGGGGGGCATGCATGTGCAGTGCGAAAAAACAAAACAAAATTAATCAAAGAAATACATAATAAAAATAAAGCAAAACAGGTACAGGTACATTCTTGCAAGAAATAAGGAAAAATAGCAAAGGAGATGCAAAGGAAAAGCTTTTCCCAGTACAACACACGCTTTTCTGTGAAGCAGCGGCGTTGAAAACAAACTATTCCAGTCGAGGTCTTTAGCAAAGGTGCATGTTTTCAAGGTGCACAGCATCTTAACATCAACATTTCTTTATAAATTAATGGAGACTTGTTGGCAAAAAGTTCTAAAAACATACTAAACACACTGAGCAGCATTGAAATTGCCCCCACTACTTGAAATACTAATGGTAGTTATGCTGTTTTTAATCTATTATGTAACATCTAGCGGGCTAAGTTCATTGTACTCTGTATGTATGTGATGTTATTATAAACTAAGCCAAATGTAGCAGATTGTGATTCAGTCTAATCCCATCCAGGTCCAAATAGCAAGAGTTTCCTTTTATTTTGGTGACCAGGAAGTGGATTTACTGTAGTCTTTTTTTTTTTTTTTGTTTTTTTTTAAATATTTCTTTAAATATTTTGTCCTCACCAGTGAGCCATGCCACTGTTATGGGCATGTCTCTGTACTTGAGGAGAGTCTTTGTGAGAGAAACTAAACTAGAACCACTTAGCAGCGAAAATGGAAAAGGGTTCCACGCTGTTGTTTTCTTTACATCGTAGCAATTACACCAACAAATCTGAATTAATTTGGTAAATCGATGTTAAAATGTTGTGAATCCTCGCCATTCCACTGCATGAAAAGAAATGACAAAAAAATAAACTCAAAACAGAATCTGCAAATTTTTTTTTTTTTGGTTATGTACATAAAAGTGCTTTTACTGTGTATCCCTAAATGTCAGATCAGAACCCCCTTTCGACCAGCACAACCAATCCTCCTGTCAGTTTCAGCCCAGAGTTCACACTTTTTTTTTCTCCCTCCCTCCCCTCTGTAAACTGAGTTAGACTGAAGGTAGTTCAGTTGTTTTAAACAATCCCCCCTCTAGAATATTTTTTCAGTTTTTTCCCTCCCTGTGCGATGAGCCTCTGTCTTGAAACCGAATTTCAAACTTACAGCTACAGTTAGAGCTACACAATCAAATGCTGAGAGAGAGCCTGGATCCGCTATGAAAAAACCCGACTGACATTAAACTTTAGCTTGCTAGCTTTTTGAGTTCCTGCCTGTAGCTCTGCTTCCTGACAAGCTACCTGGCAGGTGGAAAGTAGGCGTGGCCTGGGGGGGTGTGGGGGGGCGGGGCGGAGCAGAGAGGTTCTTGCAGGGGGGAGGAGGGGGGTGAACTAAACCTTCACTGATGAAGCTGAGGGGTAAGTTAGATTCGGGTGGTTGGGTGGGTGGTTGGGTGGGTGTTTGGGTGTTTGGGTGGGGTTCTGGGGAGAGGGGTGGAGTGTTTTGTTTTGTTGTTTTTTTTGCAGATCATACATTACCTGCTGGAGATTGTGCAGCGTTTACAGCAGCGGTAGCAGCAGCAGCGGCAGCAGCAGCAGCAGAGTCCGCCGCAGCGGCGCGGCTCTGCTAAGTCAAGGTGCAAGTCTACTCTCTGCAGTCGGAGGCCTTGCTGCTGGGAGCCCTGCACGGCCCGCTGCTGTACCGCCGGGCGTGTCGCAGGTCCAGGTGGCAGGGCCGCCCCTGGGGCTCGCCTCGCCTCGGCCTGGACGTGGTTCAACCTCCTCCTTCTCCTCCTCCTCCTCCTCCGGCTCCTCCTTCACCTGCTCCACCTCCTGGACCTCTGTGAGGAACACCGAGTTCTCCTCCGCTCCGCCTTGTGCTCTTGATTCTGCAGGTGGTTGCAGTCTGATGACTCAAGACGCCGCAGGGCGTGGCGGCGGCGGCAGCGGCGGCCTCGCCCGTGAGGGCGGAGTCTGCGCGCCCCTCCGAGCCCAGCTCGCACTCGCCCACGGAAAGCAGGACGGAGCGGCGGAAGTTGGAGGTGGACTGGTAGTCGGGCTGCGGCTGCTGCTGCTGCTGCTGCTGCTGCTCGCTCTCCTGGTCCACGGGTCGCCGTCGAACGCCAGGTTGACGATGCCCTGGAAGTGCGGCGAGGGCTCGGTGGGCAACGAGGCGGAGCCTGACACGGAATCATCTCCACCTCTGACCTCTCGTCCTCTGTGGCGCCTTCATCCTCCTCCTCCTCCTCCTCCTCCGAGGAGAAGAGCTGCGGTCGGGACGATTTGACGGTGACGGTGGCCTCCACCTCCGACTGCTCCTCCTCCACGGGGCCTCGCCCCGCTGCAGCCAGGAGCGAGGCCGCCGCCCCCCAGCCACCTCCTCCTCGCTGGTGGTCTCGGCGTCCGCCCTCGCAGGCGCACTCTCCACCCTGAGGCCTCCGCCAGTGCTGGCGGCGGTGGCGGCGGTGGTGGCTCGCACACCTTGAACTCCTCGGGCGTGTTGGTGTCGCTGCTGCTGCGGCCCAGGAAGTCGTGGGCAGCGCATGGTGCCGCACTTGGAGACGCCATGTGGATAGCGGACAAACACAAATGACAAAAAATAAATGGCAAATTAATTTCAACAGGGGAGGGGGGCATGCATGTGCAGTGCGAAAAAACAAAACAAAATTAATCAAAGAAATACATAATAAAAAATAAAGCAAAACAGGTACAGGTACATTCTTGCAAGAAATAAGGAAAAATAGCAAAGGAGATGCAAAGGAAAAGCTTTTCCCAGTACAACACACGCTTTTCTGTGAAGCAGCGGCGTTGAAAACAAACTATTCCAGTCGGGTCTTTAGCAAAGGTGCATGTTTTCAAGGTGCACAACATCTTAACATCAACATTTCTTTATAAATTAATGGAACTTGTTGGCAAAAAAGTTCTAAAAACATACTAAACACACTGAGCAGCATTGAAATTGCCCCCACTACTTGAAATACTAATGGTAGTTATGCTGTTTTTAATCTATTATGTAACATCTAGCGGGCTAAGTTCATTGTACTCTGTATGTATGTGATGTTATTATAAACTAAGCCAAATGTAGCAGATTGTGATTCAGTCTAATCCCATCAGGTCCAAATAGCAAGAGTTTCCTTTTATTTTGGTGACCAGGAAGTGGATTTACTGTAGTCTTTTTTTTTTTTTTTAATATTTCTTTAAATATTTTGTCCTCACCAGTGAGCCATGCCACTGTTATGGGCATGTCTCTGTACTTGAGGAGAGTCTTTGTGAGAGAAACTAAACTAGAACCACTTAGCAGCGAAAATGGAAAAGGGTTCCACGCTGTTGTTTTCTTTACATCGTAGCAATTACACCAACAAATCTGAATTAATTTGGTAAATCGATGTTAAAATGTTGTGAATCCTCGCCATTCCACTGCATGAAAAGAAATGACAAAAAAATAAACTCAAAACAGAATCTGCAAATTTTTTTTTTTTTTTTGTTATGTACATAAAAGTGCTTTTACTGTGTATCCCTAAATGTCAGATCAGAACCCCCTTTCGACCAGCACAACCAATCCTCCTGTCAGTTTCAGCCCAGAGTTCACACTTTTTTTTTCTCCCTCCCTCCCCTCTGTAAACTGAGTTAGACTGAAGGTAGTTCAGTTGTTTTAAACAATCCCCCCTCTAGAATATTTTTTCAGTTTTTTCCCTCCCTGTGCGATGAGCCTCTGTCTTGAAACCGAATTTCAAACTTACAGCTACAGTTAGAGCTACACAATCAAATGCTGAGAGAGAGCCTGGATCCGGCTATGAAAAAAACCCGACTGACATTAAACTTTAGCTTGCTAGCTTTGAGTTCCTGCCTGTAGCTCTGCTTCCTGACAAGCTACCTGGCAGGTGGAAATAGGCGTGGCCTGGGGGGTGTGGGGGCGGGGCGGGCAGAGAGGTTCTTGCAGGGGAGGAGGGGTGAACTAAACCTTCACTGATGAAGCTGAGGGGTAAGTTAGATTCGGGTGGTTGGGTGGGTGGTTGGGTGGGTGTTTGGGTGTTTGGGTGGGGGTTCTGGGGGAGAGGGGGTGGAGTGTTTTGTTTTGTTGTTTTTTTTGCAGATCATACATTACCTGCTGGAGATTGTGCAGCGTTTACAGCAGCGGCAGCAGCAGCAGCGGCAGCAGCAGCAGCAGAGTCCGCCGGCAGCGGCGGCTCTGCTAAGTCAAGGTGCAAGTCTACTCTCTTGCAGTCGGAGGCCTTGCTGCTGTGGTTCCTGCACGGCCCGCCGTTGTACCGCTCGGCGTGCCGCAGGTCCAGGTGGCAGGGCCGCTCCTGGGGGCTCGTCTCTCGCCTCGGCCTGGACGTGGTTCAACTCCTCCTCCTTCTCCTCCTCCTCCTCCTCCGGCTCCTCCTTCACCTGCTCCACCTCCTGGACCTCTGTGAGGAACACCGAGTTCTCCTCCGTCTCCGCCTTGTGCTCTTGATTCTGCAGGTGGTTGCAGTCTGATGACTCGAAGACGTCGCAGGGCGTGGCGGCGGCAGCGGCGGCCTCGCTCCGTGAGGGCGGAGTCTGGGCGCCGCCCTCCTCCGAGCCCAGCTCCTCGCACTCGTCCACGGAAAGCAGGACGGAGCGGCGGAAGTTGGAGGTGGACTGGTAGTCGGGCTGCGGCTGCTGCTGCTGCTGCTGCTGCTGCTCGTTCTCCTGGTCCACGGGGTCGTCGTCGAACGCCAGGTTGACGATGCCCTGGAAGTGCGGCGAGGGCTCGGTGGGCAACGTAGGCGGAGCCTGACACGGAATCATCTCCACCTCTGACCTCTCGTCCTCTGTGGCGTCTTCATCCTCCTCCTCCTCCTCCTCCTCCGAGGAGAAGAGCTGCGGGTCGGGGACGCATTTGACGGTGACGGTGGCCTCCACCTCCGACTGCTCCTCCTCCACGGGGGCCTCGTCCCGCTGCAGCCAGGAGCGAGGCCGCCGCCGCCCAGCCACCTCCTCCTCGCTGGTGGTCTCGGCGTCGCGGCCTCGCAGGCGCACCTCCACCCTGAGGCCTCCGCCAGTGCTGGCGGCGGTGGTGGCTCCGCCCTCGTACACCTTGAACTCCTCGGGCGTGCTGGTGTCGCTGCTGCTGCGGCCCAGGAAGTCGTGGCAGCGCATGGTGCCGCACTTGGAGACGCCAGCGGTCGTTGGAGCCGTCGTCGTCCTGCGAGCCGCCCGGCGTCGTAGTCCTCGGCGCGCTTGATGTCGCCGTCCGAGGAGGTGGTGTGCGTGCTGCCGCTCTCCGACGACTCGCCGGGCTCGCTTGCTGCCGCTGGCGGGCGGCGCCGCCCCCACGAGTCCTCGGCGCTGGCGCTGCCCAGGCTGCAGGGCGTGTCGGTGGGCTGCTCGCAGTCCCTGGGCGACAGCAGAGAAGTGGCGGCAGTGGCGGCCGCCTGCGACTGGCCGCCGCTGGGCACCGCCGGCGGTTTGATCTGCTCAGTCGTACCAGCGGGGGGCGCCGTCCCGTTCTGTGCAGAACTCCGGGAAGTTATCTGGGAATGTGCTTGGGTCTCGGGGTTTGTTTGGGGTCCTGCAGCCTCTCTGCCTCCTCCAGGCGCCGCTGCTCCGTCTCCGTCGGGGCCGCGCTCAGTTTTTCCGTCGGCTGAATGTTTCCCTTTGGTGGCCGCTTTCTTGGCGGGAGCTACAGCGGCGGCGGGGGCTTTGGAAGCGGCTCCAGACTTTACAGAAGCTTTCTCCAAAGATGCGTCGCTCGTGCTCTTGGGCTTGGCTCCAGGCTTGGCAGCGGCTGCAGATGATTGCTTGGAGGCGGCCAAAGAGGCTTTCACCGGTTTAGCACTGGATTTGGCGGCGGTGGCGGCTGCGCTCCCCGGAGGAGGTTTCACCACCTTCTTTTTAGGAGCCTCGCTCGCGGCTTTGTCCGCCGCAGCTGATGGTCGCGAGCCGTCCCTGCCGTCCTCCTTCCTCGGGGAGGCCGTCTTCCTCGTGGCGGACACCTGCTTGGAGACTTGACCGGAGACGCGACACGGGAGAATGAGTACGGAGCGTTGTTTTTGCAGGATGGTGGAATTCCCAGAGCCGTGAGCCGCTCACCTTGGTGCTCCGGCGTTCCTCTCCCCTTAGCGTCCGCTCTCGCTCCGGTCGGCACCTTCTCCGCTCCTGCAGGCTTGGCTTTGGCCACTTCTCTCGCATTGGGTTTGCTGAAGAAGAACTGAGAGTTAGAACTGGCTTCACCGCTGCATGCTTGCAGCAGCGTCGAATACATTTCAGGTCAAACCAAGTGGAAAAAGCAGCGTTTGCGGAAAAACACAGCAAAGCTGCACAGCGAGTAATAATACTTGACAGTGCACACCAACAGGGGGCAGCAAAGTTTATTTGTCTCAAGGTCAAGTGTCTGAGCCGCTTAGCCCATGCAAAGAATTTCAAAGTTGTTGACCTTGTGCAGGATCACTCAGGCTGGGGAAATTCTGCTGCACACAGAACCCAAACCACCGCCGCCAAACAATAAGAGTGAAATATCAGCCAGCCGGCGCGTTAGCGCTCTCCGGATCACAGAGGTTTGGGGATGCGTTCTGTAAAATATGTATTTTTAACACTGTGAATGACAGATAAGAGGCTCGTCAGAAGTGAAAAGCTGCAGCTTTTATCCTCCGACACCTTCGTGCGGAGTAATGAACACAGCGACGTGACGCTGTGTCCCGACACACGTTTAATAACTCGCACAATCACAAAGCCTGCAGTCAGCTTTCAATGTTGAACTTGAATTTTTTTCTGATACAATGACAATTATTCATGCAAAATTCAAGTTCAACAGTAAAAGCTCAGCTAAAAAAAAAAGGAAACCAGTATTTTTATGAAAAAAAGAAAAGAAAAGATTTTCTTGTGGCAGTAAATGAGGACTTTGTCTATAATGATTTTGCTTTGGGTGTATTAACATTAAATGTCACCTCATTCATCCTATAACTCAAAGTCAAATCTGGTTTATGCTCATGAAAGTTTAACACAACTTCTGCATCCAGTCTGTTTGTTTAAAACATGCAGATATCCTCGACAGAGTTCAAGAACCATCAGCACAATTTTCTCCCCAAAACATTATTTCTTTACCTTTGCAAGGATCCAATTACCTTTTAATTAACACGGCCTCTTGCAAGCAGTGCACGTTTGTCGCATTCGACAAATATTTCCCGTCAGACTGATTGGAAATCCGAGGCCATCTGAGGTCTAGAGGAACGCTAAATAATTCACACGTGTCTGTCTGCGGCGGCTTTGCTCTGCAAGCGGAGACGTCCCGTCTTTGATCTCGCAAACAGCAACACTCGTTAACCTGCCGACACTCAGCGTGCCGGACGTCTAACGTGACAACGCCAAAAAATAGATTGTGATCCCACTCGAGAATCAAGTCTGCAGCAAGCAAATGTAAAGTGCACCACGACGACAACGAGTGCGTAGCAGTTCGACTCGTGCGGGAAAATGATTAACAGCCAAGACGGATTATTGAGTTCCCTGGAAGCCCTTAATGCACTGAACAATGACACTGCACGTGAGAGGGAGGGTTGGGAGGATGGAGGGATGGAGGGATGGATGGATGGATGGACAGGGAGAGGAAGACAGGAGCAGGAAGACTCACCTGCTGCTCTTTGCTGCCTCTGTTTTCTGTGCAGCTTTGGTCGCCGTCGTTTTGTTGACCAGCTTTGTCTGCAGTTTGGGTTTAGCACCTGAGTGACGGAGAGAAGCAACAGACAGCATGAGGAATATAAAATAAAATAAAATAAAATAAAATAACTAGACTGGACAATGACTGAGGGTAGAGTAATCAGCAGGCCGGCCCAGCCCTGCTGAGACTCCCAGTGTTGTCATGTGCTAGTGAGACTTCAGGGTGGGGTTCAGTGACACATGCTGCACTCAGGGCAGCCGCGCCGACAGCTGAGGCCCGTTTAACCCCTGTTAATATGAGCTGGGGCGACGCCGCCCTCGCCACCAGCCGCCACCAGTGTGGCAGCTGAGCGGGGCGCCGACCTCGGCAGTGAGCCGGTGGTGCAGGAGCCAAACAATGGCCTCCTGTGTCTCCGGCTGCTGGTAATAGATCAGCATTTTTATGCGATGATAATGATGATGATGCCTTTGCTGCCCTGAACTCCTTGATGGGCGGAGCCAACCTGCATCTTGACTAACTGATGGGAGACGCAACAGTTTTTGATAGTTAGGCCACTTTATATCATGTCTCGTAAATACATTATTGAAATTATTGCATTGAATTGTGTGTCCAGCAAAAAAAAAAAAAAAAGCCCAACATTTTCTCTGGAAATATATATATTTTAAAATCCCACAACTGCCCAGGGCGCTGCGACCCCATCAAATCAGCTCCGACCAACCAGTTGGGAAACAATGAGCTAGAGGACTGTGCTTCAGTTTGTGTGGATCTCATCAAATATAGATGGAGGAGGAGGAGGAGGAGGAGTAATGAGGTGGGCGGAGACCTGGGACGGCGTGCTGGGCGTCCTTGCGAGGGCTGCAGGCGCCATTCTCGGGAGAGGCGCTGCCCGACGTGGACGAGGCGCTGGCCTGAGCCTGCGTGCTGTCGCCCTTCGTCAGCGCCCCCCTGTGCGCGCCCTGGTGGCGGCCGCCGCGTGCAGCTCGGCGGCGACGTCCCTGGGCCGCGCCCCGGGTTTCCGGCTTCCTGTCGGGCTCTTTCCTGGGGCCGTTGGCACTGGCCACGTCCCGGCGGGCGCCGCCCACCGCCGCCGCCGCCGCTGTGCCGTTGACAACCGGAGCTGCCGCCTTGGCTTTGGGGGCGGAGCTCCGCTCTCCTGGCTTCTTCACATTCTTTGGTTTGGATGCGTCGCCGGGTTTGCTCGCCGTCCCCGGTCCGTCGGACTTCATGGCTGCCGCTGCGTTTTCAGAAAGCCTCTTGGTCCTGTGCACCGGAGGGCTCTCAGGTGCAGCTAGAGGACATTTTACAGCCTTTGGCTGCGGAATAAAACAGAGACACAGTGAGTCGCGTCACTAAACAGAGCGCAGCTGAATAATTACACCACAAACCTCTGACGGACGACACTAAAAACGCGACTCGCAACATCTAGATGTTCCCAGTAGATCTATTTTGATGTCGTCTTCCAAGCAAGATAACCGAGATTTCAGCTGTGAGTCTCACACATCCATCTTGCCAAGATTCCAACTGTTTCCGGAAAACCATTTTTTCCCCCCACAACACATCAACTCCCTTTTCAGTTGCGATAAACTCAGAAAGAAACTGCTGCTCACTGAGGCTTCAGATGGTTATGAAGAGGCAAACAGGAAGGCGAGTTGCTAAAGAGCTTTGCACGGATGCTGCAACAGCGTCACTTTAAAAAGTAATGCATGAGGCTTTTCACAGTGGAGACATCAGTCAAGGCAGGTTACTGAGTCTTCTGCCGCCATCTTTGTCCACGAGGGCAACAAAATGGAGCCTCTGTCCTGTTCAACGTCGGCAAAAGTTGCTCGCAAACACGCTGGAAACTTATAATTGACTCTGGGCTGCGGCGGCACATTAACTCCACTCAGCCGCATCGGCAGGTCCGCGAGAGCCGAGAGACGACTCCAGCGGCGTGCAGCCACTTGGCCTGCGCCGCTCCGAACCACTCAGGCCGAACTAGTTGGCCAAACTTCAGCCTGCGTGGCTTCGCACGCGGCTGAACGCGGCCATACATCCGCTTTCATATTCCCTCTCTGCAGCGAGGGCGGGGCAGTTATGACATATGGCATCTGATGGGTCGACAACTGCAATCACTGCCAGGGATCACAGAACCGGACGCGGGTTTCCTCTTTGGCATTAATGCAACCTCTTTATATTACATCATCGGTTAAGCCTGGCTCTATCTGATGGACACAACCTCTGTTTGCCTCTCAGGCAAGATTAGCACCAATAGCAGAGGAAGGGATGCTTTTCAGGGATGTGCTATCCTGTGGCAGGGACATTATTTACCTGTGAGCTGCTGAATACTGGCTTTTTACCGAGTCGTCGACTGTCTCCCTTATCAATTGCATCTGCGGAAACACAGCAGAAGGACACATAAGGATCAAGACGGTACATAATTTACATTTAAAACATTTTTATGGCTTTTTTTGTTTTGTTTTACTTTGTTACACGAGGAGGAGCCAGTCGTCGTTGCCTTCACAAATTCCCACAACCTGTGTTTACCCTCTGGCGGTTGTACCGCCAGGAAGCAAACGCTGGGATCGATGGATTGATTAGAAGGCCATCGGACTCCAGCACACACAGAGCTCGGTCGCGTCTCCTCTCAGTCTCCAAAAAAAATCCTACGGATTCACTTTTTTTTTTTATTGCGTCAAAAGCCGACGAGGTGAAAATTGACCTCCAGCCTCGTGGAGATCAGACGTCAGGAGAGCACAAGTCTAATTACAAAAAAATGGACCGTGGATGGACACAGTGGTGCTAAGTGGATAAATTATTCATGCAGCTCAGTTCTCTAACCAAACGCCGACGGAAGAGCAAAATCATTTGTACCCGCAAAAAAGAAAAAGACTTAAATCGTGCAAACCCGCAGAGTGGGAATCCTTCCTTCCACTCCCACCCATTTAAACAAGCATGACACGTCTGCTGCATTCACCGCGTTACCTTCCACTCTGCTGCACAAGGTGCCTCACACACACACACACACACACACACACACAGAGGCAGGACTTCCAAGACGGGAAAAAAAATGACAAAAAAAAAAGGGAACTAGATAAGCGACAAATGGGATTGGAGGCGGTCAAGCAGCTGTACGGAATAAAAGGCATTAAATCTCATCATGTACTCCGAGGGGGCTTGGGCTCATCTGTAATGATGCAGAGCCGCTGCCTCGGCGCCAGACTGGGGCAGGAAGGAGGAGGAGGAGGAGGGAGGGAGGAGCAGGGGGGAAAAAGAACATATCCGCACGCACACACACACACACACACACACACACACACACACACACACACACACACACACACACACACACACACACACACACACAGCAGCATGAAAACAGTGCAAGAGAGGGTTTTCCTCACCCGCCAGGATCCGCTCCCGGTGTTTAGCCGACAGGCTCTCCCATCCCTGCGTGTGGCGGACGGCGTAGAAGCTCTGGAGCAGGAAGGTCCACAGCCGAACGCGCAGGGTGCAAATCTCCTGCCTGAATGGCTGGCGGACGGACGGGAGGAGAGAGAGAGAGAGAGAGAGAGCGAGAGAGCGAGAGCGAGAGAGAGAGAGAGAGAGAGAGAGAGAGAGAGCCAGAGAGGGCGGGAGGGCGGAGGAAAGAGGAGAAGAATGGAAAAGGGGGTGCGCTAGAGCACAAGCAAATCAGCAGCTGCTTGGAAAACCTCTCGCCATGGCAACAAATACCCCACCCCTCCCTACTCCCTCCCTCCCTCCCTCCTTCCCCCCCACCCTCCTTTCTCGTCTTTCTCCTCCCCTCAGCCCCACCCCCCCCCCCACTCCTTCCCCTCTGAAGCCAAATCGACTTGGGCTCCCTTGAGCGACTTCTGCGGCTGATGCCCGTACTGCACTTTTCCACGCCTGGATATTTTTTAAAAAATGAAATAAAGGGGGAGGTGGGGAGGAGCTAGAGCCGCCGCCGCCGCCGCCGCCACACACACACACACACACACACACACACACACACACACACACACACACACACACACACACACACACACACACACACAGGGTGCAGCGGAAGCGTCTCGTTCGGCCCTAATCCACCCCGTCCCGCCGTATTCGTGCGCCTCCGCTGCTGCTGCTGCTGCTGCTGCGAGGTCACTTTCTCCCTGGCAGCCGGTCCCGCAGGATTAACCTGCCTGCTCATTGTGCGCCTGTAATCTCCACGCCCGCGTGCCCTCCGTTGCGTACCGCACACTGGGAGAACCTCGGACTCATCAGACTAAATCAGCGGAAATAATCCCGTGGCAGTCACCTTGTTGAATTGAAAACGTCAGAAGAAGAAGAGGAAGAAGAAGACGCAGCTTTGTGTTTTAAAGGTCCCACAGTGCGGGAACAAACAATAACTTCACCAGTGTTTCCCACCCACAATCTCGTCTCTTTACGTTCCATCCTTCTATTGCTTTAAGATGGTAACTGTTCAATCACACAATCCAGGAAGTTGTCCCTTTGTGATGTCACAGAGGGCACTGACACCTCTTCCAGGTGAGTGACCCCACCCCCACACCATCCGAGACATGGCTTTATTTCTGTCCCCTTTCACAAACAAGCTCCTAAAAAGGCAAAACTCCTCGCACATCTATTTCCATGGCCGGCGCGTCGGAGGGTGACAATCAAGTCCAAACTGACAAAAAGAATTCCCGCACACGTGGCCAACTTGCCGAATTTCCAATGCGACGTTTCGGTTCCTTGACCTTTGTCAAGCAAATGCCAAAAAAACAAAACAAAAGCCAAACAAGGTCGCACCGAGCATCAGATGAAGCGAGGATTTCATTTTCTTTAAAACTACAGACACCTGTCCTGATCTGAGGTCGGCTGAGGGACGGCGGCGGCGGCGGCAGCAGGAGAGGAAGGGTCGAGGCCGCGGCTGCTCACTGGCCGCCGAAGGTGACCCGCGGGGCGGCGTGACCTTCAGCAGCACCGACGCAGCCATTTTGGCTCTGGAATCCAACAACGCGACTCGGTGACGAGACAGCCCGCTCCGTCCTGCAAGACGCCGTCAGTCACAGCAGGATGCGTGACGCTGAAATGGCGTCTCAGCGAGGCGGAAGACAAGGTAAAAAACGGAACTGAAGAACGGTTAAAAATGTCCGGCGGCTCAAAGGTGTGCAAGAGGAAATGGAGATGCGTTCATTAGCGGCAGATCTAAGGCTCCAGTTCCAGCCAGTCACGCTGGATGTCGGTCTGATTAGCTTTGTTTGTTTACAAGAGACAAAAGCCCGAGGGCAGGTTTATATTTGGAGAGCAGCAGGAGGTTTATTAACATGCACCTTTAGAGGGAAAAAAACAATCCGGCTGCTGTGTGTTTTTTTTTTTTGTTTTTTTTTCCACGTACGCCGCGGCACTATTCTCTCGAGTGAACAGTGATTGAAAATTTAACATCCGTGTCTCTTGATAACGCACAGATTAATAATGAAGTGGAACGATTAAGAGAAGAAAATTTGTGCGAGCACGACTAGCGCAGCTCTTCCTCGCTGCTCCGCGCCGGAGGAGGCAAAGCAAAGAGCCACATATGGAATGATTCACAAGCTGCTGGAGTTACTTCACACGTCCATGTTGGAAAGAGCTCAGTTAAAACATTTGGAAAGCGGAGGCCCAGAGAGCTTCTCAAAACAGAGTTATGAGAATTTAACCCCTGAAAAAAACTTCAAAACGTTCGCAATGGTTTCATCATACACACAAAAATAAAGAAAAAAGAAAAATATATATATGTCAAATATATCAAACTACCTTTCTAGACAAAATGAGACACATTCAGGTTCACTTCTCATGACCTTTCCAGACGAGGCAGCCCGTTTTGTGGAAGTGTTCTCTACGTCGGTGGTTCTAAACTATTTTTTCCTTATAATGACCCCAATTTATTCCACAGCACTCACAAAAAATAAAAATGTTTATGTCTGATTGAATTGGACTGTGTGTTCTGTAAAATAAACACCCAATATTTTCTCAATAAATATATATTTTTTAAATTCCCTTTTACTTTTTTATCAAGAAAGGAAACTGCCCACGAAGCCGCGACCCAATCAAAACAGCGCCACCACCCACACCAGTTGAGAAACGCAGCCCTACGTCACCTCACCTCTTCCTGCTGCACTGCCCTCCTCTCCAGCAGGGGGTCGTCCGTGTCGTCGCCACAGAGGCGGTGGACGGCGGCGAACAGGCGGCAGCAGTTGTCCACGGTGGCGCCCTCCCTGATGGCCGAGCACAGCTTCTTCAGCAGCGCCGGCTCCCGGGTGAACTCCTCCCTCTGCAAGCGGCAGGCGCCAGACACCGGGGGCAGAGTTGACACGTGTGACAATCACCGGGTCAAGACAGTTATTTATGGCTTTTTTTTTCTCTCTCTCTTACGGCGATAAGACAATGGGAAGACAGATTGAAGGAGTTCAATCCTGAATCTGGATTCTGGTGTTTTCCAACAATAATCTGCGCTGAAAGGAGAAAATACCGTCCTTCACTTCTTCTGCCTGCTCTCATTTTTTGCAGCGTTTGCGCAAAGTTCTGGAACTTAGCCCTTTGTGATGTCACTGATACCACTCCCAGGTTAAGGGGAGGGGTGGTAGAGCATCAGTTCTTTAGCAGGAAGCTAAAAAAAAAAAAACTCTTTTTTGTAGCAGGCTGCAAACAGACAGCTAAATATGTTGTTTTCTGGAGAGCCAAAGAGGTTTGGGAACAACTTCATCATGTGAGGAATGCAAGAAGGTGAAAAATAAAGAAACTGGCACAATACAAAAAACACATCATAAGAAAATACTATTCAATTAGAGATTAAGACAGAGGATTCCTGTGGCATCAAATATTCAATCAAACAATGCTCGACTTTGACATGTGGGTCCTGGGTGGGAGGGCGTGGTGAAGCTGCCTCACCCTGCAGAGGTCGTGGAAGGCCTGTGTGTGGATGACTTGAGGCAGGTGCTGGACGATGAGGCGGAGACTCTCCTCCTGCAGCTGGGCGGAGAGACTCCTCACCTGCTGGGCCCACTTGACCTCGGGGAGGCTGCCCATCAGCTGCTCGCTGCCGCACAGCGTGGTCACGGCGTTGCGCACGGTCTGAACGGACGACAACTATCAGCTAAGTCTCTTCTAAGGGGTGAGAGCACGGAGCGCAGTCAGAGCCCAAGCATCTTTAGAAACAACAACAACAACAACAACAGCAACAACAACATCCTCTTTACTTGTCAGTATTTCTGGAAGCATCAATGATTCTGAGCATTGTGAAACGTTGCCAGGGCTCCAGTCAACGGCTGTTTAGTCGCACCGCCTCCTTCTTGGAAGTGATGAAAGACAGACTGTGGATTCAATTAGCCATTACACAGCCGGGTCGCTCCCTATCGGTCCACATCCACGTCACATCCCTCAATTAGTCTGCCTTTAATAACTCGGGATTCAATAAACGTCATCTTTAATTAGATAATGCCTGACTTTCCTTCCTGAGTAGGAGAAAAAAAAGAAAAAAAGAAAAACGCTGCAGAACAGGTTGATGGCATCTGAGCAATTAGGGGGGAAAGCGGTGCAGCCCCGAGGAAATCGGCCCTGCAGGAACTCACCATGTTGTCGGTGACGGCAGTCAGACAAGCTCTCTGCAGCTCCAGGGGCAAGAGGGAGAAGTTCCGCTCGCACCACGTCTTGACAAAATGATCAGCGACCCACCTAGAAGTACGCACAACCCAGTAAAAAGATGAGTATATGGGTGCCATTTTACAGAATACAAGGCTTAAAGGTCCAATGTGTAAAATTTGGCCGGATTTTATATATTTTAACATATATATATTTTGGTAAAAGCATAACATACTGCCCATAAATATATTAATGTGTATACATTTTACACACTGGACCACCTTTAACTAATCAAAATGACAAAGTTGACCAAAATTCAAAGTTGACTGATTTTTGCCTGAAGACTCACAAATTAACATGAACAGATGAACAGTTCAGGTTTTGACATATTGCAGCGCTGCTTTGAATCCTACTTCATCAAACTAGCGTTACACAACTGACCCTGAGCCCAATCCAGGTGCTGGTTACCTAGCAACAAGATGCAGATGTAACTTAAAGTGCTGTGATTGGCGACAGGTCGGAATGTGCTGCTCCATTTTTTTTTTCCTTTCCTTGTTTTTTCTCATTTCCCCACGGGTGACATTCGCAATTTATTTTTAATTACGGCGAGTGAAATACTGAAGATAGTTTGTTTGAATATCCAGCAGTCTGACATGTCTGAGTCACGGTAGCAGCAGCACTCACCTCCTGCACAGTGCGTAGAGGCTGTGAAGGCCGATGGCGTGCGTGAGGGACAGGCACTCAAGCACCGTTCTCTGAACTCCGTCGACAGGCTGCAAACAAGAGGAGGAGGAGGGAAAAAAAAGAAAAGTTTGGCAGACGTTCAGAGAGGAATGCGACAGGCTGCGGGGAGCGATTACAGAACGGAGGAGAGCGTCGCGAGCCGCCGCGACAACATCTTTATTGACACGGAGCCGACTGGCACCAAACGAAAACCAACAAGTGCGACGCCGGAGGAACAAACATGGCTTCTGTAGTCGGTGTTTTCTGCTGTCAACACAGCATGACGGCGACGCGGCAGCGAGGAGCAACCATGAGGAAACACCTCCGAGTGGCGCCGTGAGGAAACATCGACAGCCGGGGATCTGTGCGACCGTGTTGTAACCAAATACTGCATTAACTTGTACAAAAAAAACACAGTAGCAGTAGCAGATATTTGTGGCTGTGATGTATCTTGGATTCAAAGCCCTGACAGCTAGATTATACATCACACACACACACACACACACACACACACACACACACACACACACACACACACACACACACACACACACACACACACACACACACACACACACACACACACACACCAATTGTGCTTCAGCTATAAAAATGCAGCAAAGTGGAACTCATCGATAAACACAACCCACAGCTACGACTTAGCGGCTGTAAATCAATCACGTGTTACGAGTGCTGCACAAATGATACTAATTGTTTTGAATGTGATTTTACAGCTTGTTTTTAGTAACATAACTACTAAAAAGTATTTTTTTTCTGATTATCTATAAAGAATTAATTATTTATTAAGAACTCAAGAGTCTGTTATATGTTTAGATGGATGAATGGATAGATAGATAGATAGATAGATAGATAGATAGACAGTCGAGATGTTAACAATTAATTGATTAATTGTCGATTAAGAAATGAACTGATTAAATTAGTCACAATTAATTGAACCTTTTTTACATTTTTTGTAGTTAATATCAGTATAACAGTGTCGTCGTGGACGGAAAGAGCAATTCACCTGTAGATACTGTGGTGCTCATAATATACCTAGAACAAGTAACTTTTAAACAACTTACAAAAAAAATTTAAGCAGAAAGTAGAAATGTGGCCCAGTCGAAGTCAACTTCTAGACATTTATCCTCTGACTGGATAAATGTTTAGGGTGTTTTTACTGTTTGCTAATGTAAAAATGGGTCACATTGGACCCTAAACATTATTTAAGGGTTAAATCATGTGTTCCTTGCACCTTTTTCATTGTGAAATTTAGGTTCTCAAGAAAAAACGCTGCTGATGAATTAATCGTTAATTGATCGATAAGGTCAATCAACTATCGATTAATTAATTAATCGATAATTTAATCCCTATAGATAGATAGATAGATAGATAGATAGATGCCTGTGTAGACCTTGGGGAAGAAGCGGCAGTAGTCTCTGGTCAGAACCATCTCCACCACGTCCTTGAGCCCGTCCAGACCCAACATGTCTGCAGCCAGCACCACCTGACTGTTGTGAGAGGAAACACAGGATGGATCAGATGGATCTCGGCCTGCCTCGTTCAACTTTAGGGCGGGGCAGTTCCCTTCACGCCCAGTACCTGGAATTGGCTCCAGGTGGCAGATCCACAATGGCTCCATAGATGAAGTGAAGCAGGATCTCCATCTCATCAGGGCCCAGACTGAAAGGGCGGGGAAAAGAATCTAGTTTGCCAAACATGTTTTATTTCCCCACAGCAACAGTCCAGTATCACCCGGGGATTCGTTCTGCTTGCAGCATTGGGCCAATTTGGCTGCATGGATTCACTTCACAGGATTTCCCCGGCGCTGCGACGCGGCCGCTCTCGTTCTGACAGCCGCGTCTTCCCCCGTTACTCTCAGATCAGTGAGTGTGAGGCGAGTGGTGCTGCTCTCCCTGGAGGGGGAAACGGTGAACCCCCCCTGTTCTTGGAGGACGCAGCAGGAGGCAGCAGAGTGGGTGGATTTGGTGCTGCAGCAGGAGGAGGGTGAGGCACGTCTCACGCGGAGGACACTGCAGCCTCGTTAACACTGTTTGGGCAGCGGGTTGCGCGATTTGGAATTGTAGAGCTAAAAGGAGCCATATTTTAACTGCGGACAGATCCTCGATTTTCAGCCTGGACTTCAGTGAAGCGGCTCTGCACAATTTTCCAAATGAAAAAAAAACAATGTCATGTTTAGCACTGTGTTTTGCAGCTTCCTGCTAAAACCACTGCTTTGTTGGATCTCACACCTGTTTGGAAGGCGACAGAAACAGAGGTGGAGCCAAAACCTGGACGGTGGGCGGTGTTGTCGTCACTACCTTGGTAGAGGTCTTGGGAAGATGTCAATACCCTTTATGACATCACAGAGGGCCGTTTCCCCCAACAGAATGGAACTTTTACAGTGCACTTTTTTAAAAGTGGAGCAAGCAATAGACATAAAGAGCAGTGTTTCTCCTTTTTCTGAGGAAGTTACAAACAGGATACAGACAAAGAACACCGGTGAGATAAAATTTAAAGCATAAAGGGCCTTTGAGATGTTATTTTGTTTAGGAATGCGGTGCAGAACTTTCAAGCCAGGGGGCGCAGGTGGGGTTTTTAGCGACCTGCCGAGTGATGGTGCGGAGGCACCGGTCTCTTACCCTTGCAGAGTGATGCACTGTCTGGAACTCTCCATCCAGCTCCCGCTCAGCATGGCGCGGAAGTACAGAGAGCGTGCGCACAGGATCGCCCTAGAAACCCAGTAAAGGAGCCGGTTTCATGTCAGAGTCGCCAATCAGAGTCGTGCACTCACACGCTGTGCACTGCAGATGTTTTTTTTCTTCGCCTCCTCCCCTCTGCCTGCTCAGACTCTACTGTGATTGACCCGTGTTTTCACTATAAGACTATGTTGTTCTTGTCATCTAGCAACTTGCTGCTGAGTCACCCAGTCTTTGCTGTTTATTAAACTTAAAATATTAATATCTGGAATATTACAAAGACAATTTAAAAGGATACGCAGCAGATTGTGGGCAATTGTTTTTCTGCTGTGTCTTCTATAAATGCACTGACCAGGACAATTTGAGCACAATTTCAGAGTCAAGGTGTGACAGGTGTGAAAGCATGAAGTCACGGTGCCCTGTTTTTAGCCTCTGCAGGGGGTCGAGCGGCGCTCACGTTTGGACGGCTGCTGCAGAGCGAGCAGCCTGGTCCGTCTGCGTGAATTAAAGCCACCGCTGTCATCTCTGCATCGCTGCACTGGCAAAAGCAGACCAGGCGCTGGGCTTCGGTGCAGCCAGTATTTGTCTGTGTGTGTGTGTGTGTGTGTGTGTGTGTGTGTTTGCAAGCACAAGTAAGGCTGCAGCAAAGGAGACAAAACAGAGTGAGGGCCATTGGCCGCCACCGCCGCCGCTACCTACTGTACCTGTGGCAAGAGAAGACCTGCTCGGCCACCTGGATGGTGATGTCACACTGCTCCCCCCTCTGGTAGAGATCCAGCAGGTCGGCTCCGAGGCCCGAGGCCGGCTCGGGAGCGGCGCCTGTGGTGAGGATGTGATAATGAGAACAGACAGGGTGGCGGTGACTCAAACAGGCTGTGTGCCAGTGTGTGTGACTACACTATATAAAGGGTTCCATGTGTGTGTGTGTGTAATCCTTTTTCTCTATATTTGTCGGATTGTACAAACAAAAGCCAATTGAAATGAGGAGTTTAAGGGGAAGTCAACAACCAAATAATGTAAATTTCAGGGACGACGTGGATCAAGCTGCCGGGGTCCCGGCGACTCTCCAGAAGTGCCCAGGTGAGAGATTACATACTAAGCTGCCTGGTTGCAAATACTATAAATAGTGGGGGGGGGGGAAATAACTGTTCATTAGAGCAAAGCCAAATGTTTTAATATTCACTGCATGCTTGTGCTGCAGCGCTGACAACAAGGAGTCTAATAAGATGAGCTCATAAGTGGATTATGTCTGAGATGGCACGATGTGACGACAGTGGGGGTGGGGGGGGGGGTGGGTTCTGACAAAAAGACACTTTACCTTGAATAACACCTCTCTCCTCCTCCTCACCCTGAGCTGGTGTGTTTATACCTGAGTCACTGGGACTCTGAGGGTCTGCTGGGTCGGGAGGGGACAGGCTGCTGTCTGGCGCCCAACACTCTGCGTCTGGCTTCATTCCGCCCGAGTGCGTCCGCTCGTGCGCCGTGTACACTCGCCTGAGGGCGGGAGGGAGAGGGTGAGACGACTCGGTTAGCGCTAATTAAAACCGAGCTCCTCGCACGTGTTCACGTCTTGCCCGATGCGCCGCGACTCGCGCACACACACACACAGCAGCCAGCTGCATCCTGCACTGAGCTGTGTGGGAAGCTTTACGTCTCAGAGCAGCTTGTTGTAAAGTAGAGCAACGACACACGTGGGTGTGTGTTTTGTTTCCGTTCTGACGCAACTATTGCGTCGACTTACGCTGGCTGAACATCCATTCATTTCTAAGGTGTTCGCCCCTGCAGCAGCGCCTCTTTCCGGACAGAAACAGCCTTTAAAGGCATGTTTGCATTCAAATTGTCATAAGTGCTAAAGCTGCTTTTTGAAATCTCTCAGATTAGTATTTTCAGCTTTAGCAAGAAGCATTGATTGCATTTCCTAATGTCTTTGAGATCCTCCCCAGCGGCTGAAGAAGAACTGAAGTGCAGCAGACAGGTGGGAATAAAGGGAAACAGACAGTACAGATAAATGTATTGAAGACAACACGAGACTGAAGCAGATCAGAGATGCTGTTAGTGATTTGTGCGTCTGAACATGAAAATATGATGCATCATTTATTATTTAGGAGCTGCAGCATTTGCAGCGCTCCTTGAAACAAACATGCAAACGCCAGCAAAAGCCTGCACGCCGAAGACTGGGGAGGGAATGGCGCCCTCTGTCAGTCACTCTGGGGAAGTGTAACACTTGGAGAACAAAGCACGTCGCCTCCCGTCACCTCAAGGCTGCGCTGCAGTACTGAAAGCGGCCACTTGTCTACCTGAGGAAATCTTTAAGGCTGGACAGCTCGTGGCCGGGCAGGTGGACGATGATGGGATCTTTGTGTGCTTGTCCCTGAAGGAGGTGTGGAGCTCTGGCCAGCAGAACGGCTTTGTGGGCTCGGAGTGAGCCGAAGTTTGCGTACAGAGACACATCGGCCTCCAGCTCCTCCTGCAGCAGCCTGGAGAAAAACACCAACACACAAGAAATATATATATATATATTTTTTTTACAGAATCTTTGGTGAAATCATGCAAAACAGCCTGAAAAATAGCCACTACCAAGCCACACAGAAACTTGAGCATTGCAAGTCTTTGATCCCTGCACTTGAAGATTCGAGTCTAAGATGAATGTGATGGCCTACATGGAGAGGAGGAGAAGCAGGCTCTGTCCTGAGGCGCTCCATTTCCCCCCGTCCTCATCATTATCTCCGCCCGCCTCGATGACTGATCTGGGTGACCCAGTCAGCCTCAGGCCACTTCAAACCCCACTTCATCTGATAAAGTAGAACTCCGATGTGGAGTGCCTTAACTGACCGGCCGATCGTGCGACATCTCACCCCGATGAACTCGGATACACGTGAGTGTTCAGTTGGCAGTGAGGTTTGTGGCTGTGAAAACAAGCATTAAAAGACAATCGAGGCCTCTCTTGCACAAAAACAGCGACGTTTGAAAGTGAATGTTTTGCCCGTTCTTTCAAAAAAAAAATTGAAAATACAAACTAAGCTGATGCAGCAACTAAAACACTGAACGCTACTTATCCATATTCTTTCGTTTAACCACGCCCACATCTTTTATCTTTCACTCAAGTGCAGAAGTCATTCACCTACAATTATCATGAATGCTCTTTTCCATTTTGCTCTCCGTTTCCAGCTGCTTAGTAAAATGCTCAGTTTTGGACTTTTCACATGTTTGGAAGGGGACAAAACGCAGGTGGTCACAAAGGGCTGAGGGTGATGTACAACCTGAACACACACTTTCTGAGATGTGAAGCAAGCAGAAGAAGCAAAGGTGAGATTTTCCACAGGAGTTCACTGACTGGCTCGAGACGGACTGTGGCTGGCAAAAAGGATTTTGAATCATGTGGGACCTTTAAATACACAGGGCCACACTGTTAGTTTCTAAAACAGCATTCAGGGTCTGGCGGTGGTTATTTTGTGCCACCTTTCAATTTTAATCTACTTCCCATGGGACTCTAATAGTTTTAGGAGATAAATCTAAAGTGTTCTAAAGGGGGGGAAAAAGCAATTAAGCACTAATCTTGAGCCGGACCCCCATCAAAGTATAATCCAAGAGCACAAATTTAATGATTTATTTTAATAGCAGCTAAATCATTATACACTTTATAACAACAATAGAGAGCATTCTAGTCTCCTCTATTCTATTTAAGAATGAAACATTGGCTTGGTGTTCTGTAATATTAGTGCTTAGTTCTTCAATCTTGTTCTTGAGAACTGGATTCAAGGTCAAACAGCATTTGATGTTCTCTAATTTTTTAATAACATTTTAGATGATTTCATAATGGATTGTTATTTGAGAAAAAACAACAACTCTCGAGTGAGTTGTACAGTTAAGACACACAGTTAGTTCTTGCTTGCTGACACGTGTAAAAGAGGTCTTTGCACAGGATCACGTGACTTACCCGTTCAGATCTGCAGCCAGAGCGCATGATAGGCTCCTCTTCAGATGCTCTTTGGCCCTGCGCTCTTTGGACTGGAAGTCTCTCGCAGCCTCGGTGGTGATCATGGTTTATGATGTCCTCCGAGGCAGGAATGACATCAGCCTGTGGAGGAGGGGGAGAAGAAGCATTAGCACAAAGTGCAAAGAAACACTTTAAGGAAGCAAGTCAAGTCAGATATTTAAAAACAGATCAAGAGTCAATAACATTTACAGTTAACTCTATCTGGTAACAGGGTACTAGTCTATACAATAAATCCATATCCAGTTAACTTCAAAAGCTACCAGTAAACCTCACGTTATGAAACGAAGATCACCATTCAGTAAGTGTAAAACTGCGTCCTCAATGAGACAACTGACATTATTCATCCACTTTTTAAACGTAAACGCAAGAGCAAAAGTTTAATTCGTTCACACAGAAATAAACTTTCGGATTTAAAAAAAAAAAGAAAAAAAAAAAGCCTTCACTTCAACATTAACACTGATGTGTTTGTTCTGTCTCCAGGCTAGCCCGTCAGCTAAAAATAGTACTCCTCCTTTCCTAGCCAGCCTAGCATGCTAACGCTAGTTAGTCCCTGGCAACGTTAAACGTTACTTTACAGAACCGTACACCGGATGATCTGGGGTAATAAAGACCTGAATAATGTAACTGCAGGCGGTGTGAGTCTAGTGTAATTAGCCCCGCGAAGTGACGAGCATCTTCGTTCGCACGCTGACCCACTGACCGATGCTGCGCTGTTGTTGACATCACCGCTACACGCTCGCTCTCGCTGCCTCCCACCCTGGACGTCACGGCCGGTGGAGCGGTGTGGCTGCGTCACAGCCCGGAAGTGTCGGCGCCTGCGCAGCGCAATTCAGCACAGGGCACCACGCCCACACCTCTCCTATAATCTCTGTGGCGTAAATATCGTGCAATAGTCATCCCAGGATCCTCATTGTTTAAAATTGTTCACGTCAAAATGTCAGAAAAATATCGAACGTTAATATGTTAAATTGCATACTAGAATAGTAGTGAAATGCATTAATGATCCGCCAATGTATACAATCTAAAAATAAATAAATAAAAAACTTTCATAAAGCGTATCCCAGGACGTTTATTAAACTAGAAATAATTTCTAAAGTTTATGGTTTCGTGACCAAGGTTGCGTGACACAGACATTGATGGATGCGGACGCCCTCTTGTGGCTGAGCTTCTGATTTACAGGAGGAGGGTGCAGGAGATCAAGGCTGCTGTTTTGCTGTTTTGACCCTGGTGTGTTGGGTTGCGGGCAGAGGTAAGTACTATCCTTTAATTCTTGAGATGCTACCATGCCAAACCATTGATCTTCATGAAATATCCCTCTGCCAACAACTTGGTTAAAAACTAACCAATTCTTCACGCTAAAAATAATAATAATAAAAAAAAATCCAAAAATCTCGACTGCAATCTGGATAAATTTCAATGCAAAATTTGCACATTCATTTTGAAAATCATACTGGAGTTTGTGTTCCATGGCCATTGATATGCAATTGAGTATGGATATTTCAAAGTGAAAGGGATTTTCATATCACCTGGAGAGCTTGTGAACCAGTGAAAGATAAATAATCTAGGCTAAACCTATTTACTCCATGACCCCCTTTGGCAAGATATTAATACAAACCCAAAAGGTAACCGGGAAGTGTTTGTTGACCAAAATACACTCAGATGAGCTGCTGTGTCATTCAGCCCTGGGCTATTTTTAAACAGTGCATCCATATTACTATTCCTGGTGCTTCGTCTCATCTCTCCTGTGTGCACCTCTGAGTGATGCTTCAGAGACACACAAGGGCAACCAGGCGCAGCTTGAAGCGCAGCTTCAGAAACACCTCCCTCCTTCTCTGTCAAGTTGATTATTTTTCTGTCCAGTCATCTCCCCCTGAAGTAATGCTCTGACTTTCTTTTTGAACAATGACAAAGCCTCAGTGCGTGTAGGTGCACCTTCCCTTTCTAACAAGAATAGTGGTGGGTCAACCGTCCAGACGTACTGGTGCTGATTCTCATTATCTGATTCAACAATGGACGTTGGTAGCTAACACTAAGACAAATTAAACATTGAAATTTAGCACTACTGCAACTGAAAGACTACTATCTCTATTGCTGCTATCACTATTATTGTTATCATTTTTACAGGTATGATAAGAGTTATTTTATTGTTGTTGTTTTTGTTTGCAGTATGTCAACACATCAATTTAAATAATGAAATGATAAAATGTAATCAAATAATAATAATAATAATATTTATGCATTTGTGCAGTGTAAATACAGTGTAGATGGTGTGATGTCACCACATACAAGACAGTGAGAGACAAATCTTATCCAACAGAGACACACTTATTGTTTATTTATAAAACCAAAAACAGTGCAGACCTGGCTCAGTGACTTTTTCAAAATGCGGCGCGTAGGAATAGATACAAAAAAATCGCACAACAGTCGACCATCACTGACATCTCTATACATTTAAAATCCGAATAACAACATTCTCTACGTTTGAGCGTTAAACCTCTGAGCGAAAAACTGAAAAACCAGAACACGTGAAAGAAATTAAAAAGGAAAGAAAGAGACCATCATCGCACCACACGACCTGATAAAGGTAACGGGAGAGCGCCACCCCCTGGAGCGGGCGGGGGGTGCCGACTGTGCCTACACGAGAGCAGAGCGGACGCCGGTGAAAGCACACACGACGACTCAAAGAAGTTTGAAAAAGGCACCACACAATACAAGTCACGAGGAGACGTCGCTGCAACGGCTGCAACGCTGTAACTAACAGACTTTAAGGCGGATGTCATGTGCAAAGAAACACCTCGGATGTGTGTCACACCTGGACTCCCTCCAGAAGAGTGTGCTTTAATTCTATTTTTTGTTATGACCCTCTCTCCCCCAATAAATAAATAAATACATAAAAAGGTTCAAAGTGTGAAGGGTTTGACTGATGATTGCGTTCTCACTGCGCCGCTCGGCTGACAGGCAACTTCCAGGCTGCCCAGGTGTGGAGGGTGACAGTGGGCCTGCAGGCCTGGAGGCCTGGAGTGGATTTTAGTTCCTGTAGCTCTTGCGTCCCTCTCCCTCCTTGAGGAAGGTCCATATCAGGGTGTTCACAATGTCCGGCTGGTCCTGCTGCAGCCAGTGGCTCGCCCCGGAGATGATGTTGAGGCGGAAGTGGTTGCGGATGTAGAGGCGGCACGCCTCGGCCATCTCCTGCTCCAGGAAGGCGTCCTGCTCCCCCCACAGCAGCAGCACCGGAGACCGGACGTGGTTCTGGCTCAGAGGGAGGGAGCTGCGGGGAAATAGAGCATTAGAACATTCAATGTTTTTCATGGCTGATTAAAAAAATCACACCAAAGGCAGCAGAGACTGGTATTGTGGGTTAAAAAAACACAGAAAGGTTCAACCTCACGTTTCTGCCATGAAAGTGGTGCAAAACTTGCGAGATACCTCCTCTGGCCATGACATTTGGTCAGACCAGTCAGTTTTCTTACTGCTCACTTTCCTGTCAGTGTCAGTTTCCATTGCCCACAGTGGAAAACTTCCTTTCCACCAAGAACAGCCCTCACTTTTCCCAATAGTGTTCCTCTTTAAACATGAAACATTCTTCCTGTTGTGAGCTCTACAATGGCACCAAGACTAGAGGTCACTCCCTGTTGTTTTCGTCTTCTTCTTCTGGGGCTTTTAAGCAGTTTGTGATAGTTTCTTCCTGCTTTAGTCTCAACCAAAGTAATTTTCAATGGTCATGCGATTCTAGAGTCAATTGAAAGTGCTCTAGTTGGAGGTTAACAAGATGGATGAGTTTAAATTTTACCCACTCAATAACAAACACCTCCACTTCTCCATCAGACAGAGATTTTGGACGCTTAAAAAACAAAAAGTGAAATTCTACGTTGTTTGACTGACTGAAACAATGGATGGATGGATGGATGGAGGGATGAACAAGCATTTATTCATCATCCCTCCTCTGTTGAGGTACCATATGCGTTCCAGGGAGGCTAATTGGACATGGGTCAGTGATATTTCTCTTTACATAACCAAATAAAGGCTATTCTGAGACGAACCGTTGCCTGAAAACGGGAGCAGATGGTGCAATGTTCCATCCATGCGTGTTCGCCGCGCGCAGCAAAACATCCTTTGAACTGATTGGCGGTTGTCAGTTGGAAGTCTCGTGAAAAAAAGATGCCTTCGAAGTGTTTCTTGTTCGCAAACATTAGACAACATTGTGGCAACACAATGTTGCTGAGTTTGAGCTTTAACTTCAAGATGGAAACCCTGAGATTTCTTGTTGAAAATGTTGCTGATCCATATTTTAAAGACCTGATCTGATGCATTTTTCATCTGATCTCACTTAGAGCTGTAACAAAGTCTCTCTTGAAAACCCACAGAAAGTGAAGAAGAACAACAAGTAACTGCAAGCTGGTTGTTACAAAAGCGTTTCACAGTGGACGCTGCAGTAAGACCAGAACCGGACAGCAGTTCCTCACTGAAAGAAGAGCAACGAACTAGAGGCCCCGAAAGCTTTTCAAGCAGGGCCGACTGGGAACGGTTCCCACCTGAAGACGTTCCTGTAGTAGTTGAGGGCTCCTGTCAGAGCTCCCGGCTGCGACATGGCGTACAGGTAGGCTTCCAGGTCCTCGGCCGCCAGCCACCGGCCTTTCCTCCCGATCCCGGTGCTGCGGCTGGTGAACAAGGCCTTCAGGGCCTGGAGCAGAGACGGCAGCAAACACCGCAGCTGGTCAGTAGTTTGTTTTAGAAAGTCTTGGATTGGTTTTATTTTGAACAGCCAACTTTCTTTTATATTTGCTAAAATTAGCTAAATAAAGGTGCAGCTTTATATGAATGTAAAAAAAAAATGTATGATATCAAATTCCTAAAAGTGATGAAGCTTGTAATTTTTCAAAATGTTTTGCAAGGTTTTCAGTTAAAAATTGTAGCCCTTTGTGATGTCACAGTGGGCACCACTACTTTCTTCAGGTTAATGTTTACACCCTACAAGTGTTTCAATCCCCTTCCAAACATGTGAAAGGTCCAACACAGCTTCAGTTTTAGCAGGAAGCTCAACACCATGGTGTTAGCAGGAGACTGCAAACAGAGGGCTGAATGCGTTGCATTCTGGAGATCTAGAGTTTTTTTTTAAATAATAAATTTAAATGTTTTTATTATTTTGAATTATAATTATTTTGAATATTATTAACTTATTGGCCTAAATGCTTATTTATGCATTATTCTTTAAACTACATTAAATTATCATATTACAGAATTTAAAAGTTTTTTTAAAGGAAATTTTGGAGTAGATAAATAAACATTTATTTATTAATTTTTGGACTACAAGCCTGTCTGACAAAATCTCCAATCTGTCATTCACATCCTGACTGGTTTGTCCTTTTGTTACCGACAATGAACCTCTTTTACAGTGAGCTATTTTTAGCCTGACACAGCACTGAGACACACACGCAGACAATGAGACGATGAGAGCAGCAAACACACACACACGCACAACCTTGACCTTGAGGCCGACACACAACACAGCACAACACGGCACGGCACCTTGAAGTCGTTGATGGAGAGCATGAGCTCGGGGAAGCGCGGCAGCTGGAAGAAGAAGAAGTGGCTGGACTTGAGCAGCTGGCTGGGGTGGCGCAGGGCGTAATCTGTGGGAGGAGAGGAGGGAGGGAGGAGGTGGAGGAAGAGAGGGGACGCCGGGTCACTTCAATCATAGTTAAAGTTTCTTCGTCAGGGCGACTCCCTGTGTGACTTTGCCTCTCTCTGTTGATACCGGCTCAGCCAGATGTTCCTATTAGCGTCCCCTAATTAGCTTCTCGTCAGCTCTCGCCTTAAGGGCAGAGATGGATGCTGTAATAATGATTGCGATACAATTAAAGGATCATCCGAGAGTTTAACCAGAGAGAGATGGAAGGAAAAATGTGTTTTCTGTGTGTGAGCGACGTGTGAGGAGGTCACTCCGCTTTCAACTCTGGGCTCTAGCTCGTCTACATGACACTGGATTCCATGACCAGTAAGCTTCCTTTATGTCTAAAGAGGGGGAGGGAGTCGCTATGAAAAACACAGAAGAAGACCAGCAAGAAGAAGCTGCCCGTGAATGACGCTAAAGAGTTTAGCGTGGGTGCTGTTATTGCAGCAGTTTGATCACCACGTTTCATTTTTTTCTCTTTCTAAATGCTAAATGCTGCACGAGGGGAATCCAGACGCTTCAGGAGCAGTTGTGCTAGGCAACGTACGTACCTGCAAAGACGGACGGGTGGGGACAGTTGAGGACGATGAGCTTTGTCACCATCTCCGGGTAGTGAATGGCGAAGAGCCACGCCACCGTCCCGCCCCAGTCGTGTCCCACCAGACAACACCGGTTGTATCCTTGAAGACAAATAATAAAAAAAACGAGAAAAAAAACACATGAGATTTGTTATTGTCCTGAGTGTTTTTTGTTGTTTAGGTCTCATGTGTAGGTCTTTGGTTTTTATCACATATTTATGATTGTGTTTTTCTTTTTTTATTGTATTGGAGCTTCCGTGCATTAGTTTTTCACATGGATGTACCTAAACAGTGCATCTAAGTGACAATTAAAGTGAATCTGAATCTGAATGTTGCCTCGACTCGGTAGAAATCAATAAAAGTCTCAGGTGTCAGTGTTTGTCCCTCTGAGGATGTTTACAGGCATCCATCAGGTTTATTTCAGGAGACAAACGCCTGAACGCAGATGAAGGTCACGAGGACGTCCGTCTAATTCCTGATTCCGATCACATTTCTGCTCCAGTTAACGGTGCACGGCTGCACCACTGGCACACTTGAAGGGATCTTGCCGAGAGGCCTCATCTCAACGCCGACCCCTACCTTTGGTTTCTAAAGGGACAGTCACGTCGCTCATCTGGAGTACTTTGAACCTAAGCTGCTGCAGATCCGCCTTGAAAAGCTCCACAGAAACAGAAAGCTGCTGATAGCTAGACAGTTTGCGGATGCTGCACTCATGACTCGGTCTTGGAGACAATTTATTTGGTTTGGTTGGGGGTTCAATTCAATTTAGCACCAATAGGAGGCCTCGCTCTGTTACCAACGTGAAAAATTCAATTTGTCTAATCATGTTATAAACTCTTCTTTCTTCTTTCTCTCCTCCTCCTCCTCCTCCAACAGTTCAATCCAACAGTTATGCAGCGATAAACTGTTGACTTATCCGGTTCCAGCACTCTCCAGAGCCTGAAAGTGCAGAAGAGGCGGTGATAATGATCACGATGGATGAATGGATGGATCCATCTGGTGCATCGGGTTGGTCGATTTTAAAAAAGACGTACAGCCGCTGAGGGATCCCGCGCACCAGCTGACGGGGTGGTTAAAAACTCGAGCGCTGTCGTCCGACGGTAACTATAGGCCGTTCGGCCTCTAACAGTCGGCGCTTAATGGGCCTCGGCTGCACAATCACACTGCCAGAGCCCATACAGTGTGATCAATACCAGCCTGCCGCTGCTGCTGGGACGAATGTTAAGAGCACAGCAATATGCGTTATGCGGTACTTTGGTGCCGAAAGCCGTGGGGAGGAGGCTATATTAACATATGGTGTGTCGAACAATTGTAGAAGTAATATATATATATATATATATATATACACACACTTAAATTAATCTATTCATGGGTAAATCCTCCTCTACAAATTCTTAAAGAGAAACTCTATCTCTATAGATCTCTATACTGTAGATATCTCTCTCTCTCGCTCTCTCTCTCTCTCTCTCTCTCTCTCTATATATATATATATATATATATATATATATATATAAATAAATACATTAATAAAAGTGTATACTCACCTCACAGTACAATAAAAGTTATTTGATTTTCCTACTCCTACTCATAGAACGCTTCCTATTTATATATAAGAATATACGTCGATCAAGGGTCTTGCTCCCAGTTAGCTGCCAACTTGCACTGCCATACTTCTAAGGAAGCCTGGTGTGGACAATCCAGCTGCTTGTCAACGTGTTTTGTATTGAGGGTGAACGCTCATGTCCTCAACAAAACCAACAATGAAGAACGTGGACAAGGTATCCAGGTTTGAGTACGCAGGCCACTGTAGTTCACTGGCAAGCTTGGGAGAGGGCGGGTGAGTGATAGAGCACTGCAATCTAAGATGTAACCACTTGATGTAGCTGTTTCTTCTCAAAATCTCCAATCATTACACACCTTTAAACCTTTAAATGTGGCCCGGAATTAAGCTACGCTTGGTGGAGTCAATCCAGCGAACAGAATCAAGACGAGAAGCATCAGAAAAGGAGGAAATACTGAGACGTTCTGGTCTGGAAATGAGCCAAAACTGTCACTCGCGGCCAGACGACAGCACCCGGTGAGCACAGACAGCCCTCGGGCGAAACTTCCTGCTGGTGTTGGCACGCAATCAGAGGCCGCCGGCTCTGTATCTGCGTCCCCACGTTCAGCCAGAGTGAGTCACATGATGTCTGTGGCGCCACCCTGCAGGGCTGCCCTGCAAACTTGACTGAAAACAAGTTTATTTTTCAACTCAAGTCACCGAAAGGAACGGTACCCATTCCTCCCCCGCTATCCCCGGAGTCGCCGGCCTCACCTAAATACTCCACGATGTCTTTGACGTCGGTGACCAGGTGCTCGAAGCGGTAACTGTCGACGGAGAGCGGCAGGTCCGACTCCCCGTAGCCCCGCATGTCCACGGCCACCACGCGGAATTCACTCTTGAACTCACGCAGCTGGTACCGCCAGGAGTACCTGGGGGCAAGCGAGCGAGTGCGCACGCACACACACACACACACACACACACACACACACACACACACACACACACAGGGACAAGTGACATTTATTCCAGTTAATAGCCGAAAGGAACATTTCATCTTTTTATTATCATCATGTTTTGATGGAGAGAATTTTTCACCCTTTGATTTTGTGCCCGCAAACTTTACAAGAAATACACAGAAAATGATTAAACTGTGTAATTTAAAGGTTGATTTTCTAAGACTTGGTACTTGGCACTTTGCAAACAAAAGATTAACTGTTTATTCATTGTAGCGTCGTGTCGGCTAAGCTTAGCTCTAGCGGTCGGCTTTGTGATGTCACAAAGGGTAATGAAGACCCTGTGTTAAAGGTCCTACAAACTATTATTATAGGTAGTATTAGCAGGAAGCCAAAAACCCAGCTTTTTAACAGAAGGCTGTAAACAGAGGGCTAAATACAGCGTTTTCTGGACATCTTACAGAGGGTTTTAATCTTGTGAGGCTGCTCGACTGGAGTCCAGGGTAGAAATAATCAAAAGATGACTGGAGTGTGAGAGCCAAAGGCTGGATCACACTGTATGTGGTCTGGCAGAAGCCTGAACAATTGTGAGGAAAATTAGCAGTGGTATCTTTGTAGCGCCATTTCAACCAGCTAAGTAGTTCACGCCGTGATCTTAGACTAAACTGATTTTGCAGCCCTTTAAAATTCTATCTATTAATCATATCAAACAGACCTGGACGCCAGAAACTAGTTGTTGGTTTTTTTTTCAAGCTCAGCTCTGTGTTTCCAGTCGAGAGGAGGGTTCACCTTGGTGTAATGCATTCTAATCCACCATCCCATCGTCTGGAACAGGACGGCTCCACCGACTGGCACAGATGTGAGGCTTTATCTGTTTTCGGTGAGTCAGTATCAGTATAAGATCCCCTCTTAGATTCCCAGAATATAGATGAGGTTTAAAGCCGCATAAGTCTTCCGCACTCTCCCCCCTTTCTCGTTCCTGAAGGAGGAATTAGCAGCTTTACTTTTTCAAGAAAAAAAAATAGAAAAAGGAGGACGGAGACTGAGCAGTGCGAGGACTTCACCCGGCAACGTCACTCTCAGCGCTGCTCGTCATTAAAAAAAAAAAAAAAAATGGCAAGTGAAGCAGAAAGAGCTCCTCCCTGGCGTTAATTAATCCCTGTCCTGTCAGCAGCTTAGATGTTATGTTAGAGATATGGACGGGCTTACAGCTCCTGACAACCACTTTGGCCCCAATCCAGGAGCCTTGCTCAACATCATTTTTTAGTTCACATCAGGAGGACGAGGTCAGGAGCGCTGTCAGGCGCTTCCCTATTTCCCCTCCTTGCAATTCGTTGTGAGCTATGAGCGAGTAAAGACTCCTTTGCTGCTCTTTTTCCCTGTTTTATTCTGCAGGTCAGAGGCAGCAAAGATTTACAGCAACGCTGCTGCTCTTTTTTTCTTTTGTTATTGTTGCTGTCCTCAGGGAATCTTTTGCAACTCAGCAAGGCAGCGGCAGGACTGCAGAAATTTCCATTCAAAAAACTTGCACGTCCGTCTTTCACAGCACTGGTTGCTTCAAGTGGCAATAAAAGCAGAAGGCGATCGAGCCATTCAAGACTAAGAAGCAATACGGGAAGCAACTGCAAGCCTGAATGCTGCCTAAATTATACTAATTTATTTTTCATTCTCAACTCCAGTGGGGCGACTTCACGTAACCCCCCTGCAAAAAAACCCCCAAAAACTCTCTACATTTCCAGACAGTGTATTCAGCCCTCTGTTTACAGCCTCCTGTTAGAAGCGCTGCTTTGTTGGCCACTTCAAGGGTTTGGAAGGAGAGTGAAACAGAGTGGTGTTCGAGGGACTTGACTATTCTCGTCTCATTTGGCACATATGTGACGTGCAGCTAGTTTGCCTTAATTTTGTTTCTCTTATAACCAATCATACTGAAGCTCTCTAGCAGACGCACTTGTGAGATAAATCCAAAGGATTGAGGATCTGATCTGACACATTAAACGTCGAGCGGCTGAAGAAGCCCGATCACCCTGTGACCTACCAGAACTCCGGGAAGCCGTGCAGGAACAGCATGAGGGGCTTCCCTCTCTCTCCAGCGGCGACATAGTGGAAGCGAAGTCCGGACTCCTGGTTGGACGGACAGACAGACAGAGGAGAATGTGACGTCTGCAGCCAGCCAAATCACATAGAGACTGTTCATTCGTGTCTGTTGTGACTGTGAGTGTTAAATGTCATCTGGTCGTCTGCATTCTCGGTGGTGAAAACTAGAAATGCCAGACCAGATGGAAAAAATATGTGATTGTCGAGATTTTTTTTTTCTTGTGGTGCACCCTGCTGGGGACAGAACAGCCGGTCGGCTGGAGCTGCCGCCGAGGTTTTGACCTCTCAAGGACAAATGAGCCAGCGAGCCTTTAATTGCATGTGAAGGGGCCAGATCCCGCACATTCCCACATCTTCACTGATCTCTCGTCTTCTTCTGGCTCCGGCAGAAAAGCCTCGCACAATTCATTCTAAATACACTAAGAAACAAAATAAGCGAAAAGCCCTCCACCATAAACTGTCTCAAAGGTCATATTTAACCCTCTGTTTCCAGCCTCCTGCTAAAATGCTGGATTTTCATCGTCATGCTCAAGGTGATGCTTTACTTTGTTAGATTTCCTCCACGTTTGGAACAAGAGAGCAGAAACAACACCTGTCTGACGGTGATACATGGGATGTGACATCACAAGGGGCTGGCTACCAGAACTGTGTGTGTTTTAGCACACGCGCTTTTGAGAAAGAGCAGCAAGCCATTAAAGAAGTAATGGATCGTGGCCGATTTCTCTGTTCGCTGACTGAATGTGGGTGCAAGAAAAAATGCAAATGTTGCACAAGCAAAGGCAAAAACTGCAACACAAGATTGACGAGTTGTCGGAAAAACAAAAACAAAAACAAAAACGAAACAACTGTCGTTCTTCACACTGGTGGTCATTTATGACTCGGGAATTGCTCTCGACCACCCAGGTCAGTAAACAAATGCACCTGTGCAGCTCTCCCGTGACTGGCTGACTGGTTGCTGGCTGCAGGGCTGAATGCGGAGCCAGCCAGTCAGCCAGTCAGCCAGCCAGCCGCAGGGCGGAGGAGCTGTCCGTTCAGCACCACCTGGGCGGAACGGACAACAACAACAACAAGAGAGGTGGGCAGAGGGCTGACGATCAGCTGACTGCCCACCCGCTCCAACACCACCACGGCCTGGTGCCCCCCCCCCTCTCTCTGTGTGTTCCCTCCATCCTCACGACACAAAAGCGCCGAGGTGTTGCGCTCGCATTAACGCACCAACGCCCGCCCTACCTTGATCCGCACGTAGCAGTGGGTTCCCAAGGACGTGTCATTCAGGCAGGCGGGCGGAATGTCGCGGCTCGCCCAGCGGAAGGTGGCGGAGGGCCTGAGGACGACGCTCCACCAAAGTTTGAGCAGCGCCGCGGCGGCGCACACGCAGCAGCAGCCGTAGACGAGCGACCAGTAGCCCACAACTCTGAGGTGCCGAGCGAGTCCGCTGAGGAACGACAGCAAGTTGTGGAGCACTCTCGCCATCTTCGGCATCACATCGCCGCCGCGGGGAGAGGCACGGAGGAGGTGGAGGAGGATGAGGAGGATGAGGAGCAGGAAAATATGTGTACAAAAAAAGAGGAGAAGAGGAGGAGGAAGAGGAGGTGGTGATTTTTTTTTTTTTAAGAAAAAAAAAATCAATGCCGGATCAAAGTTACCTATCGATCCTCCTTCCCTTCCCCTGTCAACGCCGGTGTTGACAGCGCTGCAGCTACTGTTTTGTGCAAAACGCGCAATTATGAAATGCCACCGCGTCGGTACTACCGGCGCGCACGAACGCACGCACGACTGAAGGGAGGATCCCGACGTGCGGCTGAATGGGACTGTGGCGGGAGCATCACGTCACATCTCTCTCTCTCTCTCTCTCTCTCTCTCTCTCTCTCTCTCTCTCTCTCCCTCTCCCTCCCTCCTCCTCACGCGTGCGGGCGTGCGTGCGCCGTTGTTGTTGACGAGCAGCTGCCAAGTCTGAAATCACGCAGCGGGCGCAAAAGCCACGCCCCCGGTGTTTCAATAATAATAAATACATGTCTTTTCATCATCGTCGTTCCTCCTCTTGCTCGGTGGTTTTGCGAGCAGCAGCAGTGACGCCGAGAGGTAGAAGAAGAAAAATGGGGAGGAGGAAAAAAAAAAAAAAAAAAAAAATCTCTGCAAAGCTCCCGGAGCAGCACGCTGCTGTTATGGCAACAGTACCGCAACCGGAAAGAGGCAGCAGCTACAGCAGCAGCAGCAGCAGCAGCAGCGTGCACGTGCTTGGGATAAACCCATCGATTAAAAAAAATAAATAAAAATAAGTTACAGGAGCTCTTAAAATAAATAAAACCGACTGTCCTCGAATGGCCGGCCGCGCATTAATATGAACGTTTTCAATCAGCCGTGATGCGGTCACAGGTGCGCCGTGACTCACGCACGGCTGAGCTAAAAAGGACAGGAGTCGAATGTGGGAGCCGGAACAAGATAAGAGCCGTAATTACCCGGTTACCTTTCTACAGATTGGGACTAATTTCACACGTGATTGCGTCGATGGGCGGATTAAGATTAAGGCCTCGGGGCCACTTTGGCTGCATTGCCTGCAGCAAACACATCAACAGTCACAGCAGGAGCAGCAGCGAGTCCCACTGGGCCGGTGTGACCTTCCCCCACTCGCAAGATTTTCTCCTATGTTGATTTATAATAATCTTCAACACCGTCCGCTCAGTGAACACCCCAGAAATTAGGCATTTTATTTTTACATATTCAGTGTGTGCTAAAACAATACATTCTGGTTATTAGCCCCTTGTGATGCCAGAGTGCTCCTCCTGGTTAGTCTTTCTCAACACCCACTCTGGTTAGTTATCCAGAAAGTGGCATATTAGCCCTTTTACTGATGCTAAAAGTGATGCTTTTTGGGACCGCCTGTGTTGAGAAGTGGGCCAACCCTGGTGTGAGTGGGTGAGGCCAACAGCTGGCAGCGGTCAAGGGTCACTAACCCTGGGGTTGCCATCAGTGCCCTATTATTCAGAATTGCAGGAGTGGAAACAAGTACTCGACACGATTGTTAAAAATATACACTATTCAACTGAATATTGCATAATATAGGACTTTGAGTACAAACACCTTTCTCAAGTAAAATCAACATTAATATACAGGCTATATAGGCTAGTGTAGCTATGCAGAGGTTCTAGAACACATGCCAGAGCCTGTTATTATTCTCCAGTGATTTGTGCTGCACTGACATAAGTTAGATTGCTCAGTGAAAACAGTTTTATTATTTTTTTTAAGAAAACAAAAACAAACAAAACACAAACATAGAAAACAGTAACTTACAGAGTATTTGATTAACAGCCCCAAAAGTATCTTTGGAAGACCAGGAACAGTCAGAACAACAGAGTGCATCTGTTGGTTTTTAACAGAGAACTAAGGTTCTCCTCATTCACTCACACGGTGTCGCCGGCTGCTGTCCCTTTCAGTTTGAGCGACATCGCGGCGATGCCTTTCGGCTGTATTTTAAGTGCGCTAAAGGTGGAAGTTTATCTGCCGAGGCCTCGGGAAATGTAAAAAACAAAACAAAACAAAAACAAAACCCAAATAATAAGCACAACACAAGACTGGACTTCGCGACACGAGGCGCAGCCCCTTCTTGACTACAGTGTGCGGTGACAGTCAGTGTCGTCCGGCTTTGATATGTACACAAAACAAACACAAAAAGAACACAGGTTCAGGTTGGAGTGCTTAAAGTGATCCTTGCTTCAGTGCTAACAGTGTAAACATCCCACATCTTCTTTTCTACATACAATTCAAGGGGCCGGACCCTTTGCACCTGTATCTTCTTCAACACATGGCTTTTTCTTTTTTTTTCTTTTCATTCTTTCATCTTTGAAGGCCACGAGGCTGATGATGGCGAGATGGTGTCGTTTGTACCAACAGCAACCGGTTCATCTGCGCTCAAAGTGTTGGTTTTCTCAGTCCAGGTTCAACTCAAACAAGGTCATGATTTCTTGCTGCATGGATATGTCGATGGCAGACATCTGGAAGGACAGAAAAACAAGGGTGGGCGGGTCAGGGGTCGTTATTGGCACCCAGCAACGCTTAGGACAGGACGCGGACGCGGGACTCACGGCCAGCCTGCGGCGGCGCTCCTGCTCCTTCTGCCGGGCCAGCTCTCTCTCCCGGGTCACCAGAGAGCGGACGCCGGCGGGGTGAGACTTTATGGGCGACAGGGGCGCCTGCAGCCCCACTGCGGCTCTGGAGCAGTCCAGCACCGAGCCCGCACAAAAGTTGGCCTCCTGGACCGTGTGCGCTTTCAATTCTGCTTGCCAAGGTCCCGGTGAGCTGTAAGATTGAATAAATATAATATCAAAGTAAAGCAATATCAACGAGACGCCCGTGGCATTTAACAGCAGAGAAATTCCTAAACATCTAACCATGCCACAAACATTCCGACGCAGCGCTTTTTCACTCTCCTCCCTCCCCCCCGAGCTTGCCAGTGAGCTACAGAGGCCTGCGCTCCCAAAATCCTGGATCCCTCGTCCACCTTCTTCTTCGTTGGATTATTATTTGAGGGCAGGAGCGTTCACCCCAATTAAGAAACGTGCTGTCAGTGTCAGGTGGACTGGATTGTCCACAATGGCTTCTTTAAAAAATGGCAGCGCAAGATGGCAGCTAAAACCAAATGACTTTTATTGTACTATGAGCATACGTTTTTATCAATGTATTTATGAGCAGCATGTTAAGCTTTCATCAATATAAAAATCTAACACCAAGCCAAATGTTACACACTGGACATTAAACACAGACAATGAGCCAGTTTCAGTTTGAACAGGAGGATTCTGGGACGTACCAGCTGCTCTGAGGGGCCTTCCACTCCCGGCTCCAGTCCACCTGGTGCAACCTCATCGCTTTCTGCCGCTGCTCCTTCTCCAGCGCCGCCTTGCGGAACTGCTCAAACACGTTCTTGGAGGACTTGATCGCGGTTGGAGCTGCCGACTGTTTCATCAGCTGCGCCCACGACTTGGCGTTGTTCAGGACAATACCCTGCAAGGAGGAGGAGGAGGAGAAACAGGCGCTCAGGTTCATAATCCTGCAGGTCTGGAGTGGATGAAACTGCAACATGAAGCAGGGAACCCAAGGTTTCAGGTCACACTTGTTGACCTTGAGCCGTTTCTGGGCAAATGGCTCCAAAAATGACGTTTTATCTATGGTACGTTTGTGCCCTCTAGTGGGTGAAAGATGAACTGCATGGTGGCCGGACAATCGTTCAGTATACCAGGGATGCAATCCAAACCGGACAGTCTTTTTTTTCAAGGGTGTGTTTGGAAGAGAAAATCGACATTTTAATAAGAACAATAAAAACCTTTTGGGGCATTTGTGGCGTTTCCTCCGCAGCAGATTTAGTGTCTGCGCTGCTGTTTGCCACTTTGGTCACCTGTGCGTCGGTGATGGCTTCAGGCTGTCGGACATCTGTAATAATCATGTGGGATGAGAACTGCTCAGCTCAAGCAGCGGTGAGAACATAAACATGATCACGTCACGTCATGTCGCGGTGAGGCTCCTCTGGCCACTTACTGGGCTCCCCCCTGGAACACAGTGGGCTTTTCTTCAGAGGGGACAGCATCGGGCACTGGTGGGGGAGGCGTGGACATAAGTCAGCAGACTGGACACTGTCATCGTCATCGTCATCATCACACGCAATTCTAATACAAATAACTTGCCATTATGTCAGAGGGATAATGGACTCAAAACTGAAGAAACTTAAGAGTAATCATGAAAATAAAGACTGGTGGGCTGAAACTCTATAGACCAAAAATTTGCAACTTTCCATTCTGTACAGTTTAGTTAGTGACTGTTGCATGGATGAAATTAGGAACAATTTTAATCCAAAAACGCAGACATTCCTGAATGTATTGTTTGTTTAAAAAACAAATAAAACATATACATCAGCTGTATGAAAAATATTTTTGACATTTGACTTCTCAGCATATGGCAAAATTATAAAGACTGGGGAGAACATTGTCTGTGTTTGGGTGACGCTTTGAAGGGAAAAAAAAGGTTTGGGCACGTTTGGTTTCAAACGTGTCCAGGACAGCAAACACAAGGCGTGGATCCAATGTAAAACATAAAATTAAACAAAATCACAGAGATTCTGATATACATCAGTGGTGCGGCCCTGCCGATCTAGCAGACGTACCTCTAACTTACTGCCGGCCCACTCCAGCAAAGTTCGAGGAGAATTCATTGGAGACAAGATGGTGGACAAATCTGTAAGAGCAAAGAAGGAGAGCGTTTGACTTGACACCAAAGACGACGACGACGACGAGTGGCAGATGTCAATTTCAACAAGTATGAGTCCCGTTTAGCCGGCAGGAAACGGAGAGGACTCGCTGGCGGCACCTGGAGGCGACGATACGAGCCTGTTGCTCCTCTGCAACACCTCGTTGTGCGTCGGTGCGTCGGTGGTTTCCGCCACTGAGGGCTTTGAGGCGACCAGAGGAGGCGGGGACGTCTTCACTGCGGCTTCAGTCGCGTCCTTCCTCTCAACCGTCGGCCCCCCACTGTTGGCCTGAGTCGTCTTGATGGGGACAGAAAGCACGTTCCTGTGTTTCTTTGGGTTTTCCTGCGGTGAATCTCCCAATGACAGTTGGAGTCAACACCGACTGTGATATTACCTTCCGCTCGAGCTCCTGGTGCATCCTCAAGTTCTCATTGCATTTCTGCTTTTTTGCTTTGGGCTCTGAAACACATACACGCAAACCTCAGGCGTGAGTTCTTCCATCGACTGAGGCGAGCAACAGGAGAAAACGCGAGCGCCGGTCTCAGTTTTAAGCGGTAGCGTAGCGTGCTAGCAGCAGAGCAGCTAACCGGACTCGGAGTCGCTGTCATCAGAGGAGCTGGAGCTGCTGGAGCCGCTGCTGGAGCCAGAGCTGCTGCTACTGCTGCTGCTGCCAGAGGGGGACGAGGAGGAGCTGCTGCTGGTGCTGCTGATGACACTGATGCACGAAGACCGACGGGCAGGAGGCGCTGAGGGTTTGACTGCAACCAAAACACAACACGCACGCTGAAGTTGAAACATCCCGATCGTCCATCTAGAGCTGAGCACTTTTTGGACCCTCCACATGTGTGACAACGGAGCTGGGTCAGCTATGCTCGTCCTTCACCTACCGTCAGGACTTTGTTTTGGAGTCACTTCAATCTCCTTCAGCGGAGCCACAAGTCTCCCATCATCCAGTGGTCTCCCAGTCTGTGTTCCTCCTTCAGAAGGTTTCGCCGCCAGCTTTTCTGCAGAGCATAAGATGTGTTAATGTACGGGGAGAGCTTTGAAAAGGAGCAGAGGTGATTGGATCTGCCGCAGGCTCGAGCCAAACTTACTTCCGTCGTTCTGATTGTTTTTCTTCAGACTCGCGGCAACAAAGCTCTGCATGGCCCTCACCGTGGAGGGCTTGACCTTCTCAATGTCAACCTCCAGATCCTTCTGGGTGGATTTGAGATCCGGCTCCTGGGTGTAGATGAGCTTCACGAGATGGCCCAGCTGCTCGCTCGTCAGCCTGTCAATGTCGGACTTCAGCTGCATCCTCTCCTGCGGCGCCACTGTTGGCGGCGGCACCTCGGAGGAGGCACTTTTTGCCGCAAGGGCCCCGTTGACCTCGTGCCTGTCGCCATTTCTAGACGTACACAAAGGCATCTGACGTTACCCATCGCGCACATGTTGAAACAGCCCATGCTGAAAAATGGGGTGAGTGAGACTAGGCTCACTTACACAGCTGAGCCTTTGCTGTGGAGTTTTCTGTGCGGAATCGATTTCTGCTGTAAGCACTTTTGCTGCAGTTTAGCCAGTTCCTTCTCTTTGCTCCTTTTCTCCCTTTTTAACTTGTCTTTTTTCTTTGTCTTCGCCACAGGCCCCTGGCTCAGTCTGTTCAGCTGATCGCTTATAGCTTTCAACTGAGAAGCCAGCGATAAACGAGAGTCAGTCTAAAATGCAAACTGCAGTGTTAAACATCTCAAAAAATAGGAAAGCCGGCCATTGGCACAGTTGCTCGCACATTTGTACCGACCCGCGCTCGCAGGCTAGCTAGCTGCGTGGACACCTTCTCAGACGGGGTCTCTGCTTCCGACGAGCTGCCGCTGTCGGAGCTGCTCGACGTCGACAGACTTCTTACTCTGTCTACTTGGCCCTTCTCGAGACGCTGGCGAGGAGCAGAACACTCCCTCTCCACTGGGATCTTCTGATATCTTGACTCAAAGACCTCCTGTCAATGAGACAACAATTAACAATGGCTGCAAATCCTAAACTAAGGCTCAAACTCACCCACAGGACAATTAAGTTGCAATTAAAGTGCAAATACTTGGTACCAACAGAGGAAATGCAAATATGTGCAATAAAAATAAATTCAACGCATACCTGCAGCCTTCTCGCCATGACCACGATCTCGTGTGACGGCGGATTGTATTTGTAACAGTTGGAGAACATCAACCGAACGTCGGCAGCAAACTCCTTTGGATGGTCGTAGCAGCCTTGCCCCATCTTTTTCTGATGAGACGATGCTTCATGTCAGCGCGGGAAGCTTTGGAAGCCATTTACTGTGTATTCTCATTATAGAGCCTCTTGGCAGTCATCTCACCCTGATGGTGCCCAGGTCCATGGGCTGCTTGATGATGTTGTGGTAGTCGTGCAGGCCCAGAGCCACAGCGTCGACGGGGGTGTAGAAGGGCCACGCGTATGGGTGGTGTCTCTTCGACAGCATCTCCTTCAAGATTTCGCTGCAGTGGCACAGGGAGTCGGCAGGTCGCGACCTCTTCTCTTCGGCCGGCAATTCTTTCTTGGGAGGCTTGATGGGCCTCCCGCCGCCTCTCCGGGAGATCATCCATACACATGCCTCGTCCTTTACGGAGGGCAGCCGACTGTTGGTCACTACGGGGGCGGGTATGGGTACAGAATCCGCTTTCCTCTTTAAACCTTTTTTCCCTAAACAACAACAACATATAAGGTTGATCTTTCCAGAAAAACAAGCAGCAGTATATGATATTATATTCAGCGAGACCCAGACTGGACAAATTCTTACTGGTGTATCAGTGTTTGGAGAGGACTTGAAGGGTGTCGCGAGTGGACGCACGTCAGACGGAGAGACTTTCACCGTCGGCTTGACAGCAGCCTGCGGGAGGATGATTTGGGGCCTTGTTGTACCTGGATGGCAGGCAATTTTTGAAAGTTTTACAGCTCTATTTCATTGTTAAGAGTCACACAAACAAATTATACAAACGGGGCCATCTTCATTAGGGCCGTTACTGTGGCAAATACCTGCTTTGGACTTTCCCTTTTTAGTTGATTTCAACAAGCACTTTGCTGAGATTTCCCTCTCTTGCTGTGGCATTTGGGACAGTTTCTGCAGGAAGATCTTCTCCAGTTTCTGTGCCATAATGACAATATCATCTCCAGGCTGTGAAGAGGAACAAAAGATGATTATAATAATCATAATTAAAAAAAAAAAGAGACATGTGAGGCATGCGTGCCTACAACTGACTGATACAAGAGGCTGAATTATGAATTGTATGACTGTTGTGAGCAACTGTTCCCTTACCCGGTTGTAAGTATAGCAGTTGGAGAAGACAGTGTTGAAGTCTGCAATGCAATCAATTGCCTGCCAGTAATAGTTGTTCTGAAGGCGCTTGCTGATGGTGCCGAGATCCATGGGATTTTTAATGATTGTGTAATAATCCTATGAAGAAAGGCGTCTAATTAAAGCCACAGAGTAATAGTGATACATAATAATCATTCATCGAGGTTCACAGGACTTCTGACAGCTCGCCGACACCGCCGTTCAACTTACGGGGAGCCGCAGTGCCACTGCGTCGACAGGCTGCTGAAAGGGCCATGAGAACTGATGCTTCCAGAGCACCTTGATCACCACCTTCTCCAAATACTGGAGCTGATTGGTCACCCGTCCAGGTCTCTCGGGATTGACAACCGTGGGCGGAGGCGGGTTTCCGCTCACAACTGGACAGACTTTGGAGTCAGACATTGCATGAGCCACGGTCCATGAAGAGGGAGACTCTGAGGGGTATTCTGCTGCTGTGCTGTGTTCATCACCAATTTTCCTGAGAGAGAGAGAGAGAGAGAGAGAGAGAGAGAGAGAGAGAGAGAGAAGCTGTATGTACAAATAAGCTAATATCACAAACTAACAAAACAGGAACTGGGCCATGGTCTTGAGGAAAGCCTCTCGCCATTTACAATGAGGGCAGGCGACCTTGTGAGATGAAAGGAGGCACCTTGTCTGAAACAACCTTCCAAGCTATTGTGATTGATGCATCAACATGTCGTGTATGCACACGATGGATAATGGCTGTAAGAAGTTTGGGAGCTTGAGTGAAGAAATTTCTCACTTAAATATTTTTGGAAAGTTACAACAACAATATGTGAGTACGCCAAAGAAATATTATTACGTGTTTTTCTTAATTTGAGGACATTGAATTGTGCAGTTCGGGCGTGGCTAGCTAACGCTCAAATCCATGTCAAAAATGTAAAATGTTTGAAGGGTGGATTGAAATATGTTCTGATTTGTCTGCTTTGCTGTACAATGACAAAATGATGCCAATACTGTCACGCAAGCAAAATTAGTTTTTAGAAATCGTGCTTTTCACAAACGGCTAACTTTTATTCGCCGCAGTTTGTGTGTGTGACAGACAGCTAGCTACACAAGTCATCGACAGTGCAGCTACAGCAAAAGGGATTTCAAAATAGTTTCTCCAATTTCAGAGTTTTGTTAACCGAGCAAAAGAAGCTGGGTTGCGCTAGTTGGGTTGCGTGAGACTTCACCACTGCAGGTGTGCGTCTGAAATGATTTTTTTTTTTTTTTTTTTTTTTTTAGCATTAGCCGTCCACTTTTGATTCGAAAAGAATTGTAGGGCACATCACAGTTAACGTAGCCATTTGAAGAATTGCAAGGAACACGTCCGCGTTTCAAACACACGCGGTGTTCGTGGAACAGCATTATGTTGCAAACGGTGTTACCAGTGTATTGTGCCGAGGTCTGCAGGGCTTCCAGGGACGTTAATGACCTCGCGGGGGCGCGTCCAACCAAAGCGGAAACTAGCAAACGGTTGAAACCGTCTCTCGCGCAGTGTTTAAATGCCGTAATACAGGTCAAATTTGACGTATTTTACCTCTTGTGTTTGATATCACCACACACATTGGATGATGTACTTACTATGCAGCATTTTGCTGCTGGTTCCTTTTTCGTTTTACGCCATCTTTTTTGGTTGTCTTTCGGCGTCTCTGTTGGCGTTGCCATTAAAACCAGGAAGTAACACAATTTCTTTATAGCAGCTCTTTCAAGAGACCAAAAAAAAAAAACTGAGAATATATTGCCCAATCGTGGTTTAATCTGTTACGACGCGGTGCGGTATGTTTGACAACCAATTTACAGAAAAGCAAGCCTGCTTAACACACGGCGGCCAAAGTGGTAAACTAGCTTAGCCACAACAACGGACTACACGACTGGACTTGACGTCATTCCACGATTCATTTTTAAAAGGGTAAGTAGAAGCAAGAGCCCAAACAAGCCACGTGTCAAACCTAGTTCGAGCTCAAACTGGGGAACAATGTTGGGTGATTCAATTGACATTCACCTGGATACCAGCAGCAGTAGGCTACCCCCTCACGGGCGACAAACGAATTACCGCTCAACCCTGGCCTTGGGTGCCCCGCCCCCCTCCATTTGTTTCTAGTACTTTCTGCAATCCTACCCTTGTGTTACATTTGACATTTGAGCCGTTACCTGGCTAGTTGCGGTGCCCCATGTCATTCCCCGTGTTGTGATTTCGTTGCGTCTCCGATCGATTACACTTTTGTTGACACTATCGGCGCTCATGGCTTTGAATCACGTTTTAGAACGGTTTGCAAAACCGCGGCTTTGGAACGTTATTATCTCCGAAATATGACCCACTTTTGACAGAAGCGTGGTATTAAATCATCAAATATTCCAGGCTCGTACCTTTGGTTGTCCATTGGTGAAGCGTCACGACACGGCACACAGAGGCAAAAAGCGGTGCAGATACCAGTCAGAATGTGTCTCCTTGCGCAGAAAGCATTATTGCGCGACTCCACACTAAGTTGTTTTGTCTTTGACTTTGATATATGTAAAATGGACGAATGTTCGAGATTAAAGTCAATTTCAAAGTTAGCGCTCGAGGTCTGACGTTGTTTAATCTCAGAATTCTCAGGCTCAGGTATCGCGAGGTTTTCCTGCCTGAGAATATTGACTGCACTAAATTTCATAATTAATAATCGCGCATACATCCCTGAACATTGCGTTTTTATGATACCCTTGAGACTACCAACACCTTAAAATGTGTCTGCTGTGTTGCATTTGGTCATGTTTAGAGAAATGTGGAGGAAAACAAATGAACGAAATAATAAAATTTAACAAATTAATAGACAATTGATAGAAGATTGCGTTTCTGAAGAGCGCGTAACCCCCCGTAAAACTCCCACTAAAGCTGTAAAAAAAACGTTTGCACATTTTGTCCACAAGATGGAGACACAGGCAAGAATATCGCTTTTGAATCGCCGCCCAGCAGAGCGGCCTTTTCGAGGAATGTTATGGTTTGTGTTTTTCTGTAGATTATATAATGCATAGTTGGCTATGCAGGGCTTCACACACATTTTTCCAGTTTTTGATAGAAATGCTCCGCTTGATTTTGCCGCAGCTCAAAAGAATTTTTAAACTGCTTGACCCATTTTCGTGCAGTCCGCACAACATCAATGTCTTTGTTGTGTGCTGTTTTTACTCCTCATGTTGCTTTTTGTACAAACAAACCCTTTAGCGTAGGCGGCTTTTTGTTACACTATCATAAAACAGAGTAGTGAGAGGAATTTCAAAAAGTGAAAGCAGTGAGTGGCATGAGTCACACTGTCAGATGGCCTGGCTGAGTTATGGGACCTGATCCCCTGACAATGACAGGAAGCTTGTTCAGGAGGGAGGAGGCCTCATAGGAAAGGATCTGCCCACCGATGTTTCGAGTGAGAGACGTTACAATGGCCATTTGTTTTTCTTTTTCTTTTCTCTTCGAAGGGACGTAGTGAAAACAAAGTGTGTGAGCAAGCAACACCAACACCACTAGCCAGCACGAGGAAGCACAACAATACGTTGTGTCTTCCTTAAGTTTGGGTGATTATATCTTGCTCTCTGTGTTATATTGTTTGAACTTTTGTTGAGTTTGTGATATTTCATTTTTTGTTGTTGGGCTACTGTAAATAACACAACATCCTTACACTCAATAATTTTGCGATGGTAAGTGGGCCAAACTAAGAAGCTGCATAGGTAGTAATGTGTCGGCGTGGTTGCGATGGTTCAGATTGTCCATTACACGAGGCATGCACCCATCTTCCAAAATATATTCATCCTTGAAAATTTTGAAAGGGAACAGGATGGATTGCCCTGTTTTATTAATACCAGCCCTCCGATCCCCATAACTGTTTGAATTAGCCCTCAAAATTAAATATTTTCAGGGAATTTCAGAAAAGACAGGAACAAGATGCTTGATAGACACAGCAGTATGTTATTAATTGGACCTTTTGTGTCCACATTAATGTGCCCCATGTGTTGCCCTTTTCAAATAACCAGAGATATTTGGAGAGCTCCATTTACATGTGGTTTGGTTTTCTTGCGAATTAAAACTAAAATCCACATTGGAATAGAACGCAGATGTGTTTCTGGTTTAGCTTTTGGGCACAAAACCTCGGTTTACAACAACCACTCGCTGTTCAGCAATGAAAATCATCTTATTCTTTCCTGCTACTGATAGGCATTTTAAATCAAATTCATCCAAGTGACTGGTCCATAGTAGCAAGGGCCAGCTGGAAAGAAGCTTGAGCACCGTGTTTCCTCAGTGTGTCCGTGTCACAACACCACATAACTCATGACAGCAAACGTCCAAAAGTCTAAAAATGTAATATCTTCACTCACATAGGTAATCAGAGCAAAGCCAATGGTGATTCTTAGAATGAGGAGAGGTTATGAGATTTACTTGATATTTTTTATTTATTTATTTATTTTTAAATAAGACCGCAAGATGAGCTTGGGGTTGGGCCAGTGTCATATAAATGCACTTGTACATAACTCAGCTTGTTCAGAATAAGTATTTATGATTTTTTAATCTTTAGACCTACTTTTAGTCAGTTTGCAGAACCATGTTTGCCATTTTCAGGTGGAGAAGTTGGGTGGAGCAGGGGTGTTGATCAAGATGTGATGTCTTTCTGTTTCCGCATTGCTTCTCGGTGGTTGAGTCTTGACCGATGAACTTTGACCCCTGAGATTTCACGTCTGACGTCTTTGGAATCCATCTTAACAAGCTCAGCTTGCGAGCATTTTCAGCTTGCCCTGGCATTCGATCAGCTCATTGTTGCCCCTTTTCCGCTGTGACAGTTGGCGGCCCTCGGTCTCAGAAAAAGACCAAGACAAGGAAAAGAAAGCATTGACTGCAATCTTGTGAAGTGAGGCTGCTGTGTCAGCAGCAGTTGTCTAGAAACTGAATGGCATCCACACATTAATTGAACAGCTACAAATGAGCAGTGAAGTTGGGAATGTAAAGTAAATCCAACGAGTTTGGGAAAAGTGCGCGCGTCCGACTCTCCGTCGCTGCTCTGATCCGACGAGACTTCATCCCGACTGCGGGGGAAGTTAATGTATCATAACTGCTGCGTCGTCTGATGAATTTGCTTGAACATTAGGACGGATTCCTATCAAGCGCCTAACAATGTGCGCTCGCCGCGGGAGGCCCGTCTGATAACGCGGAGTTTAATTGCCTGTAATGCGGCTCCCGTGAAAAACCCACTGCGGCTCATTCGCTATTCCCCGCAGTGCGCACGCCGGCGTTTAGACTCGAGTGCGGCGCGACGCGTCTGACAGGGCGTCGTCGGACGTGACAGCTCGTGCAATCAACTGGGTCAATGCAGACTCGCAGACTGGTGGGACATTAATGGGAAGTGACGACGCCTCAGATTGCGCGCGTCTTTGATGCACTGTTACCGCTCGCTATTCCCCTTCCTCTCAGCCGCGCTCGCAACCCCGGCGCGGTGTAAATAAACAAAGTGGAGCACTTTAACGGAGGCATGCATATGTATGAGATGTAAAATTATTTGATCCCTTTGAGCGTCTCCTTGTCAGCTCTCAAAAAGCAGCTCACGATTCCCCCCCTCCCCATCCTTTCTTTTTGGCGTGGCACGCTCATCTGTGTGTTTTCCACAACAAAAGTTTCCTTCTTCCTTCTTGTCGCAGGTGCCGTCTCATTAGCGGCAAATCACTGAGCCGACATTTATGTTGTACCGAGTCAACACGGCGTCTCTCTCTCTCTTTTTTTTCTTCCTGTCTGCCTTCTGATATCACAGCCAGGCGGCGTGCCGTTTGTTCCACGGAGAGTTCACAGACAGAAATCACACTGCGTACAGTTTAGTGCTTGTGATTGGAGGTCGTGGGGTGGCCAGTTGAAGGTGTGTGACAAAGATGTGTTGTGAGAGCTGGAGAAGAAAAAAAATTATCATGCAAGTGGGTAGAAACCGACCAAAATTTAAAGCACAGGGGGAAAGGAGACAAAGTAGTAACCATATCAACGCATTTACTAATCAAAGGCGTAATTAAATGAACAAACGGTGGATAATAATAGATGAAGGAGGCAGGCCAATGAATGCTCCTGTTCAGTCTTTCCTCATCCGGTAGAACTCCCATCCCAATGACCTTGAACTTGGAACATCAAGGACTGGCCCATAACTGAAAATTGAACAATGCAAAATACAGAAAGGCGCTATCGGTGTCTTACTGTACACATTGGTTAAGCTTGCTGCACTTATCTCACATTAATCTGGCAAAAATGTCTGGAAGAACTTTGACTAAATCTCTTCAAAGCCATTTGGGAATAAAGTGCAAACATTGTCTGCACCAGGAGGAGCCGTCAGCGCTGTTCTTTGCTCTGCTTTAAATGGCAGAATATCCTCCAGTTTGGATAGAGCAGATCACATTGCAGCAGCCGTGCCAATCTCTTTAGCAGCCACCAGACTCGCAGTCGTTTCTTCATCCTCCGCTTTGGTTTTTAGGGGCCAGCTTGCAGCACTTGACTCCTGCTTTTGTTTCAATAAAAAGCAGCAATCTCAGTGAGGCTTAATATAGTTTATAAGAAGAACATTACTACTTTAATTTGGAGATTATTAGGCATCTTCATTTTAGAAGTCAGTATATCTCCAGGAGTTGACTTTGATTTTTTTTTTAGACTGGGACAAATATTTGCAGCGACCTTTTATTAATCAAATATTTGTGAACTTGTCAAGGGTGGAGCCATTACCTTTAGACGCACTGCACTACAGCTGTGGCAACACAACTGCATGTCTGACATGCTAGTCAAGTGTTTATTTGGCTGAATAAAAACTGCTCCCTTTTCTGCAGTCTTACCATCACCATGAGCTCATCTCTCAAGACGTTTCTGTTTAGGTCCATGCTATTCTTGGCTAAACTGTCATTCATGCTGGCATAACATAAACTGAGCTCTCACAGCAAGTGCCTTCAATTAGCTTTAATTTCAGATTTATAGGACGCAGGTGTGCGAGCATAAAATGGGATTGCAGAAGCAGCTGAAGGGAGGTTCTATTTTTTTTTTATTTTTGCATCCACATCTTTGTTTAATCCAGAATTAGAACACTTGGAAATGATAAAGATCAGATTCAACCTCCACCAGTAAAATGACTTCATGTCTATTTTTGTAAAGTCGTTTCAGAATGTTTAAACAATGAGACACTGCCAGCTTTTGTCTGGCACATGCCACTAATCCAATCATTTCACAGTAGATATAAATGAAGATGGAATGTAAATGCTCTCATCACTGTACATTAAATCATTAAGCCACTCGAAGTGTAAATACCATTCGTTTCATGCAAAAAAAACCCAAAACAATTATGGTCACACATACCCTGGAAAAAATTAAGTGTATAATTGCATTCTAGTAAATAAAAAAATGCTAAAAGGTTCATCATGTGACATGAAGTCATCTCTTTATTGAAGTTTTATGACCCTGTAGGGATGTCAAAATATTATTTCCAGAACTCAAGTCAAGAACAGGGCAATGACAGTTTAGTATAATATATACACTTTTACTTAAAGATGTCTAATGTTGCTTTGCTTCTGACTTGCTTTATTTTGTTGTTACCGACTTGCTGAACTTGCAGGAAAAAAGAGCAAAAGTGTCTGTTTGGTCCATGGTTTACAGGTTCTTTAATTGATTGGTATGCCAAATAAACCCCAGGTTTAGGAAACGTTTCATCTAGTACGTCATGGTGATAAAATTGTTAGTGATCCTCTCAAGGACACACACACACACACAAACACACACCTTTTGGTGTATTGAAGAACTAGGTATTAGAAAACTTTGACTTAAAATTAAAATTCTTCATGAAGTAAAACTATTGAACTCGATCTCAAAATGTTTAACTTCAAAAAACTTTCCGCAAACGCATTCTCTAACACGATCAATTCAACTTAGCCCTCTAAAGTCCCACATTCTGCTGGACCCTCGGGCGGTCGGCTGGCGGCCGCTAAGCAGGCCTCGCGCCTCCAGTTGGGAAGCCCCGCCGCGAGCCCGTCTCGCGCACACGCTCGCAGCCTCCTCTCCTCCCTCTGAAGCCCCGCCCCCCCAACGAAGCCCCTCGTAAAAAAAAAAAGGGGGGGAAAAAAGAGAAGAAAAGGGCAGATAGATAGATAGTTGTAAACTGCTGGAAACGCAGTTGACAGACGTGCCGCTCAGACACTCTGACGCACGCCGCCGCCGCTCCTCGGTCGTCCGTTCGCCTGAACCAGAACAACGGCCGGAATGCTGTGAAAAGTCCCGCCGGAGGAGAAGCTCTTTGAATATCCGCATCCACCGCAACTCCGCAAAACTTCCAACCTCGGACGTTCCACCGGAGAGCCGTCCGGTGAGTTACCGTCCGTCACCCCCGCTAGCTAACGCTCTCGCGCCGGCTCTGGACGAGCCTAAGCTCGCCTCGTGGACTTGGCATTCCAGAGGTTGCTCCTGAGAAACCGTGGAAGTCAACCTATTCCCTTTAATGCCTCTTTACCCCCTCACCCCGTCCAGCTAACCGCCCACATCAGTCCCCCCGACCCGCTGTCATGCTGCTCCCTCCCGGCCGTCAGCTAGCTTACGAGATAGTCAACGTTCCCCTCCGTGTTTTGTTTTGTTTACAAGAAAAAAAAAAGTTCCTTAACATGTTCAAAGTCGTTAATTAATCTGACTTGTAGTTTCCCTGAGGGCAGGTACGTTGTCATGCATCTCCCCGATGGGTTCCTCGCTGAGGGAGAGGGACGGGGACAGTGGACGGCACAGCTGGCCGGCTGTCGCAGCGCTCCTGCGGGATGAACTGCAACTGACAGCCGCGCCGCGGCGCGCCGTGTGCGTGTGTGCACATGGTTTGGTCAATATTGGAGTCAACACCTTTACAGGCACGTGGTGTAAATTGGCCGCAATTACGTATTGAGTTGCCATGTATTAATAGTCACAGCCGGCCAGTGAGCGTATGTGTGTCTGTGTGAAATGATAATGCGAGTGTTGAGTGTGGAGCCCTGGAGAAGAGCAACAGTGTAGATTGATTTAACTTTGCAGCCTATAAAAAGTTAAATATCTGACGTCCTGCAGATAGCATAGTCACGCTGTGGTCACTGTGATTAGAATCTGTTAGATGTTTTCATATCTCGAGCTGCATCTTTAATTTAAGCTGCAAGCTTCCTCACTTCACACTTTGCTCGCGACTAAAAAAAAGTCAGATTTTGTGTCTTTCGGTCTTCAACTGCAATTCTTGACTCTGTGCATTAAATTAAAGGCTGCAAGAGTTGTTGTTTGCCTCACGGCCGATCATTATCATGTGTTTTTGCATAATGGTACACATGTATCTCGCCGTCGCCTCTGGTGTTTGTGTGCTGTGTGAGGACTGTTTTTTTGGGGGCTGAGAAAATGACTGGTTATCACTCATATCCAGTGCTTTGTGATGGAAAGAGTGGGAGGTTGGTGGTTTGTGAGTGCTTGACGTGCATGCACTGGGACTGAAGGGGCGTGAAGGACTCACTTAACCTTCTCCTAACCTGGTTATGAGACCACAAGTTGGCTTTTGTGGAAACTGGGGTAAGCTTAGTAGCCGTACCTCCTCAGATCTCTCTGTCCCCTCTCCGCTGCCCACTTCTGGCTTTGCGATTAACGGGAGCGTAGTGGTGCGCGCCTTTCCGGACGTAACATCACTGGGCTGCAGCGTGCGCACACACGCACACACACACGCGATGACACAGATAGAAGCCAGGCCCTGTAAAAGTGAGGTGACCGCAAGCATGCAGCTCGGTTTCAGTCGATGTGCAGCGCGTTCAGTCTTGGTTCCGCCCGTCCTGATGGGCTTTCCAGATCTCCTCCGGGTGAAAAGTTGCTCGGCTCAGACGGTCAGGGTTGAGCTCAAGTCACATGAGGTGATTTGAGTTGTTGCTGCAACAAAAACCAGCACCATGGCACGGAGCTCTGGTGCCAAACTTGGCCGGTCTAACCCTAAACAGGTTTACAAGAAGGTCACGCACACCTTTCTGAATGGCTCCCGTATTGTGCAAAATTCCCTTTGCCAGTGATTTCTCACGTTAATATTTATTTTTACATAAAGTTTCATAGCCGGCGTCTTTAGCTTGATCAACATTTTCGGAGTGTGAGCTAAAATGCTCTAGAAATCAGGAGCTTAATGATGCCACAAAGGGCACCAGGTCCTCTCCTGGGTTGGTGACCTGATCTGATCTGATTCTGATCATTTGCAAGGTCCAACTAAGCACCAGTGAATGTGCTGCTCCTTGGAGATAAATGATTTAATGAATCTTGCACGGCTGCTCTGACAGTTTAACTGAATGTGTCTGCTAAATATTCATAATTAATTAATTATTAAGATTTTTTTTTCTCTGTAGTAAAATCATTTTTTTTTTTTTATCACAGCAGGGGTCTTCAATCTTTAACCCAACTTTTTTTCATCTTAAACGCAGCTTCTTTTTTTTTTCTTCTCACTGATGTGACTCAGCGACGGCCCTGCAGCACTTTCACCTCCCGTTTTGTCAGTGGGGAGAAAAATGTCAAGGAGTGGCATCAATCAAACAGAGGGCATGGCTCTACTTGACGAGCTGAAGGTGTAATATTTGTCATGCTCCTCCAAAATGACTCTGCAGCCCCCGCAGCTGCCTCCACAGTCAAAGGGCCTTTTTGTCCTGTGCAAACTTGCCGGCTTGGCGTCGTGATGCACCTTTTGGCTCGGCGCGGACCAGATCGGCCTGACACTCAGCGTGGACTCATCCTCCACAGCAACGTTGCGCTGTCAGAAGTCCGGTCGTAAAAGTTGTAGTTGCGCCTGTGAAGCAGACCTTCTGTACATTTGCAACTTTTGATCACTCCCCCTCCTCCGAGAAGCATCAAAACAAACAAACAATAAAACAATATTGAGGAAGAAAATCTCCAAAAATTACACAGACATACAACAGAAAATCAGGAAGTGTGTTCCAAAACGTGGACTTCTGGAAATCGGCTAATAAAGCATCACTTTTAACAGGAAGCCAAAACCCAGCGTGTTATCTAGAAGCTGCGGACTGAGGACTAAGTTTGCTGTTTTCAGAACATCTGTAGGATTTATTAAATAATTCAGTCATCATCAGTCATCGTCATAATTGCGTCAAAAAACTGAAATGAAAATGCAACTTTTAAGGCTAATGTGGAACAAAGTTGAGTCCTATTAAAGTGACTAAATAGTGTAATTACAAACGAACCCCCCCACCGGGGTAATACGGCCATGGTTTAAGGTTAGACTGCTGAAGTGAAACCTGCGGGCGGCGCCTCACTGATTAGCGCCGCAGTGGCTCTAAGCTGCTCACTCTGGACCCTGGCGGTGCGTGGCCTGGTGTCTAGCTCTCTCAATTAAAGTGTTGTAATAACCTGTGGCAGGCTGCTGCTGCTGCTGCTGCTGCTGCTGCTGCTGCTGCTGCAAAGTGTTTCCCACCCGGCGGGCCGGTCAGCTCAGCCCGCCACACAAGGCCAGACCGCACACACTCAGCCGAGCTGGCCGCTGAAGGTGTGTGCGGTGGGCTCCTTTGAAGCATGCAAGATCCCCTCCCTTCCCCCCCACCCTTCACCCCGGTCACCCCCCCTCCACCCAATTAACCCTCTTGGATTAATTCCCTTCTCCTCGAGCCGCCGCCTCTCTTGTCTCATCTCATCACTCCCACACAGGGGGTTCATTAAGCAGAGCCCACTTCCCCGCTGCTAGCCCGTGCTGGATGCAGCGCGCTGCTTCATCTGCTTGACTTTCTCCACTTTTTGTTCACTTTGCAGCTGGACCCTGAAGCTCAAGTCCTCCGGGGCTGCAGAGTGAGAGGGAGAGAGAGACTCCGGTGACGAGCGGGAGGCGGGAGGCGCTGAGGGCAGGATCATTTTGAAAAATGGCCACGTCACCTGTTCCCCTCGTACTCCTGGCGATGTGCTGCGTGGCCTCTGCAGGTAAGTCGTTCTCTACTGTCGCACATGACAACTTTGCACAATGGCGAACTGCACTATTGTGATTGGAAGAAAAGTTGGATTACTGCATCGTCTTAAGGACATCATTATTGACGCACTAAATGTGAGAACCAGGTTCTCTCTGCTGTGCACCAATCTGCACCAATCTTCATCTTTGACTCCCATCGACCCCAGTGCAGACAAATAGCCTCAGTCGAGGTTTACATTTATTGCTAAACATAAACATGAAGGTAAAAATTCAAAACTACTCATATTTTTTGCAGATTCAATAACTAATTTTAACAAATTTTTTGTGTTTTTATTATCTGGACTGAATATTCAGGTTACCAAGTATGTGTTCCGAATGCTGTTTACAAACAAAATAGTTTGTCGTCAACAAAAAAAGTATTTTTTGACTCAGCCAATATATGCTTGTTGGCAATGCACCATGAAAGTGCAATATTTTCATCAAAGGTTATCACAGCGTGCCTAACTTCACGAGATGGATTTGCAACGGCGGTATTTTGGCGTGCAAACACTTTCCAAGTCGCGTCCTAACAACAGCGGCGCAAAAACAACACCGTTTTTTTTTTTTTTTTATGTGCACAAGTCTAAGTGGAACCCGTGTTGTTCTGGAGTGTAACACATCAGCAGCGACGGCGTCTTCACACTGAGCTTTATTGGGCTGCAGTGTCAAAACACAGCCGCGTTATGACGGCGCTCAGGGATTTTCCATTTGTTTTCCCTGCACGCCTTTATGCCTCCGTGCATGTCATGGCTGTGTGTGTGTGTGTGTGTGTGTGTGTGCGTGAAGGGGATTTACATACGTAGGAGTGCTGACGAGGACAAATCTCCAAATACTAACAGTCAGCAGAGTGTCAAGGGTTTTCGTCAGGCCGATGGAAATGAGGCTGTTACGCTGCCAAACGCTGGTCATTTTCAGTAATTACATTAAATAGCCAAAAAAAAAAAAAAAAAGTCAGTAACTGGGCACAAGGGTAGTTACATAAAAAAATCTTCCAAACTAATCCAAGTAGTTAGATGATGCCGTTTTTCTTCTCTTCTTCTTTTTTGTGTCAAGCCCCAAACCACATTATCTAACCAAATATCCCTGGTAGCTGGTAAAGGTTCTTCGTTCTGCAATTCTTCACGTTTATTTTTCTCCTCCAGCAGAGAAGTCTTGCGTAATTGATTGCCTAAGAAGAAACAGTAGACCTCCAGAAAACAAGGTCTTTAGCCCTCTGTTTACAGCCTCCTGCAAAGATTGGGTTTTCGCTTCCAGGATGGGACCAATGTCCCGGCATAGACTCCAGTGAAGCATCAGTGCCCTTTGTGACATCACCAGGGCTGATTTTCAGAATATATACACACACACACACACACATTGTATGTGTACATATGTATACTTACTCGCCTGATGAAAAGAGGATCAAACAGAAATTAAAGATGAACTTTTTCCAACTCTAAACACTGACAAAACGCTGAGGAATTCACTGAATTCGTAAGTGACTTTTTTACATATTGTATGTATCTGGGACCTTCAAGCCTCTGGAGCTCCGACCCACACTTGACTTTGCAGAATTTATTTTGGTGTTGACCGCAAGCTGTAATTTAAGAAACTGCTGTTGCAGTTCAATCCACGTACTGTCAGTCACGGTTTCCATTGTTTGATAAGGCTATAAAAATGATCACTTTACTGAACGAAGGCTGAAATTCAACCGCCGAGTAAGTCTTAAAAAACCAAAACAAAACTCTTTCACATTGGCTGAAAAACCAGCGAATGTAACACTTTATTTATTTACTTTACACATTTCTCAAGTGTCGAGGTCTGGTTTACACACACACACACTGGTTTCACAATCGTACAGCTTTGGAGCTGAACTTTCTCCAGCCTTAATCTGTAACATCCCCCAGTTGTTTTTCCTGCGGTAGCGCAGGAATAATTACCTGATTGTAGCCGCGCTCTATTGCTGACATTCGGGGGGGGGGGGAAAAGAAAAAGAAAGAAAGAAAAAGTAGGGTTGACATTTTTCATGCCTTGAGCCCTAATTGCCGCCGTAGGTTATTATTACAAAAGTCCTCGGGAGATTTGAGCCGTGACTTTTCAAACAATAGGAGTGTGGGTCCGCGCTGCGCTGTGGGCAGCGCAAACACAATTTCCCGCACAATGCCAGGATCTCTGACACAATAAGGTCACGTATAAAGTTTTCCTCTGATTTCTTCCCCATGCCGCACAATGCTTTGTTGTCGTTGTCGTCGTCCTTGCTGCTGCTGCTGCTGCTGCTGCTGCTGCTGCTGCTGCTGCTGCTGCTGTGCGTCCACCAGGGACGTATATACATCGACTGTCAGACCTCCGAATGCCCTTTTTTCCAGCAGCAGCGAGTCCAGGCAGAATTTATGGACGAGCCTTGAGACGATGTGGAGCGAGGTGAGATAGATTTAGTGCCGCCGACGCGCGGCTGCTGTTAAACGATTTGATTCTCCCACGCTGGACGTACACAGACTATTAGTGACGCTGGTAAAGCGATGGCTGGGTCTTTCTTCTTCGTCACGCGCGCACACGCTCACGCACGCACGCGGCACTTATCTTTCACCTCTCTGGGCTTTTTGCGCATCTCTGTCACCCTGCAGCATCTGTGTAAACAGTCACATCTGCCCTCTAAACTTGTCAGGAGAGCTCTTACGCAATGTTTGGACTAGCGCGCACTAGCGCGAGCCTTCGCTCAGCATAATGCAGCGCAGGACTCTGGGGCCTCCCATAACTCCAGAGACGCCAGACAGAGGAGCACCTTGACAGCCGTTTTTCAACCTTCTGCTCCGCGGCCTCGATCCCTCTGCTGCTGTTTCAGAACTATTTTCTCCCTCATGTCCTCGCTACCATTCTTGCGGTCGCCTCACCCCCGTCCTGCCAAAAACGGTGATTTCTGGTGGACGTTTTGGCCCGACTGCGACTTTAACTCTGTGAAACGGAGATCCTGCGGGATTCGTGCCAGCTGTTAATACGAGAGCCTCCAGTTGCACAATACTGAGCTGATGAGATAAGGAGCGCGCTCTCCGTTTCTCCTTGCGGTTTCTGCTTTTGTCTCAATCCCTCTGCGTCTTCCCCTTCCTCTTATGAAGTGGAGTTAATGAAAAATCTTGGCTGAAGCCGGACAGCCGTCTAAGGAAGAGATCTGTCGTCAGCTGCCTTGTGTGACTGAGCTGGTCATGCGCACACCGCTAATACAGATATTAAGCTTAATTGAACTGATTAGATGTTGATGGTTGGATGAATATTGGAATAAATGTAAATCTGTGCCGCTAATTTTGAAAAAAGTCTCCCGCTAGCACTTCCATATACCAGCGCGCTGAAGTTTCATGCTGAAGTCTGAGGGCGGGAAAGTAAATCTGCTCGTTTTGACCACAGTTGCTCTTTTATTTTCGATGAAAAAAAGTTTTCCCCTCAACAAAGCTGAAGGTAAAGACTTCCTCTACATGCCACACCACCACCCTCCTCCCAAGTGTGTCTGATCAAAACAGGTCTGGCTAACTCTTTGGGGCAAAAGGGTGACAAAGACAGAGCTATTAATACCACAAGGTTTTTTTTATTTATTTATTTTTTATCTTTAGCCGCCCGCTGGAGAGAAACAATGTCTCGCCGTGGGTCTGCAACTGTAATTACCAAAAGGGCTTCAGCCCGCGGCGGTCCATATGCACGGCGGAGTAAACAACTTTCCTTTGTGTCTACATATTTGTGTGCTCTTGGCAGACAAGAGTCACCGTGGTGCCAGAAGTGGTTGTATGTGTTTTTTTTTTTTTTCCTCTGCCCCCTCCTTTCCTCCCTCCCCCTTGTCACTCCCCCCCCTCCCTCCGCTCAGCTGAGTGAAGGTTCATCTCTTATGGCCAGCGAGCGAGCGAGGGAGGGAGGGAGCGAGCGAGTGAGGGGCCACTGCCAAAAGCCATTGTGCAACCGCTGTAACCTGAGAGGAGGGGGAGGAGGGGGGAGGCAGGGGGGACCCAGAGGGGAGGAGAGTGGCCGGCGCGCAGGCGTGGGTCATCTGCTCCAAATCGACACACTCCACACACACACACACACACACACACACACACACACACACACACATATGCAGCGTGCCAATCCTGCACGCTAAACCAGATGTTGCTCGGCGCTCCGCTGTGCTGCGAGGCCGCCGCCAGGGTTCTCCTCGCAGCGCGGCGGCGGCGGCGGCGTGCCGCTGCACCCAGCGGTCGGGATGTTTACGTAGCAACGGGAGTCGTCCGCGCGTCTAATTACAGGTCTGCTCTCCCCGCCAACGGCCGTCCCTCCGTCCTCCGTCTCAACTGTGCTGTCAAGAGACGGACGCAGCCGGCCGCTGCCTCCTCCCGCCCCCCCCCCACACACTTTCAATCCATCTTTCAAAATAAAAGTTTTTTTTTTTTCATAATTCGCTCACTCCCCATTGCCCCTTCCCCTCCCCGGGAGCCGCACTCTGAGTGAGCTACAGGCAGGGCAGGCAGGCAGGCAGGCAGGCAGGCAGGCAGGCAGGCTGATCTTCACTGTCACAGCGCTGTCTCTCAATCCTGGTCCCATCACAACTTGTCAGCCTCCCCGTTAAGAGCAGCGCTCACGCAAAAAAAAAAAAAACCAGCAGAGCCAAGCAGCCCCCCCCCCCCGCCCGCCTAAGTTCCAGTAAGCAGGCGTGTAAATAATTTCACTCATAGTCCGTAATGGAAGACAGCTGGACTGATTGTGTGTGTTTTCCATTGTGTTTCACCGTCCAAAACACACTGGAGCCGCAGAAAGTGAGAGAGAGAGAGGGAGAGAGAGGGAGAGGGAGAGTGACTTCATTGACGAAAGTGAGAGTAGTGGTGGAAAAAAAAAAGGATCATTATCCTTGGAGAGTTTTGAAAGCTTACATTTCTTAGATGAGATTCCTTTTGCGTGGTTTTAATTTTGACCTCGTGCATCGTGCAGAGAAAGACCTTCTGCAGGCTTCCTGTAGGTGGCGACGTGCACATTTCGAGGTTCTTTCGCCGGGCCTGCCGGGCTCACCTTGACCCCGCCTCTTTCCCTCAAAATTACCGTTTTCACCAGCCTTGGAACGGTGCTCTGGAAAACAGAGGCTCCCTCCAGAAGATGACAGCAGGCCCTTCACGTTGCCTCAGCAGCTCTTTGGGTTGACTTCCCAAACACCCACACTCTGAAATTCTCATTTTTCCTCTCCGATTTTTTTTTGGAATCGGATCTCAAACGAGTGAAAGAAGTCGTTGTTATTCTTGAAGAGCTCCTTTCAGAGGCTGTTGGCGGAGCTGGAAAATTTCTGCTCGGCTGTATTTTTATTTTTATTTTTTTCTGTTTTTAGAGGTGTTTCCATCACAGAAAGACAATGTGATTGCTCTTACGGTATTTGCACTCCTCTATCCATGGAGTGTGTATTCTCTCAGTGACTGGTAATCTTTTAAACACACATCTCGTTTATTGCGCCCTCTGTTTGCTAACTGTTCACTGAAGAGGCCCCCGCCGCCGTTCTTTGTGTACGCACACAAAGCAGCGCCGCGCTTGACAGCCATTCCTCTTCATCTGCTCCATCTCCTTCTTCTTTTTCTCACTGTCCTCCTGACGATAAAAGAACCTCCGGAGGAATGCGCTCCCCTCCAGCCAGTGTGAAAGCGCCGGCTGCCTTGGCCTTTCTCACCTCTGTGGCTCCTTCGCACGGAGCTCACAGGCCGAGCGACCCGCAGAAAAGGGCCGCCATTGTTCCAGCCTCTGCTTTCTGTCTGTTTTTGACGGCAACCTGCTGCTCCGTGGAGGAGCTTATTTTCATTTTGTCTTTTTTTTTTTTTTTTTTGGTCAAATATGGCCAGATCAGAGAGATCTTTCATGTCGGCTACTTAGCCGCTTGGGGACCCTGCCCTGACTCCCTTTGACTCCCCTTGTCTTCCCCTGACGTGCCTGATGAAATGTTTCCTTGGTTCTCTTGAATTTATTTCACACATCCATCAGGCAAAGAGCCCACCGAAAGTGTTTGAAAAAAAGGGGGGGGTCCCTCAGTCAAAAACAAAGTTGACATTGGAGTTTGGCTCCGCCCACTTTGTTGTACACCTTTTAGAGCCTTTGCGGCCCTGCTTTGTTCATTTGTTTTTTTCTTACTGTATTGATAAACAATCTACAGGTGCAGCCTCCATGCTAACTGTTGTAGCAGCAGTTGTTATTTATAAGGTTTGTGTCTTCTTCCTCTTCTTCTTCCTTTTCTTCTTCTTCCTCGATAATCTTTAAGTTCAGCCTCTTTTTTGAGCTTAAACTTTAATGCAGTGCTAAAAGTCCGAAAAAAGACCAAAATAAAGAGCTCAGCACCATGGATGTTATCAGCACTGGGAATCCGAGATCGGAACTTCATCCCAGCGCTCCCCACTTGCTTTTCAACCAAAGTGTAAATGTAGATGAAGCGGCTGCTCTTCAGCGCCACCTCCCTCTCCCCACCCCCACTCCCACCCCTTCCACACTCCTCTCCCCTCTCGCCGCTGTCAGACTGCAGACGCCAAAGTTTTTGCGTCTGTGATGAACGAGTGAGTTGGCCTCGAGGCGGCAGGACAGACGTTTGTCTCCATTGTGCCTCCAAAGCAGAAACAACATGAACTCGCTGACTGATGCTTTTCACTCATTATCGTATCGGAACATGTCGACTTCCAAACATTCCCACATCACTGCCACACTGTAAATACCTCGCAGTGGGACCTCCTGCACAGTTCGGCACTCCTTCAGTTTTTTTTGGAGGGGATTAAAACTGAAAATGTGTTCTCATTTTGAAGCCGCGCTGCTCCTCTTCCTCCTCCTTTTCATTCATTTCTCTCATTTTTTTGGTCTCAAACCAACTCTCGTTTCGTCACGTATGCGCTGCCGACAACTTATTGCTTTTTTCCCCCCTCTTCCTTAACATGATGTCTCCAGACAGAACATGTCAGCGGCCGTCAGTCGAGAGGTTCGGCGGCAGCCCCGGGCCAGCGAGGTCTTTGGTCGTGGGCACACATGGCGGCTCTCTCCCAGCCGTCTCACCTTACACACAGTGGCTCCTGTGTTCCTGTGGGAATGAGCCGCGTCCTTCATCTCTCTGATTTATGTCCGGACCAGAGAGAGAAAAAAGCGTGCCCACTGCTTCCACGGCCTCTGTTTGGATGTGGCTTCACAGCTTCGACTTTGTCAAACACCCCCTGCAACCCCTCCCTCCCCCTCCTCTTCCTTGAGGTCACGGTGATGTTTTGCATCATCACAGGCACCCGTGTAATCTGTCAGTGGTGTTTTATAACAACATAGTCAGCGTAAAGGTTTTTCTTTCAGTATAAAATAATAATTGGCTATACGCAACCTTTAGTGTACATGTAGGTTTCAATTTCTGGGAATTCAAACTTTGCTTTTTTCTTTCCTTTTCGCTAATTTTGCCAGTTGAGACTTTTTGTGTGCTCGACAAGCTCTTTCTTCATTCTCACTCGAACTTTCGTCCTCTACTGGTGGTCTTTGGACGTATCTACTTGTTTTCCAGTCAACATCATGTTGACAGAATTTGGAATTCGTGCTTGAACTACTTGTGAGGCGGGTGCTCCCGGGGTGTTTGCAAAGTGAACCCCCCTCCCCGCCCCATGCTTTATCCATCATCCTTGGGAAAGCGTTGTCATTTCTCCCTGGAATGAAGGATTTCATTCAAATAACGGCCAATTCCTCTCTGTGTTCAACAATAGACTGTTTTAACGGCCACTTCCGTCATTTCTGTGATCGTGGGAGGCTTGTGGTGGTGGTGGGGGGAGAATCCAGTGGCCACAGATGAAGGATTCAGTATTTCACAGCCTTAATTAGATTTGTTGCAGCCACAAAACTTCCTCCCTCAGCTTTGTAAACCTTTTGTTTGAAATGACCCCCCCACCCCCCATGTCAACTTCCCACATAGAAGACCCACATAGGCAGCATTGTGTGTCTTTAATTCTCTAGTGAAGCAGGAAAAGGAACATAATGCTTTTTTTTTATTTTTTTTTTTAGGATGTTTAGATCAGTCGATCAGTTTCTCTCAACTTTTCCTATTTTTTTTTTGTATTTCGGTGCATTTATTATGTCTTTTCCAGTCCTGAGGAGTGCAGCATAATTTATTGTCGGAACACCTGTTAACTTGCTTAAGTGCCAGAGAGGAAAAAAAAAGAAGCTGCGGGGCTGCATGTGCTCCACATTTCCCTCAAAGATAAACTATAATCCGCCAGGACTCATTTTAGCTGCTTTTTCAATTACGTGCCAGCAGACAAGATTAAGGCGGGCGACCCTCCTATAAAGTGTGTTTAGCTAATATTGGGTTACAGAGGCGTTTGCAGGATATATCTGACTATAGATTTCACACTTTGATGGAGCACTTTATGACTTCCTTAATGGAGGTGAGGCTCACTCCTCCCTTCGTCCTGTTACACCCCCCCCATCCACTCCCTCCCCTCCCTCTTGTCCTCCTCCCCCTCCTCCTCCTCCGTGTGCCCCCAGAGATAAATCCTGTTTCATAGGCAGGGGCCCGGCCAACGTGAACTCGCGCTACCCTTGCGAGAGGCTCCGCTCACTTCCTGTGCTAGTGACTGCAGGTTCAGGAGCGAGTAGTGTAAACCTCGCCGAGCTAGCGATTCCCTCGACCAAAAAGCCCCTTAGGAAAACAAAAGCCGGCAGAATATTACGTTCCCCCTACGCTGGCGTGCGTGCGTGCTCCGCGGTTCATGGGAATCGTGCCCTGCAGGAAAACACCAAGGCGACCAGAGGATTCGTCTAATCCTGGAGCCCATATGGGAACTGTGCTATCTTAGGTAGAGTCCAGATATACTTAAAGTGAGAGGCCCCTCGGTGCTCCCTCGCATTCAATGTTATTAAACTGGTCTTATTTTTTCCCCTTTTCGTTTTTCCTGTGCATTATTGCACATTGAAATGCAATAACACACACACGCACGCAGGGAAGCTCTGACTGTGTTTATTAAAGCTGGTGTTGACATAAGTTAGGTAATCCTCACTGCCTCGGCTTCTCTGGTATCTGCAGAAACCCAATCAGGCTGCACGCTAAAGGACACTGGGAACTCGACATGCGAGGATGTGCGCACACAAACAGTCGCACACACGCACGCACACACACACACACACACACACACACACACACACACACACACACACACACACACACAAGGGGAGGGAAGGTTCTGTTTGTTTATCTTCGGAAATGGCTTTGTGGGAATATCAGATTTGTCCCTAACTGGCACACAGTCTGACATCACTTCCTGTATGTACCCTTGGCTCTTGGCTCCGTACCACGGCGTGGACAAGCAACAAAGTGAATTCTTTTTGGAAACAAGAGTGTTTATCTCTTGGGAGATAATAGAGGTTCTATTGGTGGATGCAGCTAGCAGGAAAAGGTCCTTCAGCCTTCAGTTCAGAAAAGCCTGACCTTGAAGAAACATACATTTCAGCCAGAGTCCAGAGTTTCAGGCCACAGAAAAGTGTCACGGGTTATATAAAAGTGGAGTTTTTGCTCATTTGAAGGGTTCCACTGCACTTCCAACACGTGCGTCCGTCCATCATTTCACATTCAACTGGCCTGGTTATCTTGCTTAACATCTGGATTGCACATGAAAAGCTCCCATGTGACAATGACGCTAAATGCTTGTCTATGATAACATGAAAACATGAACTTTCAGTTCAGTAAATTGTCATAGACTATTAAGACCCATTTTAGTTTGGGCGAAGGGGCGAAAGACATTCAAACCAATGGAATATGATCAAAAAGAGAGATTTTCATTTATAAAATGATGCTTTGACTTGTAAGACCAGAATTAGATTCTAAGTTTTGTAGAATATAAAGTGACTAAATTGAAGTGAAAATTGGTAATCGCTCAGGTAACGCTAACAATACAATAATCAGTATTGAACATTGGGGCCGCAGTATACACTCGGAGCCCACCTTTCCAATTTTTATTCACTGCCGTCTCTGAAGTCAGTTAAATCATGCTCCTGATTGCTGTCACAGCTGGAGTGGAGGATTCAGTCGGAGCACCGTGGCTCGCCCAGAGTCTAGCCGGCCCTGGCAGGACTTGTTTTTCAGCCATATTGAACAACAGTCCCACTCATTCGTCCGCTGTGGGCGCTTGGCCTGGGCTGGCTGCAAGTCGAGTCACCGGTAGTATCTGGACAGGACGCAGTCTGTGCTCCACCGGTGATGGAGGGAACAGGAGCAGAGGGGCGAGGCAAGGTGACAGAGGATGAGTGGATATTTTCCTCTGTAATCGTCTCTTTTCTTTCAAGCTAATGATGATAACATATATGTTTTTGGCTGTTTGGACAATTTAAAAAAATAACCAACTATATAATTCGCGAGCATCAATTGGTTAACAGCAACTAAACATAGACAGCAATATTTATGAAATAATATATCAGGTTGGTTTCCCTTCTCTCCCATCAGCCTCAGTTTGTCTGCTGTGGTCTGGTCATTGCCTCCACTGTCAGACTGCCCACTTCCTAGTGTGATGAAAGTGTCTTTTTAACCTTGATAAACAAGTGCTTCGGCCCACTGAGTATTTGTAATGCTAGTGACCGCCCCCCGCTTCAGGGGTTTGAATTACTCAATACATTTGCAGCATCATTTGACATTTTATTGTGCGCCAACCTTAACCTCCACAAAGTACTGAAAAGGTTTTATTTAAGATCTTCTGTGAGCCAAAATACGTCAGGAGATTTTGCCAAATTTCTATCATTCTCTTAAGAAAACCGACTTGGTGTTTATCTGACCATTTATTAGATCCAGTAAAGAAAGGTTTGGAAAACAAATGACCTATTTCTACCCCACCTCCAGCCCCCTGGACAATTAAAAAAAAACAAAAAAAAAAACCTTAAACCATCGCCCTGACGTGCATTGTAATCTTTTGGCAGTCTCCCAGAAAGAACTACATTTCTCTTTGTTTGTCTGGCAGTTGTTTGTTATTCTCCGTGCGCGAGGGGGGAAAAAGTGAGTCGGAATGCCCCCTCGACGTGTTTGTGGGAGTGAAGCCTGATGACACGGCTGGAGAGGGAATAGGCCCATCGGCCCTCTGGGAGGAAAAGGGAGGGAGGAGGTATTTTCTTTTTTTTTAAAGAGCCATGGGCCACAGGTTTTTGCCATTAGCAATGAGACCTTGTCATTTCTGTTAATGACGTACGATCCCGTTAGGAGTTTTGAAATGCGTCTTTTCTTTTCTTTTTCTTTTTTTTAAAGGTGGGGATAATTCACCACTAACCAACCGACCAATCAACAAACCGACCAATCAAAAGTGCAGTTTTCTGTCGAGCTCTTTTTATCTCATGAGATGAGCGGCCGGTGTTCACAGTAAAGCCTTTGTGAACCCCCCCACCCCAAACCCCCCCAACCCAACCAGCAGTAAGAGAGAACACCGTACGTGCTTCTTGGCTGCGACGACGCACCAACATATGCTTTTGGGATAGTGAAGCAACGAGAAAACAACAGATATGTATTGGGGAGGGCAGGGGAGGGGAGGGAAAAAACCCTCCCACCCCGACTGCACCCCCGCCGCTTAGACACTGTTTTCAGAGCGAGTCGGGGGTGAGAGTGTCACAATGTTTTCGAGACGTTAACCGTTTCCAAATGCTCCGCCTGATTGCCGTCGGCCTTCGTGGCGTGCGGGACGGGATGCGTTTGAAATAGGAGCGGGGTTCCGGGCTGGCACCGAGGGGTGCCAGCGGGTGCGACGCAGGGTCTGACCCTGTCCTCGCAGGACAAACCTGCCTCTAATGGAAAAGGCCTGTTTGGCACCTTGTTCGGCCCTCTGTCGGGGTTTTTGCGCCGTCACGACGAGGTCACAACACGTTGTGAAGTTGACAAAGGTGGATTGTTAACTGCATTGAGCCTCTTGAGAATTAGATTAGATCAGATAGATGGATTAGATTGAACTTTATTGATCCCAAATTGGGAAAGTACACTGTTGCAGCAGTCAAAAGAACCATACAAAAAGTGAATAATAGAAGAATAAAAATAAACTATACAGTAGTTACAGTTTACAGTTAACAGTGGTTAAACTATACTGTCGTTACAAGATATACAATAAAATATGAAAAATCCAATGGATCTATGTACAACAAACACCAGGGGCAGATGTGCAAAAGACAGTCAAAGGTGTTTTTAGTTAGTTGACATCCCGCAAGGGCAAATGCACGATGCATGCATAAAGTGTTGGATAGTCATCTCACCCAACAACAGCAAGAGCGAAGAAATGCTTAGGCACTGTGTTAAGAAGTATCATCACTGCAACTTCAACATGCCTACAACATGCCTATTGCTTATCACGTTTCCTGTGCAGCCCCACAAGCCTTCACCTCTCCTCGACTCAACCACTATTCTGTCATGTTAGAAATAAATGATCTTTTGTTCAGTTACTCATTTTTTTATAAACCGCTTCAATGGAAAACATTCATCAGAGAGACAAAGAGGACGTTGTTGCACTTTAGATCCCATAAAAAGAAAAATCCCTTTTTTTCATTTCACAAGGGTGAATCACAATTCAAGACAAGACAAGAACTGCGGCAGGGCGCGGAAGAAAACCCGGCTGACAGTTCTGAGCTCCACTTGACATTGTCCTCTCCAATGTTCTTATCGCATCCCTTTTTTTATTTATTTTTTCTCTCTCTCTCTCTGCAGGTCCACTCTTCCGCAGCCCGTGTGAGCTGCTGCCCGTCGGGCCGGGACACCCGGTCCAGGCCATGCTGAAGAGCTTCACCGCGCTGTCGGGCTGCGCCAGCAGGGGGACCAGCAGCCTCCCGCAGGAGGTCCACGTCATCAACCTGAGGGCGCACGCTGGCGATCGACTGCGCAGCACCCCGGCAGGAGTAAGTCGGAAAAAAAACCACCAAAGAGTCTCAGAAAGTTGATTGTTGTACCAATAAGGAAAAACAAAACTGCTCCTTTTGTTTATTTCCTTGCACTGAACACTGAGGCAAAGCTACATTTCGGGCAGGATGGTGTAAACGGCGCAGCGCAGTAAAACCCGTCTTGCTCGCCGCCACTTGCAGACCCGATGAGAAGCGCTTACTGCAACTATAACAAGGAAACAAAACAACGATTGTCAAGGCTTTCAAAGTCCCTCTGCTGTGCTTTTCGCAAACTGCTTGTTGACTCTCAGAAGACTTCTTTGTCTCGCTCATTCAAATATTTGGCACTTCTCATTTCCTCCCGAGGAATCCTGGCCTCTAAAGCCATGGCGCTGCTGAGGTGTCACCCAGTGTGTGTCGTGACGAGGCCCCCGGAGCGTTGCCATAGTTTTCAGATTAATCACCAGCCTGTTAAAATGCTGCGTGTGTGTGTGTGGATCTTAACCTGTCCCCTCACAGCCCGCGCAGTATTGACGGCAGCAGGCACAGACTTGCTGCTGCACTTTTGTCAAACATACAGAAACAGATTGTTGGCGGTGAAGACGCAGTGCCGCATTACATAAGTCGTAATCTGTTCCATATTTTCTGGGGTGTGCAAAGATTTTTGTGTGTGTGTGTGTTTTTCCTCCTTTAAACGAAGATTTGTCAGACTTACTTTTTTGACTGCAACACTGATATAAGAGGAGACGACACCAGAGGTGAATCTTCTCTCCGTATGTTAGTTTAATTTGTCTAGACGGTGTAATCCAGCTCATATATAGCAACCTTTCGCTGTGTGTTAAATGGTGGCGTGGATGCTCATTCTACGCTCATGTCTTAGCTGGAAATAATCAATCGCTTTCTCGGATGCCACAAACCCCACTCAACGTGACCAGCTGTATATAATGTCATTGCCTCCTCCGCTATCTGATATTTTCTCTTTGCCTTTAATGACAGATTCATTCTGGCTATAAAAAGCCGGCTGTTTGAGGATGTGTGTGAAGGATCCCTGAGTCCGGCTGTCAGTCATCTTGTCTCGTCATCTGCACCGTGATTGTGTTTCCACCTCATTCGGGGGAGCAGAGCGGCCCTGTCGGACCGCTGTCGGGCGCCTTGGCCTCGTCAATGCCTCACTTTGAGGGCCCCGCTGCAACTCACACTCACACTCTCACGCCAGATGATAATCCTCCTTGAAAATAAGATTTACGTCGCGAAGTGAAGGCAGTAATAGGCCACATTTGGGCAAGGATGCTCCTACCTGCAGGGCCTTGATGAGGAGCAGCTCTGCTCCTGATTAGTCCTCCTTGAATCACCTCATCAATATCGCAGGCTGGCCTGGATGCATTTTTGTATTTTTTATTTTTGACGGAGCAAAAATGCCAAAAATGTGAGAAAATTGGCTTTTCGCTCGACATGCGGCTACATTGACAGCACAGTTTGGTTTTTATAGCGAAAGAGACAAAAAAAATCATGTAAAAATTCATGAAGAGAAATATTTTCCTTTCATTTCAGACTCTTTTGCATGTGGCTTGTTGGACGTGGAGGCTTGCAGAGGGATTTCTCTCTCAGTAATGGGTCCTTCTTCCCCTCTGCTTGCTTTGGCAGCTCTTTCCTCTGCTTATTTTCCGAGTCGGGGCTGAGGTGGCTGCTCAGTGTTGCAGTTATGTAGATTTTCTCTGTGCTCTCCTCCTTTTCCTCCTCCTCCTCCTCACCTCTGCTAACTCTGGAGGAAGTGGCGTCCGTGCTGCTGGACGGGGCCGTGTTTGGATGTTTTTGCACGATGTCCTGCAGCACAAGAGGCGTCTGTGCTGGATGTGCTTTTTTTTTTTTTTATTTCTTCTTGCTTGACCGTGCTGCCCCGACTGTCTGGAGACCACGGTGGGCCCCAGCGAGTCCTTAGCAACTGCAACGCCACTAGCACGTCCAGGAATGAATCTGCTGATGCACACGCTGCGTGTGTGTGGTGCATGTGTGTGGACAAAGGGGATCATATGGTCGATTTCAGACCCTTTTAAACACACACAGGCTGACACACATCCTGCAGCTGCGATGTGTGAGGGCCTGCTCAGCGTCTCCCTCACTTGTGAAAGTCGCAGCTCGCGGTTTGTCCGCATTTTCAGCAAAGACGCAAGGGCGGCAATGAATCGCTTCCTGCCTGCTCCGGTGAACCCATTCTGCACGGGTATTAACTCGGGGCCGTGAACCGTTCTGCACAGAAAGAAATGCACAGCTGGACCCGAGTCAGAATGCACGCGTTGGCTCTGGGCCAACCTCCACACACCAAAAGTGGAGCCACTAAGTGCAGCAGAACACCTCGGCGGCGGGCGCAACGGCCGGGCCGCCGTCTGCCTGCACGCTCGCATTCGCGGGGTGTGCAGTCGGCGTGCAATAATAACACAGCACAAGAAAGGAGGAAACATGCGTATTTTTCTTTCAAGTAGCCGATGGCTAAAAATATCCAGAGTGATATTTTTGGTTTGCGTTCCGCCGAGGGTGAAACCATTTTGCCGAGGGGTAAAACTCTTGGAGCAGTCGTAGCGTTTTAGTAAAACAAGTCCAGAATGGAGAGCAGCACCCATATTAACTGTAGAAATCTACATTCACAAAGAAAAAGGGTTGAATGTGTCCTGGGTGCAGCCCTTTTCCTTGTGAGGCTTGACCTGCTGTATCAACTGAAACAGGGACCCTATGATACCTGAACTGTGGACATGACATCAAAAACAGCCTGTAAAAAAAAAAACCAAAGTCACCGTCGAGCACAGATACTCACAGAAAACGGGTTTGTTGTTATATTTGCTGTCTCCTCACTTCCAGTGGTTCTGATCCAAGACGGCCAGACATTGGAGGCAGCACCCTTATGTGATTGCCCGTAGTTTTTTTCACATCTGCCCCTTCTGTTTCCGCCCGGAACGATTCTAAACATTCCCTAGCTTTCAGCGAATTCCATCGGATTGTATGAAAAAGATCAAATCTTCTCGAACAAATGAGTGAATGAATCTCAGTTTACTTTCAGAAAAGACCGGCTCACGTTTCGTCCCGGTGCTAGAACCCTCGCGGGATTTCAAAGGCAAATACGTGCGTGTTGACCCAGAGGTGTCGGTGTTTTGCCACCTAAGCTCCACCAAAAACAATGACCTCATCCTCAAGTGTTCCTTTCTGTCGGAGCAGCTCTGGTCCAGCCGTGTAGCTATCGCGCTGGGATATTTTCCCACATGTTCCGTCTGCCACTCACTCGAGGTGGCCTCTTGCACCTTGCTAACAAGGAAGCCTGGCGGCGCACACGTGCTAATGCCTCGCCGGCGCTCGGTGGACAGCTCTGGTTCCAGAGTTACTCCAACGCAGCAAAAGAGAGACGTGTGTCCTAAAAATGGGCTGGTGGGGTGGGGGAGGGCGGGGCCTGTCTGGGCATATGTTGGGCGATAGGGTAAAAGGTAAACACGAAAGGGGGGCCTCTGGAATCCAGAGTCGCCCATCTTCCTCTAATCAGCTCACCAAAGGCACAACATCAAACGCAGCCACTGGCCCTGAATCAGGGTGAGGCGGAGCAGATGATTGTTTTATCAGCTGGAATTTCCAGATATCTTCGGCTGCCTGAGTGGCTTGCAAGAGACGCTTACCAGGCTCTGGCGCTCTGCAGGAGCGCCGTCCTGGGATGTGCAGCTCAGACAAAAATACAAACCCTGCGCCGTCTGGATGGATGGTTGTGCATTTAAATTGCGAATCCCTCCTCCAAGTATAGGGACTTTAAAAGTGTTTCAAGAGTGAAGTATTTTGATTACATCTGAGTCTGTTTGGGAAGCGGCGGCGGCGTCAGGACTGCATTTCAAACTGGCGTTAACTTTGGAGGATGGATAACTCCAGCACTTCACCTGAGATTAACGTTTAAATAAAAACCCAACGCAGTAGATGGAGGTTGAAGTGGTCTTTCCATCTCTGTCTGTTGTTGTTGTTGGGATCCTGACAAGAGGACTGTCATCCCACTGCTATTGAAGAAGCAGAGCCACGGCGGCGAAATGGGAAGCGATGTCCGAGGCATTTTGATGCACGACTCTGAGGCTCCGTCTTGAGCTTGCATTTTGAAGTTGGCTCAGATAGACGGGTAGCGCAGCGCCATTCGGAAACTCGAAACTCTCAAATCTGTTCACGACATAATGGAAGAGGACACAGCAGGTTGCTGTGGCTGGGTTTGCTGCTCAGGTCAGTTCAGTGAAGGTCTGTTTTTTTTTTTTTTTAAATAAATAAATACATTTATTACGACACAGTACACTAGGGTCTTTGGCGGAAAAAAAACAGTTTGAAATGTGAACTTATCCCAGTTAAATCTCAGCCCTGCCTCCTGACCCCCGTGGCCCGTGTCTGAAAACTGTGCATTTGGCTTCAACAAACTCTCCCATATCACTGAGAGATGACTATCCGCAGGTCTTGTGTCTCACCGACGTCTCTCCAGGCAGTGAAGGCGTCGCTGCCTCTTCGGCCTGATTACCATCACGGTTCAGGAGCAGGGCTCCAGGTATTGCGTCCCTTATCTCGCTCCCATCTGTGGGTGGCGCCGATAACAGTGGTCCGCCCCCCCGCCCGGCCCCGGCCCCGGCCCGGCTCTCCTCTGTGCACCCTCGCTGATCCAGAAAGAACCAAGATTCAGACAGACAAGACAAAATGCACACACGCATCAGATAGCAGCCTTGTGATTGGTCGCAGCCAGCGTGCGTCTGCTCCCCCTCCTGGAGCCGCCGCGACTCCTCGCTTCTTCGCCAGCCGTGCCGTTGTTTTTCAACTTTGGCAGTGTTCCAGGTTGCGCCGTGCGCTCCGCTGCAGGATAACGATCTCTTTCAGTCCCCATTACCGATTCCAGCGCTGAAGCAAAAAAAAAAAAAAAAATCCCGAGCCGCCGCCGCCGTCGTTGTTGTTGTTGTTATTCCGACCCTGTGTGGCTCGTCTCTGCTTCATGTCGTAGAGTTTGATTGTCGTTTCCTGGGTGGGAGAGTGTGTTCTCAGATAAATCCAGGCTAATTAAAGGATGTTTTGGTTTTTTCTTCTTCTCTCTGGGATCAGCAAAAATCGCCGGGCTCCTAATTAGCTCCGTCAGTCGAGGAAACTGGAAACTGCCAGGACACGGAGCCTCTCCGACGCTGAGCTCTGACTGCAAAAATGTTTACCAAGCGCCCCTGACTGGCGTGATCTGTTTCGCTTTTAAAAGGGGGCTTGCAAGCGGACGCGCCGGGAAAGCAAGTCAAACGAGTCAGCCGGCGCAGCCAATGCCGCAGGCATCGATGGCTTCCAATCCAACCGTGTGGCATCCCTGCGGTCCATCATCAGCCACTTGGCCCCTTCACTTGTTTTGCTGAAGACGATTAAAAAGACATTTCCATTGTTTACACGTGCTTCCAAATCCGACGGCGGGCTCCCTGCTCAGCCGACTACAGCTGTCGTCCCTTGTGTGGGCTGCAATTTCAGTAACTCGATAGGTCTTCCTTCACGGCTGCCCAAAGGCCCCCCACCCCCACTCACGGTAATGGACACTGGACCCCTCCCCTTGACCTCACTCCCACCACCACCACCTCCACCATCCAAATGATGCCTGTGCCAGCGTCCCCATGACAATCAATCAGGCCTGGCCTCCTGCCTCCACAGGGTGTAGACTGAAGGCAGGAGCACCAGGCACATATCGGTGCCACCCGATCCCACCAGGACCGGCCGTGGACGAGGTCCTGGTGGAGGTCCTGGATTTTCTTCATCCCTTCTCTCCCCGGTCTGCCTGAGTGTGACGATGTTGTGCCGTTCCAGAAAAATCTGACAACACCAACAGCAGCAGCAGCAGATGCTGCGCGTTCCCGATCTTCTCTTAAAACCGTGGCACCCAAAGACTCTTTCCGCGCTGATATAACTCGGCCATTATCGCTGTTTACGTGCAAAATCGCAGCTAACGACGTCTGTTTCCTATTTTTTTTTCCCGTCTGAATCACCAATGCTTGGCATTCCTTTGCAGTACTGCTGAAGTGTTCAGGTGAGTCACGTCTCCTGGAAAAGGTCTCCGTCTGGGTTCTTCTGGGTCTTTGACAACAACTCCCTCATTCTTCTCCGGTCTCAGTCCTCCGTCTCCTCTTCAAGCCAACGTCTCAGAATCCAAACAGGTGACGATGATGGTCTCTCGCTTGTTGTGGCTGCCCGTTGGGAAGAGATGCACATGTTTTTTCTCAATTTAAAAAAACAAAAAAACATCATCGACATAGAATTTAATATTCAAAGGAAGGAAAAACAGAGCATCTCCCCCGGTCTGTTCCAAGTCTGTAACTGTTCGGTAATTTCTTTCCTCAGAGGGACTTTTTAATGATGGCAGCCGTGCAGTTTACCATTGCCGCCAGTGACCAAACACTGGTCGCTGCCCACGCCGCCGCTGTGGAGGACTGATCATTAGGCTTTGATGCCTCGTGTTAGCGCTGCCTGTGTCTCATTAAGTGCTTTCACGCAGCATCGCCACGATGGGTCTTTGAACGCTGAGCCTCGGCCTGAAGATGAAAATCGGACTTTATTGAATCCAACAGGTTGCCTGTGAGAGTCTGAGGCCTGGCGTGCACTCAGCTGGCCGCGCTGTCAGAGATATAGAGCAGTGTTTTTCCCTGACAGTTACAGATGCGCCGATACCACTTTCTTTACAGAGCGAGTAGAGTATGAGTACTTGCATTTCAGTACTCGCCAATGCTGACTACCTCCAAGCCATTGCACAACGGTGTTGTGGAATCGAGTGCAAGTGGAGTACTCATCCCCGTTATTGGTACCGATACCCGATACTGATATCAGTATCAAATCTGTCTTGCATTGAGCTGCAGCTTTCAGTTTGTGTCTCACCTGGCCGAAACAACTGATAGGACTTGCAAGATCTCAAATCTGATATCTATCAAATCTGTCTTGCATTGAGCTGCAGCTTTCAGTTTGTGTCTCACCTGGCCGAAAACTCACTAATAGGAGCTTTCAGGACTTGCAAGATACCCGATACTTCTGTGCGAATTTGGTTGTCCTTCATTGTTGAAGCTCCGCTGACAGAACCTTTTGTTCTAATAATGATAAATAACGCCACTTAAAACGCTGGAGGACCTGCGACTGCACCGTTATTGGCTACGACGACTTGGTGCTCATAGAACATAGTGTTTATCCTTGGATAAACTTGGCACCTCGGCGGTCTGATTAAACAGAATCTTTTCCACAGCGCAAACACAATGTTGGTTCGGAAGGGGAGAGAGAGAGAGAGAGAGAGAGAGAGAGAGAGAGAGAGAGAGAGAGAGAGAGAGAGAGAGACGGAACGAGCTCCGGGGGTAAATAGTAAACACGCAGACACGTGAAAAATTTACCAGAAAAGGCTGAAACCACGGCGCTGTCTTCCTCCTCACTGACTGCAACTATTAGGAATTCGACCGGCCGGAGGTTGCCAAGCAATCATTTTACTTCTTAGTGCTTGCTGAGTTGATCGTGTTTAGACTTTGTAGAGAAACAGGCTTTTAAAAAGCGTAAACTTTTATGTTCCCCCACATAAGGACATAAATGTGAGCATGGCCAGAAGAAACTGTTTAACCCTGTTGGGGTTTTATTTTTTTTTTAATGCCAAATCCTGCTAAAACACCCAGCGACCTGGACTAATATGGCTGCATGAGAACAGTGTACGCTGCCTCACACCGGCTGACATAATAAGTGTGGAGATTTTTTTTTTGCCTCGACCCAAAAAGTCGGTAAAGGCTCGAATTTAAAATGTGGACCGCTCCAAACATTAACCGTAGTGAGAGTGATTACGCTTTACATTCTTTTTGTCGTTCGAACCCCTTCTGGTTCTGCCGTAACAACAAACACATTGTTCCATTATTAGCATCGATTAAGGAACAAAAGTCCGCGTTTGTTGAGAAAATGGAGGCCGGACTGATTTTTTGTGTGTGCTGCGACTGATTAAGTAACCTAAGAGGCGTTTAATGTGGATCCTTGTGGTATAAATTAGCGGTTTTCAGGCTCTCGCTGTTGACGCACACAGGACGGGGCTAATGTGATTAGTCTGAAAATACAGCGGGGGAGAGATGGACCACCGTACTTGTCCAGTATAGTTTCCCAGAGAACGACGACTGGTGTTTGAAATGTGTTCAGCTATTAGGTACTGCACAAAATTCACATCACCAGTGTTTTCAGCAGTAAAAATAACAAAAAGCCCATCCCTTGTTTCTTAAGCATGGTCCCCTTTTCAAAAAAAAAAAATGTCTTTGTTGGAAAATCAACCCTTTGTGATGCCACAAAGGGTTGATTTTCCAACAAAGACATTTTTCTTCTGCCAGGTTAATGAGCACTCCCCGTGACAGATGTTGCCTCTGCCCTCTTCACCCACCTTTTTTTTAAATTTCTCCTTCCAAACATACGGACACTCCGAAATAGCAGCGGTTTTAGCTGGAGGCTATAAACAGAGGGCTAAATTTACTGTTGTTGTCGTCTTTTTTAAAAGTGCAAATAACGCGGGGCCTTGTCCGTACAGCAGCAGGTGATCTCAAAATGGCCTAAATGTGTCCGGGATGATTTTTCACTCAGCTCAGACTCACCCCAGCGGCCTCCTCGGTCCAGACACGTCAACCACTTAAACCAAGGAAACAACAGTTTTGAGTCCCAAAACATCCAGTTTGTTTTCCCCGTCTCGCTACCAGACTGTGAAAATCTATTTTAATGGCAGTCTGAGGACCAAAGGAACGCACGCTTGCAGAGATGCTAACAGAGACCCGCCGCTTGCTTTTCTTTTTTTTTTTTTTTCTCTCTCTCTCCCTGTTAACAAAGACTCCACTGTGTGGAAGTTCAGAGCCCGCTGAGGTTACGTATCAGAGCGAAGCAAGTGCTTTTTAGGGGAGAACACAGCGCGGCGCCTTTGTGGGTTTATCAGCAGAGCGAGTACATAAACAGGCACAACGCCTGATAGTGAACAATCTCCAAGTGTATAACTGCGCTATAATTGAGGCAGGGGAAAAAAAAAAACAACAGCAAAAAGGTGTGCCAGCTGATATTTTTAGTCGCTGATCTTTTTTGTTTTTGACAAATGCAAGACAAACCGCTTCACTTTAGCTGTCAGGCAGTGACAACGAGATTTGATTGATACTCTCGCAACTTTCGAATGCCGTCAAGTGTCGCGTTTCCCCATGTGACTCCGTTGCCTTTTTCTCTCTCTCTCTCTCTCTCTCTCTCTCTCTCTCTCTCTCTCTCTCTCTCTCTCTCTAACCCTGGCCAGGTGGAGCTGCATCTGAAGCCCATCCAGTCGATGCTGCGCCACCACAAGCCGCTGGTGTTTGTGCTCAACTCCCCCCAGCCGCTGCTGTGGAGGATCAAGACGGAGAACCTGGCCCCGGGCGTGGGCCATACCTTTCATGTGAGTCCAGCGTCGCAAAGCAAAGCCACCGAAAAATCCCATTTCCTAAAACTTTGCCTGTTCATTTCCTCGCCAGCCCGAGCGCAGCGCCGCTTGCAGTAGCCGACCTCTCTGAGAAATATTTCAAGTGATATAAATGTGCGAAGGGAGACCTTTTTTTTTTCTTCTTGCACTCGGCAAGGGGGTTTCCCATGGTTTGATCTTTAACACGTGCACGGTCACAGCGGCGCTGGTGAGCGTGCAGGCAGTTATCCAGCTGTAGGCGGCGTGAGAAGCAAAAGTGTTTTTTTAATTTGTGATGATTAATGTATATATATATATATATGTATATATATATATATATATATATATATATATATATATATATATATATGTATATACAGAAATATATATATATATACACATATATATATATATATGCATACACACATATATATATATATGCATACACATATATATATATATATATATATATATATATATGTGTATATACAGAAATATATATATATGCATACACACATATATATATATATGCATACACACATATATATATATACGTATACACACATATATATATATGTATATATATATATACACACATATATATGTATATACATATATATACGTATACACACATATATATATATATATATATATATATACACATATATATGTATATATATATATATATATATATATATGTATATGTGTATATGTATACACACACACACACACATATGAAGGCTCCTTATTTAATACCAAATGACTGAGTTTCTACCTCCCCCTCAGTGCAAAATGTGCTTTATCAGCCCAGCACCGCCCACCCACCCAAGTCCTGTTGACAAATTGGCAGCTGTCCAGATCTGACAGGGCGTGCCTGTGTACCACAAGAAAAAAAAAAAAAACCTCTAACAAGTGGGAATGTTTGGGAGCGAATATGAAACCGCTTGAGCTCCGCCGAGCGTGCAGTCGACTGCCCGCCGGCTCGTTTCTCCTTTGCTTTTCCTTACATACATCCAGTGTTGGGTGCCGATATCTTCTCAAGATCATGGAACAGCCTCAGTATAATGAGGTTGAAAATGTAGGTTTTGCAGTACAGCTATGGACAATGGAGGGAGGAGTTGCAGTACTCACAGCAGCAATATGGGAAACATGAGAAAATTTAAAGAAACAAACAAAATAAAAAACAGACAATCACAATAAAATGAGCCCCTAAAAAAAAGAACAAAAAAAACCAATGGCTGAACTATAGCATGTTTTTCTGATAAAAACTCTTTTTCCCCCCTCCTTGCTTTAACATATGCCGAAGGATTTTCCCGCATCTCTGGCTTCCCAGAGGTAATAATTTCCGATTGTATGCTAACACCGTGGCACACTGCGAGGATGCGGTTTCAGGTAGACTGATTCTTTCCATGTGTGGCTCAGTGTTTCCCTGCTTACCTCTCCAGAGCCAAACATCCTGCTGTCAAATCCCCTCGGACACAAAATGAAAAGCAAAAAAAAAACAAAAAACAAATATAAAAATGTCAACGTATTGCAATACCGTTGCACACAAATTCAACCCTTTTGGGGGGGGGTGTTTAAATTTATAGCAGCTGGATTTCTAATATGTCTTCTAAATGCTGTGAAAGACTGTTAGTCTCACCTGTCATAACTGTCATACAACAGTTCCTCCTCAGTATCTTCATGAATCACCAGCTCTGCATTAAGAAATGAATTGCACTTCTGCAAATAGGCTTGCATGACCGGAGGGGAGTATAAACAAATACGTATTCTTTTATTAGTAGTGATGGTTTTAGATTTATCTTTGGAAATGGCACCAGGCTTGATTAAACATGTTGGATGAATAAAAGCTATAGTCTAAAATATTTTCTTTGCGTGAGTAAAATCAGGAAAAGAAAGCGTTCCCACATGAAGACCCTCCCCCGCCCCCGATACGCGGCCCCCATAACTTCTAATTAGCATGTCCTGCAGGACCAGATTTCTCCTGTCACACAGTCGGTGGGGATGGATGTTGGGGCGGGGGGGCAGCGCACTCGTGTTTCCCTAAGCTGTCATCGTTGGCGGACATGAGACGGGTGTTTGAGGCGGACAGCGGCGGGTCAGCGTCACAGTAAACGCCTGCAGCCGCCGGCAGTCGCTGGCAGACGGGGAACAGCTGACAGCCGTCGCTCAGGCCCCTCCGGTCCAGGCAGAGCTGCTGGAGAAAGGATGTCCCTGTTCTTTCTTTTCTTCTTTTTTTCGTTGCTTTCTCCCCCGAGAACAAAAGGAAGATTTAACACCAAAGCCTCCCCCTACTCTACCCCCTGGACTGAACAAAACCAGCCTATTAACTTTCCCACTTTGGCTTTTCAGTTTTACACTCACTTGTTCTCGAGTCAGACTGGAGGCGCGGTGTCGATAAAAGAGACGTTGAGGAAGGAGGCGCTGAGCTCGCGTCTGTGATGGACTGCTCGGGCCCCTGCTGAATTAGGCCGTTAAGTGTTTTTATGTGTGAGTGACAGCGTTGCATCTGTGACGGAGGCGGCTACCAGACTCAATCAGAGTTACTAACCTCCTCACGGGAAGAAGACACAGCCGGCCTGGATGCCTTTGAAAGATACACTCATCTTTGAGAGAAGCCATAATGCTCCTGTGTTATTTGTATTTTCACCCTGGACTCCTGGACAGCCTCTCACAACTCATAATGATAATAATGTAGAAGGGTTGAGTTCGGACATCTGATCTTGAAGATGTTTGACCTCTCATCCAAAGGGCTTCTTCACTTCTAAAACGTGGTTAAATACCCAGGTATTTAACCACCAGCAGCTGTGGGTGGGGCTCAAGGTATTGATCAACACCTTGCTAATAGGGTACCTTCAGCCTAAGCCCCACCCACAACTCCTGAAGTGAACTGAAGAAGCCTTTTGGATGAGAGGCGAAACGTCTTCACAAGAACAAGTCCAGTTGCCCGAACTCAACCCTTCTACTTTAAGATGAGCTGGATGACTGAGAACCTTCACAGACATAACAATAATAATGATATAAAGAATATACTGTAGATTTTGTTTAGTAGTGGCTGGAGCTCCTTGTTAGTATGGCGACCCAGTACAGTTGGAGTCTCTGGACAGTTGCAGTGGCGGGAAAGGCATTTGTCAGTCGTGGATCCCGGAACTCCGCCTCTCGTTGCAGAATACGAAAAAAATTGAAAAACAAACCATACGTAGCTTGTACCGAGAACCGAACTCTTGGCTGACGGCAATCCGTTATTATGCCGTTCTGAACTGGCTGGGAACGATTCCGAACCCACCGTCGCTGTTTATTTTACCTATAAAGAAATCCAGCAGCCTGGCGATGAAAACGTGCACTCGGCACGAATCACAGAATATGCGTCGCTACGGTGACATTAACCATGAACGGGGAAAAAAAAAAGCAGCCAAATTTCATTTGGGACGCCTGGGGACGGGACTTGGGATTCCCAGCCAGCAGCATTTGCAGGGCGCTGCCTCGACTCTGCGGCCAGATGTATATATTCCTTTTTTTTTTTTACGAGGTGAGGGGGCGAGGACTGCGTTGCATCTCCGCTTGAAAGGCCCTGATGTGGAACAAATGTTTTCTCCATGAAACAACGCGGCTCTGTTTTTTTTTTTTTTTTTCTTTCCCCACTGGCTCGGCCCGCCTGTTGTTTGTTTGCCAGGATTTTCTACTTCCACTGCTTTATTACACAGTTTTTTGTCTTTTCTTTTGCCTAAAAGCTCCTGCAGCGCCACAGAGGACACGCAGGATCTCCTCACGTCACTGTGGCCATTAGTGGGAATCGAGGGTAGCCGCCACTTTGGTTTGGGCTTAGCCATCTCCGGAGTGACGCTGAGACATGTGGTATTGTTTTTTTCCCGCAGGGGACTCACGCACGCACGTTCTGCCGCGGTCGCTCGAACAGATACCGGAACAAATCCAACGCAGACCCGTTTATCTCCCTGATATCCACAGATTTTCAGATGTCACAGCTCAACACTTCTCGTCACGATGGCCCCGCGCTCGCACCGCCTCCCTCGCATCCTTCTGGGAATTTCTCACGCTCTGGGCGTTGCCCCTGTGGACGTCGGAATTATCATAATTGATCGCCGACGTTTTGGCTGGTGCTTTCTCTTTTAACTGCACACATGGCTGGAACATGTCGGTTACGGGCAGGAAATATGGTGGCAAGTCCCTCGAAATTAAAGCGCTCATTAGTGGCAGCAGATGTGCTGTTTTGTCACGACAAATAATGAAAAGGACTGTCGTCGAGAGGAGGCCTGAGGAGATTCTGCTGTAACTTTCAACTGGTGTAACTGTGATTCAGTTCTTGAGGAGCAAAATATCTATATTTGTTTATCATGACACACCTGCTTGTTACAGCTTTAAGTAGGCAGAATAATGATCATTGTCATATGCGGAAAACAAAACAGAAGACAAAAACACAAAAAAGAAATCCACTGAACTTTGAAGGTAACGCTGCAGTGTAGGTTTGTGTCAGCAGTGTTTGTCTCCCTGTTTAACTCTCCCCTTCCTTATTTCTCATTTAACCGGAAAACTTTTCCGCGCTGTGCATTGCAAACTTCCTGCAGCTTCCTCACTCTGACAGACTCTGACACCTTGTTGTCCCTCGCCACTCCTCGCTGCTTCCACACTCTGTAGATCTGCAGGTGCAGTGCAAAGGATGATGGGTACAGACAGTTCTTACTTCCTAACCCTCTGCTTTGCTTTGCTACAGCTGGAAAAATAAAATGAAAAAAAAAAAAATCAGCATCTCTCGCTGGGAGGATGAATCATCATCATCATCATCAAATCCGCATAGGACAATGTAGTTACAAGATATTGCAACATTGAATTCGCCGTCACGTCCCTGTTAAATTTATATCAGCGCAGCCGACAGCCGAGCTGCAGAGCTCTGCGTCCCCACGGCGCTGCGAGTTGCTCACGTCCACATTCCTCTCCGTGCGCAGTCCGCCGGCTGCCAAGTGCGAGGAATTCCTCCTCTTTAGTTGCGGTAATCTCAAGTGTTCTCCTCTCTCAACTTGAAGGCGCGCTACAAGGCCGTTACAGCTAACAGAGGCTGACTTCAGGCGAGGCCTCGGCAGGTAGTCGCGCAGGCGGCTTAGTGAGAGATGAGCTCCGTCTGCCTCCGTCTTCCACTTCACCGACACCTGAGGAGAATTTTAACATCCGGGTGGTGTTGGGTCTCTGCTGCTGGAGCTGTGCGTTTCTGAAGACGGTCAAATTCAACACTACAATCCAATGATCCGGAACGAAATGCCTTATTTTATTTTTTTACTTACATGTCAATCTTTATTTCATGTCTACAGATGCGATTTTTCATGCAGTACTCTCGCTGACCACAGCTTCGTTCAGGCACATGTTGCAGTTTAGCATCCGAGCAGATGACACTCCGCGTTTAGAGCTTATTGGTACCAGCAGCCCAGTAGCAGCTAAACCGGCCTCAGTTTAATTAGTGTCTCATTAGTTGGTTTAGAAAAATTTCCAATGAATGCAAAACGGGCCTGGTTTTAGAGTGTCTCCAGCCCCGAGCAGGTGCGGCTTTATAAATTCGACACCTCGCCCCCGACAAGCTCACATGTGTGCGGCATTAAGACGTAAATATTTTTTAACAGCATGAGTAATTTGTTTAGTCTGATGGATGATTTTGTGTAGTGCGACCTTGCCTCCATGTGCTGAAGCCATTATGCAAATATTTATAAGCGCGGCTGCAGGTCAAAAAAAAAAGAAAACCTAGGCCAAGTGGAAAAAACTTGCAGTTACAATCATCTAACCATGGTGGAAGAAAAAATCATCTTAATCTCCAGAGGATGTAGACTGTTGAATGTAATATTATTTAATCAAGCTGCACATCGTGCCTGCAATTACAGCTGCACGACCCAAGAACGCAGATCAAATACACATGACTTGAGCTGATGCATCCAGGTGTTTCATCTGCAGCATGGGAAGTATCTGGCCTCGGAAAATGGAGAACGCCTCAGGTCATCTAGTGCTAATCAGTACAGCATCGGCAATTCTGGAGGACCTGATGACTGGAGTGCGTTCACAGTCATCAATCATGTCAAAAAAAGAAAAAGAAATTGCGACCGAAAAAGAAACTTTAGTAATAATTGCCAAACAGAACTTATACAGTCTGATTTAATGACTGGAGAATGTTTGACTGACATTATTATTTAATATCTGGTCTACCATTCTCAGTCTGGAGGCTTCATTTGATAGTTACATTTATGACATAATGGCTCCAAATTATTTTTTATTATGTTCTGATTCTTCAGTAACCCTACACCAGTTCAGATCTAGTCTAGCTTTTTGTTCTTCCCCGCCAGGACAAAAAAAGAAAACAGTAGCTGCTGCTGAATAGCTTATTTTTATTTCTTAAAAGAAGAGCATAAACACTGAAGACAATAATTATTTTAATTACAGTGTATAGTGGCTAGCCGTGTGGCTAATCTAAGGCTATAAGAAATGTGAGCTTGAATGTAATAAATGTAGCAGATATCTCTGTCCAGTATTTGCTTCTCTTTATATTAAAGCTTTCTGCTGTAATATAAAGGGGATGTAGGAAACATTCCATCTGGCGTTTCAGGCCACCACCTCAAATTGAGACTTAAAGAATTTTGCATTCATTCTGACCAAAAACAACAACAACAACTGATCTTTGCTGGATCACTGACATGAAGAAGAAAAAAAAAAAATCACACATTTCCTGATGAGGTGGCGGGAGGGGGCGGGGGGGGCGGGGTGGAGGGGAGCGACCTCTCGCCAAAACACAAGCGCACCGCGGCGCCTGATCACCACCAACGTTTCCCTTCGCTGCCAGGAAATCGGCAACGAGACGCTGAGGAAAATCACATCCATCCAACCTGGGTTTGACTCAAAACCCCGGCTTTTGTGCCTGCGGGAGAATATAGGAGCTTATTTTGGTCTGTCAACTGGGCATGCAAGAGTGGAGGGAGAGAGAGAGAGAGAGAGAGAGAGAGAGAGAGAGAGTGAGTGAGAGTTAGTTAAAGCCCTTGGTGGGTGCCTCACTCACTTCCCCGTCTCGGATTCCTGAGGTTTTCGCTGCTCTGCAAGGCCTGGAGCTAATTTGGCTTTCAGGCTCTCTCCCCTCTAATTCTTTGCGACTAATTACAGCCATATTCCCGCAATTAAACTGATAAACTCTGCTGAGCTCTGCAACGTTTTTGCAGCAAACAGGGCAGCCCCTCCTCCACCGCTCTGGCCCTCTTCTCTGTCCCCCCCCCCCCTCTTTCGATTGTGAAAACTTTTAAAAATAAAAATTCGACAAATTCTTCGACAGAGTCCTGGACCCCCTGGTGATTTAGCGCTCCCGGTGACAGTGCCAGGAACGTCGAAGAGGAACATCCAGGGGTCAGACAGATGTTCCTTATGAGGAGGCTTAAATTGTTAAGTCTGCAAGAAAAAAAAAGAAAAACACGACACCACGAAGGAATAGCTAAACGCTTTTATCAACAATAATACGAGTGCGATTTCTCGGGACGGGATCGTAACGTCATCACCAAGCAAGCGGTGTTTGCGCATCGCGCTGGGGAGCCATATGGATGTAATGTTTTAATTGTGCCTGCCAGCAACATCACAGCTCGTGCATATGGATATCACAGCGAGGGAGGAAGGAAAAACAAGCGCCGACAATAAAGCGAGGTCGGCTGTGGGGACCGAGCGCCGGCGCTCATTTAGTGTTTTCATTTCTTTTCCTTCGGTGGAGTTTTTATAGCACATGCGACTGTTTATCGCTGGGCTGAAATGAAGCGTGCGGCCTGAGCGCCATTAGAATGTCAAAGAGGTGGCCCCGCCCCCCAACTGGCCTCGGACGCTTTCCCCATCTGAAAAAAAAAAAAAAAAAGCAAATCAGCACTTCCTGTCGATTGCAAATCAGCACTTCCTCGACTTTCTGCTGCATTCTCCCTTAATTTGGCCCTTTTTTGGGACTGTCGAGACGTCAAGAGTTTTTGGTATTGATGTTTGAGGTGCAAAGACATACTTAATGTTAAATAAAAACCCACATCCTGTTTATATTTGCCGGTGGCCCCTCCACTAGGATTTGTGTCTATTCTCTTGGTCTTCCTTGCAATTTGAAACAGACATGCTCCTTATGACACTGTGTAAAATCTGGCCAGACATCATATTGTATCGAGATATGTGCTGTAAAATACATAATGGGTATTTCTTTACACATTAATAATTTGGTTTTACTCTTGTTTTGAGAAATTATTTAAGTTTGTATAAAATGAAAATTTGTTTTGTAAGAAAAAAACAAAACCTACACAATCTCCTCTTGATTCTGTCCAGTTCCGACCAGCTTGTCTTCCCACCGACGGAACGCCTGTTTTCTCTCCCTCCTCAGATTCCTTGATGAGATGTGCAACAATGTTTTCCTTCCGACCCGAGAGAAGCGCCGTCTCAGCAGATCTCTTGTCCTCTAACCCCTCTCCGCCTTCCCTCTCCTCCCTCCGCCCTGCAGGTACCGGAGGGCTCGGAGGTCCACTTTCAGCCGGGAAACTTCTCCCTCGTCTGCCAGATCCAGCAGGAAACGCTCCCCCATGGCAACGAGCACCTCCTCAACTGGGCCCAGAAGAAGTACAGGGCAGTCACCTCCTTCTCTGAGCTGATGACTACTCAGGATATCTACATCAAAGTGGGAGAAGGTGTGTACGAGATTCCCAAAATTCCCAACATAGCAGCAGGCCCCGGGGCACGCCTCCCCGTTCCCTTTTAGCTCCCATAACTTCTCGTAGCTTTTGTGTTTTGGGGTGGGGTGGGGTGGGGGTGGGGCTACTGGGGGGGCCCTGCTGGAGTTTTATTTATTTATTTTTACGAGAGGCGCTCGAGGAAAAGAAAAAGTTTTTTTGGAAGGAGGCAGGGAGGCAGCGGTTCACGCCGTTAAATGGTACAACTCTGAGCCGTGGCAGCCTCAGAAAGTGCGAAGAGGCCCAGAAAAGCAAACAGATTAATAGCGACTCACTCTGGCTGACATTCCTGGTGATCTCAGCCGAGGAACGGGAGACGTCAATTCACGAGGGTTTTGACAGTGTTGGGGGGCCGAGGGGTCACCTCTCTTCACGCGTCTCTTTAACAACATGAACCCGACACAAAGCTCACATCCGGAGAGGGAAATAAAAAAGGGAGTGTGAAGGGTGGCGGGCGGTGAGCTCTGTTTCAAATTCTATCGCTGCAGCCACTCCTCCTTGGAGGGGACGCAGCCTGGCCAGCGCCCAGAGTGCCACCGCGTTTTACGTCAAGACGGGAGAGCGCGTGCGTCGTCTCCATCTCCTTCTTCGTCTCCTTTGCATCGCCGGCCGTGGTTCACGAGCAGCGGGGTTCCCTTACACTCGAACTGAGCCTCCGGTTTGCCAAATAAGGAAGCAGCTCGTGTTCACTTTTCATCTTCTGACAGAGGGTTTCTGCTCCGTTAACAAAAATTGTGCACAGTTGCACAAAAGAAAGAAGACGCTTCTCAGTGAAAGTGTTTATGAATATTTTTATCCTGTTTTGGTTGCAAAAAAAAATATTCAATGACTTTGTTTTTCTACATAAAACCGAAAGATAAACAGCTCTAAATAGGAGACAGGTTGCGCCGAGCGAAGCGCTAAACCTCGTCCTGGTGAGGCTGACGTACCAGCTGCTGGGATGTTTGATGATGTAAGCAGGGGGAGAGCTGTTCCTCCACTGCAAACAGCTGGGTCAAAGCAAACTCCCGACAATGCCAGGACATTAAGTTCCTCCAAGACACAGGGGGGTGCCGTTTCCTCCAACTGACCTCGTGCCTCGAACCTGGAAAAACTCTTTGGGAAAGAAAAGCAAAAACACGAGCGTGTTGTCTTCTCTTCCAGATCCCGTCTTCTCCGACACCTGCCGGATCGACACCAAGTTCCTGTCTCTCAACTACCTGGGCAGCTACGTGGAGCCTCAGGCCTCCAAGGGCTGCGTCCTGTCCGGGCCTGACAGGGATCGAGAGGTCCACATCGTGGAGCTGCAGGCTCCCAACTCCAGCAGGTGAGCTGGCCGAGGCTGGGAAAGCACGGCGTCATTGGTTTATTTTGGAGGGTGAGACGCTCTAACCCATCTCTGTTGAAGTTTGTTTTGGATGGAGACAGATGTTGGGGGGGGTTGGGGTTGGGTTTAGCGGGGAGTGCGCTCTCTCTCAGTGGTGTTCTTTCGAGAGACATATTTCAGAACTGGGTCTGAGGAGTTCATGTTTTGCGAGATCATTTCCTCTCTCTCTCTCTCTCTCTCTCTCTCTCTCTCTCTCTCTCAGTGGAGTTATTGTTCTGCACAAGCAGAACAGCACCAGGTCCTGCGTCTCCCCCCCATCCTTATCTGGACTGTCGCGCATGTGCCTGCTTTTTCTCTAGGACCGTCTCCACATAGATATATATATTTTTTTTTAATTGCTCGGCCACAGTTGAGTGGGCACGGTGACACAAAGCAGACCCCTCACGTCACAGTCACATCGTGGACTCCTGTTTCACGCCAGCGGCTTTCGTCTTCCTCTGCAGCGCCTTCCAGGTGGACGTCATTGTGGAGCTGCAGCCTCTGGAGGACGACGCTCTCCTGCACCGCAACGTCGTCCTGCTGCTCAAGTGCGCCAAGTCGGTCAACTGGGTCATCAAGGCGCGCGGCTTGGTGGGCAAGCTGGACGTGGTGGTAGGTATCACGGGGGTGTCTTTAATCTGGTGACATCATCATCATCATCATCATCATCATCATCATCGTCACTGTCACCGTCAGCACCTCTGTGTCTTTCTTTCTTCTTGGTCATTTGACTTTTGCACCACTGGCGAAAGATCCTCTTTGTTGATTGGATGGAACCCACTTTTTCAAATTTAGCTCTCAGATCATGTGACCCAGAGCCTCCGAGATCCAGCGGCAAATTGTATTAGCATGACAGATAAGAAACACAACATTTTCCCACTTTCCCCACCCCATTGTCGTTCTGCCTCTATCTCGCGTTATTACATGTTATTACACGTTACGACACGTTAGACACACCTCTCAGTGGCGCATTTCCTGCAGACAGCACAACTCGTGCGTCTCTTCCACTTCCTGTATCTGTTGCTAGGAAGTTGGCGCTCAGCCTCAACTGCGCTAACTGTGATTGGCCGACAACTTAAACAATAGTCGTCGGCCAATCGCCAACAATTTGCATAGGAAATTTCAAACCCTGCTCTTCCAGGCCCCAGTATTTCCCAACGTTTTCGAAACAGTTTTTTGCTGAGTCCAACAATGTGTGGATGTTTGTTCGCCCCTCTGCTCTGTGGCGCTGTACTAACTCCAGTCAGCGTAGTGATGCGGAGGGTTCTGGCCTTCGTCAGCGCCCAGTGTTGATACTGCTGCAGTCGTGACGCTGCACTTACGGAGTGTTTTCACAGCTGCCTGCTCTCTGCTGTACAGTAGGTCACTCAGAGTCAGTGAGTGAGTGCGCCCACTCGCAGAACAGCACAATGTGACTGATTTTGCATGGGTACTGCTTAGCTGCGTATGACCGATTAAAATGCCTGCCGCCTTGTTTTAAATGTAATTATTAGTCTATATATTTTGTTTTTTTTATTACTAAAAACTGCAGAATTAGGACTTCAGCATTCTTTTGACTGACACAACTCCAGAATCCCTCCTCTTGCAGACGCATTTAGCGTCTATTTTAGAGCACAACATGATACGTACACACAACAGCGGGAGGTTATGGTAGATTTTAAGACGTGGCCGCTGAAGCCCCATAACAACAGGGGAAGTTATGCATATGATCCCTCTGACCTGACTAGCACAGGGTTTTTGGGGAGATTATTACGCAACCGTGTGTGTTTAGCAGGGAGTCAACCAGCTATGTGATGCGATAGCCTCACAAAGCCCCTCCTTTCTCCGGGTGTTGCTCAAGAGACTCTCAGCGTTTGGCAAATTGGCTCGTGAGAGGGAGTCCGCCCTCCCCGGCGCAGGGAGGGTACCCGCGGCAGGGCAGGACATGAATTTGTGTAAGAACAAAACTCACTTGTCAATTTTCCAGCCGCTGATAGAGCGGCAGCACGCCCATTACCTCATTCCCCCGGGCTAATGATTCACGCCTGACACAGAATGCGCGCAGGACCATACTTGACGCCGATACCTGAACAGTAAATCATCGCCGAGGGCGGCCTACTCAAACATGCGGCCTCTTTTTTTCTTTCTTTCTTTTTTTAATTTGTTGTTCCAATTTGTTACCTACTTCTGTTTCTCATGTTGGAACAGGCGTCCGACACCGTCAGCGTCAGCTCGGGATCCGTCGGCTTGGGCTCGGTGCAGGTCACGAAGTCCCCCAGGCAGGACCTCCCCTCCGGCCCCCAGGCCTTGATTAAGTGGGCGGGAGAGCGCGGCTACGGCCCGGTCACGTCCTACACCGGCACCCCCGTGGCCAACCACTTCCACGTTCGAGTCAGAGAGCCAGGTGAGCTACAGGAACAGCCTGCCGTATGTCATAGAGAGGTAGAGGAAGTTCAGTTCAGCGTGAATAATCGAGCTTGTGCGCACAAGATATTTAGGCAGCTTCTCGTTTCCTCTGCGTTCTCGCACGGAAACGATCCTGACGCTCCTTAGTGACTGTATTCCCTGTTTTAGTGTTGTTGTCCTGGAGATTGGTCTTGGTCTCAAGACCACAAGCTTTTGTTTAACCAAACCATCCCCTGAGCCACGCAGAACCTTGAGGTCTTTCACAACCACCATGAGTGACACAAGTGTATTTTTAGTGTTGAGCGCAGACATTAAAGGCTTTTATGGATTTTGTTCATGCTTGGCATGCCATCATTTTCAGTTAAATTATTCCAAGTTCTTTTCATTTTGTAATTTTATGATTTTGATTCAATTTCTTAAATTGAAAATTATTAAAAGATAGCTTGCTGAAAAGAAATGTAGCTGTTCCATTAATGTTGAAGAAGGGGAAAAAAAAGAATTCAAAAAGATATTGGTCATTTGTTCTGTTTAGTTGTGATTTTCTTTTTTTTTTGATATATACAGTCTTGGTTTCGTCTTGATCTCGATACCCCTCTAGTCTTGATAATGTCTTACTCTCGGTTTGTGCGGCCTTGACTCCAACACTGGCCTGTGTAGCCTCACCCTTGAAAACCTGCGTCTCACCCCTCCCACGTGACTTGCAGACGTGGTGGATCCTCTGGAGAGCATGTTCCCTCCGGAGCTGTCCATCCTCCGCGACTCCGGCCCTCACTCCCGGCCGGGAGCCGCCTCCCGACGCTCCAGCCTGCCCTTCCCCTTCCCTCCGTCCCTCCCCCTGCCCTCCCACCGGGACGATCGGCCGTGGGGGGGCCGGGAGCCCGAGGAGCACCAGCGCGCCCTGAACGTGGGCCACAGCGTGCAGTGCGAGGAGTCCAGGATGGTGGTCAGCATCAACAAGGAGAGCCTGCGGGTGATTATGGATCATAGATCGTCATTATCATCATTATGTGTTACATTGATTTTGGTCCAATGTTTTTGGCATTATTTGAAAGGTTTGCACATCTGAGCTCCACCTCTCTTTCCACTGAATTGGTGTGTCAAAGTTTAGTTGACTTAGAAATAAAAATTGCGACTCGTCTTACGCCCAAAACACATCAGAAAGATTCCACACGTCTGGACCAATCAGAGGGGCCGGCTGGATGTTTATCGTTGCCAACACAAACCGCTGTGTTATCCTGTGGGTTCGTGTGTGTGTGATCACTTTTAGTTTGTTACATACACAATTACAGATTTGAGGGTTTTTTGTTTTTTCTTTCCGTGTAATCACGTTTCCCACAAGTTTAAAACATGCTCACGTATCAAACGTTTGGCACCTGAACACGGCTGCAGCGCTTGGCTCGCCACATCACAGGGTGAAAACTGTCATCATTTGGAGAAACCGGAGCTCGACCTCCGTCGACATGGTGTCGGCCTCGCACAAGTACTTTGGCTTTTTCCTGCTTTGCGGAAAAGGAAAACAGCTCTTTGCCCTCCCTGCTCGGCGTCACCGTATTGCTTATTTTTCTGTTTTCTGTTTTTTCTGTTTTTTTTCCCTCAATTTTCCCCCAGGCGAACGGCTTCACCAACCCCAACCTCACCCTCCAAGACCCAGAATGCAAAGCGACGGTCAACGCCACCCACTACACGCTGGTGACGCCGCTGACCGGCTGCCTGACCACAGTTTATCCCGTGCACAGCAGCCCCATGGCTCTGCACATCAACTCTGTGAGTACGGCAAAACATGTCTGCAAACCATCAGCGCAACGTTTCCTATGATTTTGGGCCCGCGCACAAGCAGTTGCGCAACTTGCACAACCGACAATGACGTTGGTCAGACGTTGCTTCACGATCTCGGCCCTCCAAAACGTTACCTCAGCGGTGGTTTCATCCGACCGTATGTCCGAGGGCAGCCGATTCCAGCCGACACCCCGACAAACACCGTCAGTCACGTGTCCTTTTAAAGCAAAGGCTAGTAAATAAGAAATAGCCTGGCCAAGTTACTATCTCTTTACTATGACGAGACCTCCCGCCCTCCCCCGCATCTTCCAGGAATTCAGAGATTAGAGGAGTTCGATAAACATCCAAATAATTAGGAACAAAAAATATTTGACCTGAAACTGAAAACGGTGACATTGGAAAATGACTGAAGATTTTCCAGTTATCAAATTTCACCCATGGGCTAATGGGAAAATCAGAAGCCAAACAGTTTCCACAGTTTTTATCTTCTAACCTCGGATGACGATGATATTTTAAAATTGCACCAAAGCTACAGTGTCATTCTTCAAAAAATAAAAAAAAACAAAAAAAGAGGGATAGTATATGTATTTCCTCTCAGTCTAAAATTAATTTTTATGTTTTGGTGAAAACTGAAGCACTCAGCCTCCCGTCTGACAACCGCAGATGACATCCTTCAGTATAATTATTATGGAATGTGTTCATTCAGCCCTGTTCTTCACTAACAAGCAGTGATGAATCACTTCCTGCCCCGATCGTTTTGCCGAGCAACTTTTGGAACAACAGATTTTCTGTCCGCGGCAGATTGAAACCTGGGCCGAAGTCCAAGGTTGTCCTTTGTCTTGGCCCTTTGCTGCGGGGATAACCTCCGACCTCCGGCTGGAAGATGGATTCTCGCTGTCGAGGTCCCCGCGAGGATAATCTGCTCTGCGTGCCGCTTCCCGCTGCCTCTGCCCTGTCGCACGTTGATTTCATTCAGCTGCGACACTCGGAGGCCCGTCAGCAGACGTCGAGCGGTGACCGAGCCGCTCTGCCGCCTCGTTAAATCCAAATCTTCTTCAATCTGTCCGAGATCTCCCGCCACTCTGTTTTTCGCTCTCGTGAGAAATAAGAAGTGTCGGTTTTTTTGTTTTTTGCTCCCAGACCCTTTGCTTTAGTCACAGTCCGACTTTATTGCAGAATGTTTTGGCAAAGCCTCTTTCTCAGAGATTCCAATTTGCACTTTTTTTCTTCTTGAACGCGATAAATAAAAGGGGCAGCAGATTTGTTGTTGAAAGTAAACACTTGGAAATGATTATTCTCCTTATGATTTTTTTTCCTGATGGCAGGTTCTGATCAGTCCCGCTGAGCACAAGGATGGGAGCGGCGGCCCGGCAGATGTGGAGGAGCTCAAAGACCTGGTGTTCCCGAGGGAGCCGTCGGAGGCGGGGAGGAGACAGCCAGAGGGGGCAGAGCCCCAGACGGCCGTGGTGGTGAGGAGGATCGCCGCCCATCATCTCCGTCCGTCTCAGTCTGGGTCCAGCATGACTTGGACGACGCAGTCCGCCGTCCGTCCCTCGGAGCTCGTAAAAGGCTCATCTGGCTTTCGCGAGCTGGCCGTCTTGCCGTCATGTCTGATTTTTTTTGAAACAGACCTGATACTTTCCATTTCGCAGCAGCCATCTGTCCCTCCGTCCCCATCGGCCTCTGCCAGAACTGCTTTATTCTGTCACGTCCTTCCCTCTTCCACCCCACGCATTGGTCTTATTCACATTCATCGTCTTTTCCTTGCTGCCCCATAGTTTAACCCTAACACCATACCATACCATACCATACCATGCCATGATATACCATACAATACCAAACCATCGTGTACCATACCGTACCATACCACACTATACTATACCATACTATACCATACAATACCATACTATATCATATACCATATCATACTATACTGTACTTTACTATACTATACCATACTATATACTATACCATACCATACCATACTATACTATGTCAAACTATACTATGCTATACCATACCATACCATACTATACTATACCGTATCATACTATACTATGCTATACCATACCATACTATACCATACCGTATCATACTATACTATACCGTACTATACTATACCATACCATGCCATACTATACCATACCGTACTATACTATACTATACTATACCATACCGTATCATACTACACTATACTATACCATACCATACCGTATTATACTATACTATACTATACTATACCATATCATGCCACACCATACTCTCCAATGCTATACCATACCATGGTATTGCATAGTATGGTATGGTATTGTGTTATAATATACTGTATGTCTACTACAAGTATGCCATACCATACCATGCCATGCCATACTATACCATACCATACCATACCATACCGTATCTACAATACATATTGTTTCATACCATACCATACCATACCACCAATGCACATGTTACATACATACGCATTCAACAGCTATACACACATAACATGCAAAAAAAAAACCTTAATAATAATAATAATAATAATAATAATATAATAATATAATAACAATGCCTGATGTAACAACGGCTTAATCTGTGGTTGCTCGGCTGATTTTTCGAGAGGCTGCCGCTCGTCGTGCAGCAGAGTCTGAGCGGCTGACTGGAACGGACGGTGTTTGCTTTGGAGTGCAACGCAATTTAGGGGTTACACTCACGCACACGAGCACTTTGGCGAGGTTGCTTTGCCTGTGCACACAATGCCAGATCTGCTGTGTTGTTTATGTTGGCCTTTGTCTCCTCTCTCTCTCTCTCTCTCTCTCTCTCACTCTCCAGTTCAACTGCACGTACAGGCGGAGGAAGCAGCAGCAGGAGGAGGAGAGCTCAGAGACACTCCCCAGGATTGTGCCCGCTCCGGGGATCCCGCCGGTCCAGAACACCTCCTTCACCATGGAGCTGTACAACACGCTGCCGTTTGGCAGCCCCTCCCGCCAGAACTTCTACACCGTGTCTCAGAACCAGCAGGTCTTTGTGGAGGTAAACCTCGCAGTTTAGTTTTCCACCAAGAACCCCTCCCCTCGCCTTTTTCAGGTTCTCGTGGTTTTAAAAAAAAAAACACTCACTAGCCTCCTGCATCTCAGCTCCACACGTGTCCATATCACATCCAGCCTTGAGGCACCAACCCCCCTCCCCCGCCTGCCTGTTTCTCAACACTGCGGTGGTGAAGCAGGAGGAGGAGGAGGAGGAGGAGGAGGCCGTGTAAGGGATGGCGAGGACTTGTTTCGTAAGAGGCTTTGAAGCGCTGATTTGCGGCAATATCGGCGGGCGACGACGGCGTGGATGCAGAGCCAGATGCTGACAGAGATTTCTCCTGATGAACGTGTGTTTTTTTTCGCCCCAGTCATGAATAATAAGTCGCTGTCCCACAAAATGAAGATTGAGAATTAGGAAAGTACTTAACTTGAATTAGGAAAGTACTCCAAGAACCAAATGTTTTTACGAGCAGTGGTGACACATTGAATGATCGAAAGCCTTTTTTTAAAAATATATTTATGCGCTGAAATGAAGGCTGTGTATTATACCAATTTAAGAGCCTAATTTCACCATTCTGGGGTTTTGTGACGTCGCAGTTTCCAAGGGTGGATGTTTTAGCACACCAACAGCAGCCAAAGATAGTGTTTCTTTGCTTTCTGAGAGTTTATTGACAGGCTGGAACACAGGCTATTAATAAGTGTAACGTGAAGAGGTGAGGTATATTTGTTCCTTTTATACTTCCAGTTTAATCTTTCGCTTGCGTCCGACAAGATCCATCATCAATAATCTTGACTGCTGTCTCCGTGACTGAATGTGTGCTGCGCAGTCGATTTATTAATTCTTAACAAAAAGCAGCTGCCAACCATAAAATGACAAACGGGTAACGAGGGCTGAGCTATAAGTGGCTTTCAAACCCATAGATGGATCTTTTCACATACAAATTAAATTACCTTCTGGCCTCCTCGACAGATTTAACGTCCAAGGGCTTTCATTGTGGACGTGTGGAGTCTTTCCGTTTTTTTTTGTTTTTTTTTTCCGCATTTTCGAATCTTACTCTGTGGATTTGCTCTCCTGGACCAATAGCTTAAACCCCCCCCCTCTGTTTCAGCTCACGTCGACGGCCACCGACCCGTTGCTGGGCTTCACCATCGTGTCGTGCTTCGTCTCGCCCCACTCGGACCCCAGCGTGGTGTCGGACTACACGCTCATCGAGACCGTCTGTCCCAAGGATGACTCCGTGGTGCTCCACCCGCAGAGGGACTTCCCTGCTGGTGGCCGCGGCAGGAGGAAAACCTTCAGCTTCAACTTCAACTCCAAGTTCAACAAGTCGCTGCTCTTCCTGCACTGCGAGATGTCGCTGTGCTCCAAGAGGTCGCACGGCAGCCAGAGCTTACCGCCGGTACGCAGCAGCTTTTACTCTTGTCTGGGTTTTTTTTTTCTTCCAGTCTTTTTTTCCCCCTCCTTTTCCTGAACAAGCCATCAGCCGTCATCTCTGAACAAGCACGTCATGTGAGTTTGGTGTTTGTCGAAGGAGTCGCTGCCATTTGGAACCTGGCTGACCCTGAGCCTGTTAGTCTGAAGGCCCCAGTGCTTGGCGAAAAAAACACTGTAAAGCATCCATGTCATCCCGTCATTTTTTTTTTTTTCATTTGCGTTATCCATCCGGGATAAGAAAAAAAGAGTGTGAAAGGTTTTTGCCAGGGGTCACGCCGATATATTCATAGAGAGATTCAAACTCTGTCTTTCCTTCCTACTTTCCTCCGCAGTGCTTGCAGCCGGGCCAGACGTGCGACTCTCTCTCCCTGGACAGCATCATGATGATGATGATGGACACCAAGACGGCGACCAAGCCGCTGGTCGTGGTGGACGGACCCCCCTCCACAGAGCCCCCAGGTCAGTGTTCACACCTGCGTATTCCAAAACTGTGTTCTTGAGGTGTTTTTCATTTTTAATGCAATGTATAGAGTTGAGGATCCAGCTTCTATTTTGTACAATTTAATTTTTTGGAGTTTTTTCTTTGAACCTTCACAAATTTTACCATCGGGTGCTATCTGCAGCATCTTCTTCACATGGTCTTTACACCTCACTTGATCTTTATCTCCATGTTACATTGGGAGTGGGAGAATTCAGCAGAGGTTTTTGTCTACTCCCACCGTCACCTCAACACAACCTCACTCTGCCGTACACTACGCATTCAGCGCCAGATTTTTATCGCCCGCTTCGGATCGCAGAATTCCTCGGCGCCCAGTTATACGTCTCCGCCTTTCGCGCGTCGTCGTTTTAATGGGTGAAAGTCTGAGCGCCGATCTCGGCTCCTCTGTGAGCGTGACCGAAGGTAACCGAATGCGGAGAGTGAAGCTGCTCCTAGGGCGACGACGGAGGAGGGAGCGAACCTCGGACCGTCACCACCGCAGAAACCACCAGGATCCAAAACATCTGGTTATCATCAGCTGGGACGTGTGCGTTTGCGCTGTTGTGTGTTTCGTGTGTCTGTAGACAGACGTGTGTTTTGTTGTGCGTGTGTGTGTGTGTGTGGTTTACTGTAGTAAAGTAGGAGCGTGCTAACTCTGAGGCCCAGCTCGGATCCTCTGGACCGCTCCGTGCCTAGGGAGTGGGGGGGATGGAAAAAGAGGAGTCATACAGAACCAAAGTTCCAGTTGTTTTCACTTAGAACCTTCAGTGTGGCCTTATATTTCTACTGGAGACGGAGGAGAGAGAGCGCAAAGGAGCTGGTTAGTGTGTGTGTGTGTGTGTGTGTGTGTGTGTGTGTGTGTGTGTGCGCGTCAGCTCTTGGAGGCCGGCCACTGCTTACAGGCCCCCTCGGTCATCGCCTGTTTGGCCAAGCAGTCTCACATTTTGCTAATTATGACCTCAGCTGAGTCGGCCTGATATCATGAGCGCCACATCTCTGGTGAACGGCCAGAACCCCTCAAAGAATCCCACCCACCTCCCGCTCTTAGAAATGACATCATCGAGGCGCGATCGAGGGGGGGAGCCCAGGCTAGGGGGGTCGTCACCGTGCGTCATGTTCACTGACTCATGAGCTTGATAAACCACAGCTCTTCACTCGGTGCAATCTGGACACAGAGTGAAGCAGAAAAAAACCCAACAACTACATTTAGGTTCTGAGGTGTGATTTTGAAATGTCCGGGTTTAAAAAAAGTCTGTTTTATTTGTCGGCAACATATAGTGTATTGACAGTAGACTAAAAATGTTCATACTGCGTCCATTGATAGATTACCTCTTATATTACTTTGTTCAGACAAATAGAAAATGTAGGGATGACGTAGATGTAAAACATCCTTCCCATGTTTTCTATTTGTCTGAACAAAAGAATATAAGAATTAATGTACTGCAAGTATTCAGAGAACCTGGATGTTAAGTTAAATATGGTTGATGGTTTGATAGAAAATATTGTATTGTTTTCAAGCCACGAGTTTGATGAGACTGGGCTCCGCCCTAGAACCAGTGAAGCCCTGGCAGGTTTTAACTCCTGTGAGATTGAATGTGGATAAGTTCTTGGGACGAAGATGCAGTCCTCCACTCTCAGAGAGGTTTTAAAATCCCAAACTGACAAACTTTACAAGAAGACAGAAGCCAGAAACAAGAATATGAATTTGGTATCGTGCCGACTCAAACAGAGGAGAAAACATGTTACCTATTAGTTCCACAGGCTGTATAGTGGGCTGCAGTCTATCACAGTGGTTGAATGTACGGTAAGGCCTTGGCTGAGTTGCGCAGCAGGAGCAGCAGCAGCAGTGGGCACGGCCCACAGCGCCGTGCCAGTGGGCCGGCTTTATTTTCCATGGAACACATTAGGTAAACACAGAGATGCAGTAAACACACACACACACACACACACACAGAAATTGGCGGTATTTTGTAACACAAAGGCATCTCTTGTGCCGAGAAGGCGAAGAAGAAAAAAACACAAATAAAATAAAACAAGCAGCCTTTTCAAGAGCCGCAGCCGTGCGCTGGGCGCCGTCCTGGCAGTGCTGAAATTGATCCGTGAAATCAAAAACAGAGAGGAAGAGAAAAAAAACGAAAACACCGGTGGGCCAACTTGGTGCAGCCTGAAAGTTGTGCCATGGTTGGTTGATTTAAGGCTGCGCAACATCATCAGCAGCATCATCACTTCTTGGAAAGGCCTCGATTAAAAACCAGCCGCTCCAAAGAAAGATCTGTCCATCCGACACGCTGCAAACACACTGGACTCACTGAAACTGAGGCGACGATTAACCCTTTCTGAACGGACTGGATGTGATAAATACTGTGAATCCGGCAACTCTGGAACCAGTTTATCTGACACCAGGGTTGTTAGTCATTGGCCAGGCATGAAACAGCACACAGGGAAAAAAATATGTCCAAGGATGCCCTGTTTTGAAGGGTGTCATTGAGCTTTTTTGGGTTTTTTTCTACACATGAGGAGGTGGCCGGCGAGGAGAGGCCACCTCACGTAAACAAATGAGGAGCTATTCGACCGGTAACGACCACAACAGCAGCCCTGCACCGTCGCAAACACACAAGGTCCCCAGGAGGAAGAAGAGACGACGAGAATCTTGTTGATTTCCTCTCGCAAAACCTTTTGAGCAAACACTTTGCACCACCGCGGCCCTCAGCTGGCTGTGGCTCAAGCAGCATGCTTCCTCTGCTCTCTCTGGGCCTCCTGAGGCCACAGGTCGCAGGGCGGGCGGGGCAGAGAGACCCGGGAGCGACGGGACGTGGCTGAAGGACACCGAGCCCCCGTAAAATTAAAGTCGCCTCTTCAGTCCCGTCATTCTGCGATAACCCAGAGGCGCTCTGTCCAAGAATAGCAGCCATTGTGCCGCGGCCTCGGACCTTCGCTGGGTCCCACTGCCGCCGCCCCTACCACTACCTCCCCAGTTTGCCCCCCCCCCCTGCACACAGGGGCCTTTGTGTTGCTTGTTAAGACAGCTAAGTCCACCCTGCTCGGCCTTTTCGGACAGCCCGGAGGTCAGCAGGTTCGTCCTTTAAGAGGTTGGAGCCGCTCGCCCGCGGACTCGCCGGGAAATTTCAAGGTTCAGGTTTCCGCGCTGCTGCTGCATTCCTCGGGGGTAGCTGCTTATCAACACCAGGCAATATTAGCCATCTGCTGCTCCTCTGGACTGTGAAGGGCTGCACTGTGGTGTTTTTACATGATCAAGATGCACTGTGTAGCATGCTTTTTTTCAAAAAACAACTAAAAATCATCTTTCTTTTCTCTCCTGCAGTTGTGGTAGGACCTCCGGAGCCTCCTAATGAGTGTAAGTTACCTTCCTCCATCCAGAATTGCATCCAAAATCTCATCGCCTCATTTACACCTTGTTTGACTTTACTTAGGGTTAAAAAAAAAGCCTGAGTCCATAGATGTGATTTAGCTGTTAACACTAAGTAGCAGTGTTGTAGTCAAGATCGCACCAACCGAGACCAAGACATTGTCAGTACTGGAGAGTATCGAGACTGAGACAAGACCAAGACTTTATACATCAAACAATAATAACAACAAAACAGAAAAAAATACTAGTATGTTGTTTAAATTCAGATTTGCTTCTAAATCGTAACAGCAACATCTCTTTTCAGCAAGGTATCTTTTAATTATTTTCTTTAGTATTTTCCAACTATTTTGAACCATTTTCAAAAAAACAACTTAGCTTCATAAAATTAAAAAATGCATTAACTAGGAATAAGGGGGTGTGCCACTCTGGGTGTCAGAGACTGGGAGTGTAAAACGGCAGCAGCTGGATTATTTTCCATTATTATCTGTCATTGTACTGTTGGCTGAGTCTAGACCGGTCTTGATCAAAAATCTTGAGTCCGCCCAGTCCAAGACGAGACCGAGACCCTTAAAAAGTGGTCTCGAGACCAAAACCAATCTGAAGTACTGCATTATTACTGAGTAGGAAACACTATCCTGACGCAAACAGCAACCAGCTAGAGGTCCAGCTTGTTAATCATCACACAGCAGATTTGATTGGAGTGGAAGTTTAGCAGCGGCTACACTGGAACAGGCTCGTTTCGATGCTCCAGGGCTAACATTGCAGCTAGCATTTACAATTTTGCAACATTTTTGAGCGAGATGAAAAAAAACCATCATCGTTAGATTAACTTGTACCTGTATCCAGACTGAGGTGTGAAGCAGCTCCAGATGCAGTCGTCATGTTTATATTTTGTTTTTTTCTTTTGCCCCTCCCCCAGTCCCGCTGTTGGTGCTGGACACTCCCACCGTGGTGGGCATCGCCTTCGCCGCCTTTGCCATCGGGGCCCTGCTGACCGGGGCCCTGTGGTTCATCTACTCCCACACAGGTAGGTCTCCATCCACCTGCTGCACACACACACACACACACGCACCCTCGCTGCACTTTGAGTGAGAGTAGATAAGAAGAAGCCCAAGTGAGAAATTCCAGAAATGTGCCAAAACATCCTGCTGCTGCTGCCGTCGGGGGGGCGGAGGAGGGACGGCCCACAATAACACACCGACTCCTGCAGCGCAAATATATCCTGGCGGTCAGCGGCGAGGGCTCTCCTCCTTCCTGCCTTTCAGTGTTTGTGAGGCTGGAGGCCGCTCTCGCCCGCTCGGCCCGCCACAATGGCCCGGAGACGAGCTGGAAGTCCCCCCCCCCCCCTCCCTTCGGCCCGCGCTCGCAGGAAAGGACTCACAATCTGGCCGCTTGGATGCCAAGATCTTCCCCTCCGTCCCGGGGCCGGCTGGCCCGCTGACCCCTGCCGACCGCCCCCCCCCCCCGAGAGGAAGTGCGCTCCCAGTCCACTGTTTCATAGAGCTGCCCTGTTCTCCGCAGCGGTGGCGACACGCCATGCCGCTGACCTGCTGCCCCCCCCCCCCGGCTGATGTGTTCACCATGAGCGCCTGTCGTGAGCTGAGCTTTAAAACAACACAGTCAGCGGCCAGTGTTTAAGTTGAAGGGGCCCCACATCACAGCCCCGATTCACTGGTCCAACTTTTTCTAGTAATAATAATAACGATGATGATGATGATGTCTTGTCAGTGACCCCCCCCCCCCCTCCCCCCCAAGCAGAAAACTCCACTCTTTATTGTTTAAACAAAAAAGGACTAATTCCACATTTCTTTTAAATTTGTTATTGATTTTGAGTTCGACCAGAGAATCACTTTGTCTCCCACTTTCCCTCCTTTTAACTGTGCTTTTTAAATTCTGTTCCATTTTCCTTGTATAATGTTTTTCTACCAAAAAAAAGCAGTTTTAAAGCTCCATTTGGTGCAAAATTCAGTTTGCTGATAACACTACATCCATCCTGTCAGTGAACCTCGGAATATTCCACCTTTCTACATCTGCTGCTCGCGCCACTTTTCCAAAAAGCGTGGGCCAAAGCACTCTGCACCTTTACACTTGCAACCCTTTAGTGACTGCACCCATAGCGAGGTTGTTGGCTTCAAGCGAGGTCCATCCGTCAAAGCACCACCTTTGTCAGGAAGTGAAAACTTTTTGGCTGAAGGACTCATGACCCCTGGGGTATAAAATGTCTCCTTAATATCCCCACCGCCACCACCCCGTTCTGTATACAAAGTCTTTCAAGTAATTCTAAGCTGCACTTTTCAAATCTGTGGCATTCCAACGCAGAAGAAACCACCGGCTGACAGATTTTGCTGGTCTTATCTGTAACATAACATTAGTCTTGGCTGCTCCGAGTAAAAAAAAAAGCGAGTTCTGCGGGATGACAGTGAAACACGAGCCTTGCAACTGCCTGGCTGGCTGGCTGGCCGGCTGGCTGGCTGGCTAGCTGATTGGCTGCTTCCCCCAGAGAGGACGACACTCGCCGCATGGGAGCAGGTGCAAGAGTGTCGCACTGTGACGATGCGGCGATAAACACCGTCTATCAAACGAGAGGGGAGGTAGGGCTCCAGCTCCAGCCGTCTCAGCTGACGAGACCTTATAAGGCAGTGACAGCGGTCTCAGGAAAACCCCGAGAATGTAGATTCCCCCAAAAAGAACAAGGACCAAAAATATCATTTAGGAGTATTTCAACCCTTGTGCACAGTGTGATGAAACATGTAAACAGTTAGGAGTCGTGGCCTCCCCCTTTCCCGGGGGTCTCGAGACCACGTTTCCAAGTCCACGCACTGGCATCACAACTCTGGATTTGCCAGTTTCCCTCACAGCCCCATATAAGGAAACTAAGAGAAGAGCGTTCGAAAAATCAACCCGTTACCTTCACCTTTTTTATTGTTGTTTTTTTTTTTCTCAACACTTTGGCCATGAGTAGGAACAGCAGGTGCAAACTGAGCCAGCAGGTCTGCTCTGAATCAGAACTGCTCGATCTGTACGATGAAAAGAACGTGCCAGCGGAGGAAAACTGAAAGCAATTGAAAAAACAGGCTAAAACGTCACAACTGGGCTGCACTGTCTGAGCCAGAGGGGGAAAGTGTTGTTGACGCACTGCAGAGGGAGCATCTGTCGACCAAGACACCTGCTTCTCTGTTAGCGACACACTGACTGGACGTGTCGGTGGGCAGTTCCTTCCCTGCGATTAACCCATTGGTCGGTTCCTTCCCTGGATTAATTCATTGGTCGGCTCCTTCCCTGCGATTAACCCATTGGTCGGTTCCTTCCCTGCGATTAATTCATTGGTCGGCTCCTTCCCTGCGATTAATTCATTGGTCGGCTCCTTCCCTGCGATTAATTCATTGGTCGGCTCCTTCACTGCGATTAATTCATTGGTCGGCTCCTTCCCTGCGATTAATTCATTGGTCGGCTCCTTCCCTGCGATTAATTCATTGGTCGGCTCCTTCACTGCGATTAATTCATTGGTCGGCTCCTTCCCTGCGATTAATTCATTGGTCGGTTCCTTCCCTGCGATTAATCAGTTGGTTGAATCCTCCCTTGCGATTAATCCATTGGTTTGTTCCTCACCTGTGATTAACCCGTTGGCCAGTTCTTTCCCTGCGATTAATCCATTGGTTGAATCCTCCCTTGCGATTAATCCATTCCATTCTTTTATATCCCTGTAGATTTTTTTGAATTCTGTCCGTTTCAAACCCAGTCACGAGGCTCAGATTAGGAGAGGAATCTGAGAGACTGGCGACCGGCTGCTTGCAGAAATCTTTACTTTGTCACTTGACGCGAGTTTACAAAAACTCATCGCACTAAAAGGCTAAATTGTCAAACATCTGTTTCATCAACTGGAAACATGTTTATTTTTTTTTTTATCTCTAAATCCATTTCATGCACACAGTATGCATCTTTGACATGAAAGCAACCGACTGTCTCCCGTGTCCCCATTCGAAGTCTATAGAAGTCGTCTTGTTTTGAAGAGCCCGTCTGAGGGAAGGACCCCTGGCAGCTCCGCTCTGGTAAACATTAGGAGAAGTCAGGGGGGGACGGGGCTCGGCGGAGGCAGCGGGATGGAAGATCGCCTGTGGACACATGTGCTTGCCATATATGCAGCCAGGCATGCTCACACACACACACTTTAAGCATAAACCAACGTGTGTGCATAGAATTAAAAAAAAAAGACGTTCTCATTTGGCCCCGCCCCTCACCCCCTTTTCTGGCAGGAGTAAGTCTTTGAAGGATTGAAGGGCCAGATTGTGGTAACAACTGTGCCAAAGGCTTCATTTAAACACTGGGCTTGGGTTGAGAATCTGTACAACGTCCGCTGGACGCTTTCTGTAAACCAACATAATCGACTTTTATTTGCCCTTCGTTTTTTTTCTTTTTATCCTCGAGGGAGAATGAGACGAAATACTGCTCGAGGCAAAGAACAATAAACCAGCCCGACCAGCCCTGCCGAGCGCTTGCGCTGCTCTATCGACTCAAACTCGGCTAATTGAAGCCAGATATCAGCAGGAACGAGCGTCCTCCGTCATCTTCTCCTCTGCAACACTGCCTGTCAGGTGGGACGCGGACGCTTGTGCTTGCGCTCTCTTGACATGGTATTTTCTTGATCCTTGCGCTTCCCAAATCGGTGGCAGATGAAGAGGGGAGGAAGGTCACGGTGGAACCACTCCAGAATTCCTCATACGTGACTATCCCCCCCGAGTGCTGATGCTTAAAAAAAAAACAAAAACCTGCCTCTAATAAGAAACGTACGTTCTTGTCAGTCAAGCCGATATTAACCACTGATTCATTTGTATGTTTTTATTTAGGTCAAACTCCCATTGAGGCTTGCGTCAGCGCATCAGCGTCAGCCCCGAAATTCCCCCTCGCTGTTGGGATGAAGGTTTTAGGTTTCACTATAACATGAATAAATCCACTGGTGGATGTATCGCGCAATGGGGATTTTTATCATTCGATACTAAAACATGAGGGATACAGCGAGTAGTGAAGTGACAGTAAATCGTACGACTACATTACCTGTGTCATGCAGTCGGATGGGTTTGATTTGTAGCCCGAAACTCTCGCCTCTCCGTCCGTCTTGAAGAGCTCCCGTCGGAGTAGTTTTGAGGATTTTTAAAGGCTACGCGTCATTTTAGTTGTGACAAAAGCAAGATGTTACTTTTAAGCTTCAGTTGAAAATCTGAGAAATCGACAGAGAAGAAGCTACTTCGAGCACCAGCGAAGTAGCTGGCAGTTTTGTCAGACCAAGGTGAAATTTTCAAATCAAGGAAAATCTTGTCAAAACACGAAAGGCTTTCTGAATGATTTCAACAAGAGTTTAACCAAATATTGTGCTGCATTTAGGTCTGTGAAGTCACAGTCATCAACCAATAGGAAGCCTCGAGCTGCTGCCAACATGTGTAACTGGCTTTAAAAGCAGGAACGATTGTTGCTATCGACTCAAAATGGATATGTGCAATAAATCCAACATGCAAAGTCATTGAACGCTACAAGTGTGTTGACTCCGCCTCTTGCTCGGCCTCCACAGGTGGTGGTAGTGGTGCTGGTGGTGGTGGTGCTGCGGCCGCTCCCGCCCAGCCGGCCCAGAAGTCCCAGCCCGCCTCGGAGAACAGCAGCGCCGCCCACAGCATCGGCAGCACGCAGAGCACGCCGTGCTCCAGCAGCAGCACAGCGTAGCCCAGGTGGGCGGGACCCCGAGCACTGACGCCAGGAAGGGGCCTAGAGCTTCCTCACGCCCGGTTCGAACACCTCCTTCCAGGAAAGGGAACTCTTCTCTGGACTTTGACAGGAAGGAAAAAGCAGGGTTTGGAAAACTAGAATCAACAGAACAGTTTTTGTATAAATTCAATTTTTGCCTTTTTTTTTTTTTCCATCCCAATGCTGCTTTTTTTCTATCCTGATTCCCAATAACACAGCTCATTGAGGCACTTTGGGACAGGCAGTTGTACTTTAAGCAGCGCTCCAAGCTGCCAGGAGGCGGCGCTAGCTTGTGAGAAGTTGACGGCTGGACTGACACGTTCTGTTTAAGGCTCGCAGCAAAGCAACCACTATGACCACGAGGACGCAAGTGCAGTAAGGAACCGACGTCCTCGTCCTCGACGGCTTTAGGTTTTGAATGTAGGCAAAGGAAGAGAAAAATGCCAAAAAATGTGAACGATAAATGTGAAACTGATATAAGGAAAAAAAAAAAAAGCCACGTTGAGGAATGTCCCTCGGAGAGGATTTATAGGAGATATTGTACCGAAATAATTGTTTTCAGGACATCATTTCCCCATTTTGTTTTATTTCAGATCAATAGGTTAACATTTGGGAATTGCGTTCGGTTTTACTTTATATAAGCTTTTGCTCAGACTATACAGTAAAATACCTCTTAAGTTTGTCCATTAGTTAGTCTAGCTTAGCATAAAGACTGTTGGCTCAGTTTCCTCCAAAAACGCAGAGTTTAATAAAAATGTCATGATGCACCTGACGGGTGTGTTTTGATACTGTTAAAGATAGTCATAGTTCCCTGTGATTAGGGTGTGAACAGCCCAGCTTAGCATTAAGGAGTGCAGTGACTCTAGTACTCGAGAGTGTAACTTTTTTATGCTAAGCTAAGGCTAATCTATTCTAGTCTCAAAGCGCAGTTGCCAACATGCTAGACGTCAGAGCATTTTGGTCCCACAACTGTATCATAGAAATTGTACATACGCTGTAATTATTGTAAAGAGTTAAAATTGTTACGTGTACAGATCTATTTTTTCTGGATGGGGCAGGATTCACTTGACAGACGTCAGATGTGAAGTTGCGCCATTTTTCAGTCAGTCACTTTTAAATTAACGCAGTTACAGATCAGAACAGGGCGTTTAATGGTCATTTATACTTGACCTAAATCAGGGACTGACATCAGTCTCTGTTTTTGTCGAGAAAAATATCCCAAAAAGAAAAAAAAGGCGATCAAAGCCGAAATTTGTGGTTCAAAGCAGAACAAAGACATAAAACATTCTGTACAAAAAAACAAAAAAAACAACTTTCATTCGTGCTTTTCAAATTTCATCCAATCACCTTGTGGTCAGATGTAGGTGACACTCTGAGGCCAAATATGGATTTTTTTTCTGTTTCACTTTGTTCAAACTCAGACAATGTGATGAATAATAAGCTGTTGCTGAAGCTCCTTTTACAGGATGTTTTTAATTATTTTTTTATTGTATATTTTTAAAAATATTTTCATGTTTTGTTTTTTTTGTTTGAAAACAACACAGACTCATCCGCCATCTCAGAATAATATGAATGTTTGTTGTTGCCTCTGTATAAATCATAGTTTATTTTTATGTTTTAATCAGTGTGGGGCCGGCAACAAAAAAGGAGAATGTATGTTTATCTTTTTCTAGGCTTTCACCTGTAGAAAAAAAAACAACCAACAAAAAACATTTTTTAAAGCTTTCTACGGAGGGAACAGAGTATTTTAGTACATATATAAATACATAAATGTGTGTATAGAATTATATTTTGGAATATATTTACAGAGAGAAACTTATTGTTGTCTACGTGTGCACTGTGAAATGTGGATGTGTGTGAAAAGGAAGATTTATTCAGTTAACTGGTGAAATCCTCATGCCGTGTTTTATGACACTGACCACTGTCAAAAAAAAAATATATATATGTATATATATCTAAATATAGATATATACTGGTCAAACCAAATAATACAAGAAATGATTATTAGTGACTCTTTTTATTATGAGAATGTGGATCTTCCCCAAGATTCATAAAAAAAAGTTCTAGAATGTTCTAGAAGCTCTAGAATGTGCTTCCTCTTGGATGCAGCTCTCTCCAAAAAGTCACAGATCAAATCAGACGACATACATGTTAGCCCTGTGTTTAAAGCCTCCTGCTGAACTCAGCTGGGATTTAGCTGGGTGAAGCCTTTGCGGCGTGTTTGGAGAGGGCACAAAAACAGGGCGCGGAGCCAATACCTGGCAGCGGAGTGGGGGGAGGGTGTGCAGTCACTAACCCGTGACATCACAGAGGGGACAAGTTTGGTTGCGGAACGAAGGAAGAAAGAAAGGAGGAGGGAACGGAGAGAAACACTGTTTCTAATTGATTCCTTGTCAAAAAGAAGCATCACACTCTGGCGTCTTGCTGCGTAACCCAGATCAGATCCTGTTGTGTTGCCGCAACAACAACAGCAACACCAACAACAACATTGTTTATCAGCCTGAGAAAAATCTGCTGCTGGAACAAAGTGGAAAGAACAAAGTTTTTTTTTATGCACATGGACAGAATCTAAGCGTGTTGTTCCGTCTCCGCTGGAGGAGGAGCCGACTGTCCTTAGTCGCACTTGGGCAACTTCTCTTGAATTTCATATGCAACACTTTTTAAGAAGCGTTCGCCACATTGTGTTCCATGGGGCCTGCCTCCAGGCGTCTGTCCCCCCAAGCTAGCAACCTGTCTGAGGCTCTTCCACTCTGCCGAAGCTGCTGCAGCCTCGTCGGGGTTTCCGAGGTTTCGCCGAGAACCTCTGTCACCGGTGGAAGTGAGACGGATCTCCTCCTCCCGCGGCGTCTCGTCATCCCGCGGTGTTTCCCTAGTTTTGCTCACTGCTTATCGAAAGTCATCGTCATGGTTTCCCAATAGTCGACTCTCTCAACTCCTGACCCGGACTTAATCCCCCCTCCAACCTGATGTCGGGGGATAGAGTTCCACTCAGGAATAATGATACAGTCCCACTGGAGCGATGCTGTTCAAATATCCACGCTGCTCCTCCCCAGGCTCCCAGGGGCCCTGGTGCATGCTGGGAAATGCTCCATCTCCTTCCCTGCACGACTTAGGAGCGGCTCACATTTATTGGCTTTTCTGCGAGTAGATCCGGAGATCAGCTGGAGCACAAACCCTTCTGTCTGCTTATTGATTGTATTTTTGTTTCATTTGACTACCTCATGTTTTTTCTACGAATGTGTAATCTGTGTGTGTGTGTGTGTGTGTGTAAAGTGTGTGTCTTCCGCTGGCATCTGAGCTTGTACGTCTACACAGAATCCCCTCCTTCCCCTTCTGGTTTTAATGCGCTCTTTTCTTTTTTCTTCACCCTCCTCCACCAGTTATATCACATCAAACAATGAAGACTTGGATCTTTCCCATGATGCCTTGCATTGTAAAGTTGTTAAATACTTTATATTGTTTCTGTTTGTTACTTTTCATACGCTGTAAATATGCATGATATCAGTGTAGCAACTCCAGTCCAATAAATCCTCATTATACTGTCCACGGCTGTGTTTGATGCTTTTGTGTGTGTGTGTGTGTGTGTGTGTGTGTGTGTGTGTGTTACACCACTGCATGGGTTGGATTCAGAACAATGAGCTGTAATAATGATGTGTTGGCCTTGGCTCGGTTCTGCTGAAGTCATGACTTGTCTCTGGTGATCTCATAGGGTGATACAGACCATGTGGTCAGAGGGGGTGGGGTGGGGGGTGGGAGGTGAGTTGTTTTGATTAGAGCCCCTCAGAGACAGTGCCTGGTGAGTGTGTGTGTCTTTCTGTGTGTGTGTGTGTGTGTTGGATCACAGTGACTCCTCAGGTTGGTGCTGGTGAAAAGTCAAACGTGACTCCACCTGGAGTTCACCAGGTGTCCACCAGGTGTCCACCTCACCGCCAGCCCAGAGTTGGTGCTGTTTCTGATTACTGTCCTCTTCACTAATCACTTTGCCATGTGTTCCCAGTTCTCTGACAGCTCATTTCACAGATTAAATGAGGAACAGTTCCGTATGCACGCGCGGCAGCTGGATGGCGGACGGCTCGAGCAGATCCACCCTGAAAAGGCTCCAGTCTGGATATTTTTTGGACTCCTTTTCTCTTGCTGTGAGTATGTCGTATGTATACACTTTTTCATTGGCCTCTGGCTGTTTGGATTTAGCTTTAAACTGGGACACGAGTCTGGATAAGGCCCCAATCTGATTGCACGTGTTGGGAGTAAAAAAAGACAGGACTCCTCTGTCCAATCAGTGTCCTCTGAAGAGAAAGAGGGCGGAGCTAGTGAGTGAATCCAGTCTGACCAGAGCTCTTCATTAGACAAAAAGCAAAGAACTGAGGGCGCTGAAGATTTCTCCCCTGCTGCTGATTGGCTCAGTTAAACTCCTCCCCCTGTTCCTTCCTTACACCAATAGGAACCCTGTGACTGTTACCAACTGGCTCAACAGAACAGAACTCCATGGCATGGCATCGCTGAGTTTTCCTAGAATTAATCACAGAAACTACAGCGATGGCCAGCACTGTAGCTACCCCTCCTCCCGATCCAACCTCCCACCCACTCCTCCGTCCTCTCGGCCGTCTCGTTGGGCCGCGACCAGCTCCTGATTCATTCTTCCACCTCCCGGAGCCAGAAATTTGATTGCGGAGAAGTCGCTATTTTCATCTCCAGCTTTCCACTCACGTTACCTGGAACCAAAAAAAAAAAAAAGGAGACAAGATGAAGAAAAACTAGTTGTTTGCCTCCAACAGTCTGCAGCTAATCCGTTCAGCCAGTGATAGCATTCGTCCCAGACGACTGTTCAAACACTCTGATTCGGTGCAGACCTTCGCCTCTGAACATGATTACTTATTTAAAATTAAGGCTGAGCGAGATGTTTTAGAAGGGTTTGGCTGCTTAACAACCTGAGGGTGGATACACACAACCTACAAACGCACAACCCACCCTCCACTCACACACACACACACAAACACACAGCACCTCAGCCTGTACTGTGGTTTACAGTGGATCCTGTATTTAATGCTGGACCACAGAACTGAACCTCAGAGGAGACAAAAACTTTGTTGTTGCAAAAGTTGTGTTGCTGGAAGCTCAAAAGTTCTGCTTCGTCATTAAAAACACAACTCGGTAGATCAAGCTGTGGATTAGTTTAAGTGCCGGCAGGAGATCCACGTCACTGCTTTGCTCCATAGAGTTTAAACTCTTTCAAAAGTCATCCCGGTCTGATAAAAATGGCCCTGACCTGCAGCAGCATCCATGCTGACAGCTTCAGCAGCTGTGACATTCTTCTTCTTCTTCCCCTTCTCCTTCCCCTTTTCCTACTTCTCCTTCTCCTTGCATCTTCTGTCGCAGCTCACAGTCACCCTACACTAACAACACCTGAAAATGTTTGGGAGCTTGGGACCAGAGCTTTTCATGATGGATGCGCACCTTGAAATCTCGGCGATCCGGTTGCGTCCCTTGATAAAAACCCAGTCGTCTTTTTTTTTTTTGTTGGCCAAACAAGACGACTAACCTCAAAAAAACAGTGCGGTGACATCGCTAATAAATTTTATCCACGCAGCGTCTTACGCTGCTGCAACCGCAGGATTCCCACCATCTGTCGGCTCTCTCAGCTTCTCGGACTCCGATACACTTCCCGACCTCGGCTCCCTGGACGCCCTCGGCTGAGGTCACTGGCAAATTTAATTTTACAGAAAGCTAAAAACATTGAGCAATAAATTCTTATCTGGGTACTCTTAATACCCCGGGAGGATTCTTCTCTCCCTCTCCCCCCGTCACTTTCCCCTTGCTCCTTCTAGCCCCCCGCCCCTCCCCCCTTCAACCTCAACAACTGCTTCCCGCGTCGCCGTTGCTACGTTTTGTTTCGACTCCTTCGGAACGGCCTCATTCTGCTGAGTTGCCATGTTTGGATTGTGGCACATGGGTCCTGCGTGTGTGTGTGTATTTCCTCAGACATATGAGTCTGTTGCACTTATTGCCGGGAGACACTGGAGAGTTTCCAGTTGAAGGAGGGAGGAAAGAAAAAAGAAAAAAAAAAAAAAAAACCCTCTGCAGCCTAAAATTATCCTGCGTTTAATGAAAAAACTCCATCATAACTGGCTCAAGTACCGCAGACATCTCCCACACAATTAACGTTAATGTCTCCCCTCCTCCTGTTCTTTATACAGTGGGCGGGTGGGTGGAGTTTTTTTTTTTTTGAATGCACGTGTGCGTACGTCTGCACACACACACACACACACACACACACACGCGCGCACAAAGTTTCCTTCCTCCTCTTGCAATTTTTCTCATTTTTTTTACTTTCTGTTTTGTGTCCAGGCCACAAATTCAAACTGAAAACTAAAACAAACTGTATCTGGGGGGAAAAAAAAAGCGCTCTCTAAAAAAAATAACATTGCCTTTATCAGTGCCGGACGCCCATGAATTCTCTGTCCAGACGACGAGATCTTCAGCCCCCCAGTGGTGACTGTCAGTCACTGACGGGGGATTCATGGAAGGTCACGCAAACCTCACATTTCCAACTGGCCACATCTTCAGTGGCAGCAGTGGCAGCGCTCTGATTGCCTGGAACCGACACTCTTTCCTGTGAGAGTAGCCCCTCCCCCTCCCCCTACCCCCGCCCCTTCTTTTTATATATATTCCTTGGAGGCGGTTGCGGGAGTTTATATTTCCGCCGCTGTGGTTTCTGGCGCTGTGTCGTTTACAGGAGGAGCGACGGCGGCGGCGCACGTGGCTCCGTCGCTGCTCTGCAGCCATCAAGTGTCTCCAACAGCCCCGGGACACGACTCAGTGTTGGGAATCAACGTGCTGGTAGTTCCTCGGAACCTCCTGCGTGGATCTCAAAGACGACTCTCTGGCTGCTGCGTTGTTGATTTTTCAGTCGAATATCTGACGCAAGTGGAGCTGGTTTGGGTTCGTGCCAACAATCTGCAGCACAGATAACTGAAAATTCAGTTTCCTGCTCGGTCGAAGCAGCCGCTCTGCGCAGCAGCTGATAGTTAGTGAGGTTTCAACCGTGGAATCCTGCACATCCAGGATGCCAAACTCCAATCTGAAGCGTTTATGCTCAACATTTGCGTTGCTAATCTGTTGCAAATGTTTGTTGGTTTGTTTTTTTAAATCACCACAGAAGAAGATGAAGAAAAACATCAGGAACTCACTGTGAGCCTAACTGCTGCTAAAATTAGCTTAGCTTAGATTAGCGTGGATGCTACTTCAGTTTTCTCAGAAGTGGGTGTTGTTTTTTGGTGAGAGGAAGACAAGACTGAATCCTGGTTCATTCAATCAATCAGACTCAATCACTTCCTGGTTGAATGACAGCTTTAATTCTGCTCCTGCTGGTAAGAACTTAGTTTAACACCTCTGAGAAGAGCATCATTTGTTTGGACTCGCTGGTAAGGATGAAGGTAGAAAACAAAGTCAACAGCAAAAAAAAAACAAACAAACTATTTTTTCCTACTGCGACATGGTGGCGCAGTGGTTAGCGCTGCTGCCTCACAGCAAGACGTTTGTGGGTTCGATTCCGAGCCTGGGACCTTTCTGTGTGGAGTTTGCATGTTCTTCCTGTGTCTGCTTGGGTTCTCTGCGGGATCTCTGGCTTCCTCCCACAGCCCAAAGGTGTGTATGTGAGTGTGAATGGTTGTTAGTCTCTATGTGGCCCTGTGATGAAGTGCCATCTTGTCCAGGGCGTCACCCTGCCTTTGCTTTGCCCTATGACACCTGCGATAGGCTCCAGCAGACCGCCATGACCCTGAGCTCAGGAAGAAGTGAATGGATTTTTTTCCTTCCATACTTTGTTTAGCAATGGATGTGCATGAAATCTTAACATAACCTTGTGGTGGTGTCGTTGATAGTTATTGCTGCAACACTGAGTCATTGATTGCAGGCCTTTAATTAGCCAAACCGCTGAATGAATGGAACAAATATTATGACTGATGAAGATTAAAACAAACAATTTGACTGGAAACTAAACCTAGTTTTCTACCAGGAAAATGCTGGATCTAAATTAAGATGTATTTTTGTAAACAAAATACTGCATGGCAATTATATAAAATCAAAGTTTTATTTTTATAAACACACATAATTAACCTTATTTCTGCTTTTAGATGTATTTATTTGTGTGTGTTTTAGATTAAGTTGGCACATTTGACATATTTATGCTAACACACACCACACACATACACACACACACACACACACACACACAGAAATTGGCTCTTGCCACACACTGAATATCTTTTCCACTCAGGCTCACGTCGTCTCATTTCTCGTAAATTTTCCACTGCTGATGAAAACAGCTCCTCGCTGTCAGTGAGGCCACAGCAGCAGCTGCAGCTGCAGCGGCAGCAGCAGCAGCAACAGCGAGGGTCTCCAGGACTTCATTAAGCGTTTGTTTTTCCTGTGCAGGATTCTGCAGCGCTCGGTTGGCTGTGCGACCAGCCTCCACTGCCCACTGCTGCAGCTCCTAAACACTGCCAGATGTGTGTCGCCGGCCCCCCTCTCTCGTCTGATTGGTCGGCTGCCGGCCCCAGCTGATCAGTCAAAGCTGTCATCCAGAAAACAGATGTGTTTTGAAGAAATCCGGCCCGAGGTGAATGGGGAGGGCAGAGGTGTTGCCCAGGTGAGGGGAGGAAATCTGCAGCTGCAGCAAAGTGTCGCTAGCTTGGTGCTGCGGCACTTTGTCGTAAAAAATGTGTCAGGGTTTTTAATGCGCCGCTGCTGCCCCGTGTGGCTCATTTACACACCAGCACGTCGGCGAGCAGACAAACGTCAAAGTTCCTGGACGGATGGACGGGTGCAGCAATGAAAACAAACAGTCGGCAATAATCGAATTACGCTGCATAATATGAAGTGGCCTCTTCTTATTTACATTTTAGAAATTCAATTAAATTACTCCTCCTGCCCCGACAGGAAGAAAGAGGACATTGACTTGGCCGGCCTGTGTTTTAAGCAGACTTGCACGAAAAAACTGGCTGTGAAAATAAACCAGAGATTCAGTCATTTGGTCTCAAAGACTCAGTTGGAAAAGAGCGCCACCTACAAAAATCTGCACAATTACAGTGCACATTTTTTCTACCGTCGCACCAGAGGACGACACTGTGAACTAGAGCGTTCTTGATATACAGATGCAGTTTCCATTCAAATATGGCTTCAGTGTTTGTCTGGTGAAGTAAATCCCTGAAGCTTGTCTCTTTAAATTGTCCATTTTAATTCTCTTTAAACAACTTTTTAGCCATACTTGTAATCACAACCCAAGTTTATTTTTAGATTTTTCACAACCATAAATCCAGTATAAAGATCGGATTAGACGGATGGAATCCCAGCGGGTGTCTCTTTAGCAGTTTATCCACCTGATTTTTTTTTTTTTATCTCCCCCCGGTTTGAGGTGAACGCAGCGAATCACACTAGCCACTTCAATGGCTGCGGTGCCGTCAAGTGGGACGCATTAAATCAAATCTTGGAGAGAAAAACTCACATGAGGACGATGGATGAGCGTCTGTGTGTCTGTCTGTCTGTCTGTCTGATTGAACCGCATCCTACAACGTTGAGTCGTGAGGTTCCGGCACAACTCAGGACGAACCAGTGACTCCTAAATCATTTCACACACGGCAGAGGAAGGAACAAAGTTGTGTCTTTTTGCTGGGTTTGACAGCCGGTAGCCACTGACGGCTGGTAGCCGCTTCTCGGCCTCGTAAATCAGCGTTGGGTGGCGCGAGCCGACCTCGGAGAGGAAGGCCGCCGTCAGTCCTACGGGTAGCTCAAGGACAGATGTGGAATGAAAATATCGTTTGTCACTTTTTGCATTTCCACTCACTGTGTGCGTGTGTGTGTGTGTGTGTGTGTGTGTGTGTCGTGCACTGAGCTGAGCTGAGCTGAATTCCACACCTCACCGTCACGCCTCCCTGAGGAGCCTTCGTGTCGTCTCTCAATCTGAAAAACAGACTCGAGTCACTGTTACATCACACCTGGACAAAACTTTTCATCCTCTGCTAACTCCAGAGCACTTCTCCTCCAGTCCTATCGAAGTATTTGTTCTTGGCCACGTCTGCTGCAATGTGTCCTGCAGGACAGACGAGATAGATTTCTCAAATGTGATAAGAATCTGACAAGAACATCAGCAAAAACAAACTGCTTCCGAATCTGTTTTTTATTTTTTTTTTATTTTTGCTGAAACAATATATCATGATATTATTCAAACGCAGTGCGAAATTCTCGTTCCTCACTTCAGTCACAGCCATTAGTGATAACCATGGTTAACGCTAGCTAACACTCATGCTGTTCAGGACAGTTGGCTAACTTTTACTTTTGACAAAGGGAGAATTTTAACACACACGGCAGTCACAAAGATGTCAAGTTAAGGGAAACATATGTTAAATATTGGACCGTCATCAATTCTAGCTAATGTTTAATTTAGCTAAAGTGCCTGTCAAATGTTGAATTTGGCTTTATATGGACAAATAGAGGATTTTCATTCTCAAATCAGTGACATGGATTAGCTAACGCTACCTAGCTAGAGCATCGGTTGCAGCAGCAAACTACTTGTGATGAACTTGAGGATTTTTTTTTTAGTATTGGAGAAGCGGGCAGTAATTAAATGTAACAGCATTTAACTAAAACAACACAATGGCTGGAGATCTTTGAATCTTAACTCACAGAGTTGTGAGTCTTAGACACTCAACCGTCCTCCTCCATCTTAACACAAATTTAGACAAATGTTTCACCCCTAGATGGGAAAATGGGACTCAACCTAAATCCTGTGTGTCTCATCCTTTCTAATAACCCCTCGCAGACGACAACAACCTCGCGATCACGTCAACGCCGCCCCGATGAGGATCCAGTTTACGGCATCATAACTCCAGGATGCGTGTGCAGACGGCGGGGCAGCCCCGCTGCGCTCAATTTATGGCCAGCAGCGCTCTGGATCTTATAAGGGTCCCGCTGGCCTGATTGCTCTGATGTAAACAGCCGCGTCCTCGCTGCGAGGATCCAGCTCCCCTCCGCCGCCGTTCGGCGTTGACTTTCCTCCCCTACATGGTCAGCGTAGTAAAAACAGTCGGGGTCGGGACCCAAAACATATGACTCACGCCGCTCTCTCTGTTTATGGAAGTGTCACCGTCGCTGGGCTTTACATTTTTTGCAAAGCTTCTCGTCCTCCGCTGAGGCCCAGCTGCTCCCAAACCCTTTAGCGTTTCTCAACTGATGGGTCGCGACCGACTTTTGGGTCACGGCTTTGTGGGCACTTTCCCTTTTTAAAAAACAAAAAACAAAAAAAACAAAAGGGAAAATGTTGGGCATTTATTTTGCAGGACACACAATTCATTTCAATAATTTCAATAATTCATTTGCTAGGTATGATAGAAAGTGGACTAGCGTTTTTATTTGTGTGAGTGCTATGGAATACATTTGGGTCGCGACCTCATGTTATTGATTGACTGATTAGTTTATCTGTTTATTTAAATGTCAAGAAACCTAATTGGTGCCCAGCCCTCATGAGCTTATTTGACACTGATCATCTGTCAATAATATTACAAAGACATCCATGATTGCCACGTGACAACAGAAAAAAAAGCTAAACATAACACAACCTATAAAAATAGGGACACGTACATCATAAACAAAAAAAATATGGGACCTGAAACTCCACCAGTTGAGAAAACCACTCCTTTATGATGTAGCAATGTAGCAAAGCTAGCGCCGGTGCTAAATGAGCCCGCGTGCGTCTGTGTGTGTGTTGAGTTTGAACAGCGTCACAAACCCCCTTGTGGCCATTAAAAGCACCTCTGGGAGCTGCGACAGAGCCGCTGTGCGGCTCCTTGAGCGCGCACGTGCGTTTCATTAGTTCAGCATTCTCCAATAGCGGCGGCGAGAGCGGCGGAGTTGCGTTTTTACTGCCGTGCTAACACTTCAGCGCAGGAATAAATCAAGACGTGGATGTGATGCATAGCAGAGGCGGCCGTAGCGAGAACCCAACTAGACACTCAGACAGTGTTTGGGCCGAGCCACTAATGTGTTGTGCAGCTGGAGGCTGAGAGGCCTCCTGAAGAGTCGAGATTATCGTGAGTCCACGTTCATAATCTGTCTGACAACACGGATGAGCCTCCCACACGTGTCACGCTGTATTTTTTAATTTATATATTTTCTGGAAATGGAGTTGATTTATAGAGAATTTGTGCTGCATTAACCTTGCAACGAAACTGGATGGATGAGATTTCAGCTTGTGCACATCCACCTTAAAAAGCTCCAACCTAAAGCTGCTTTTGACTTGGACCTCGCTGGATTAAAGCAACGAGCTAACAAGATAACGAGCAGTTAGAAGAACTTCATGGCTCTGTAGGTGCGGTTACACAACATACATAACTTAATATCCATTAAAATTGTGAAATGGAAACATCAGCAATGTTTACATGTGCACATTTGTCCAATTCCAATCCACTGTTTACATGGATACTCAATAAAATGATCCGATCATGACGTGCGTATACTGTACATGCACCAAGCGTTTAATCAGAATGAATCATTTGGGCATGCGCTGCTACTAATTTTCTGGAAATAGTAGCAGAAGAAGAAGCTGTACTTCCGCCTGTGTGTTGTAAATAAACGCCGCGTTGTCTGCACGTCCTCGGCTCGTTCACAAGCCTTCAAACTTTTCCAGTGGTTTTTATTTTTGCTCTATCGTTTCGTTTATGTTCTGCGAAAAAATGACCGGCTGCCGCTAAAGCAGAAACGCGTCACGCAGACGTAGCACGCATGCGCAGTGGAGATAGTCCGAGACACGATCCGAATGGGTGTGTACGTGGACGCCATTCGGAATAATGATCGGTATAAACCACTTCTCTCGTTCGGAATAAAATTTCGTTCCGAGCGGATGGTGTTTACACGAAGCATTATTTGTGTCCATGTAAACACAGCTACTGTTCCAATAGCATCGGATTGGAGCTGCGTGTGATACATTCTGTTTTGATCGGCTCAGATTCCGTGTAAACGGAATGTTGTGAATGTTATGTTTTAAACAAGGAGGTTGTTTCCGCGGTGACGCAGTTTCAAAAGAAACACAAATAAATCACAGCAAGCTGGATTATTCCAGCTAACAGCTCTATTTCAAATGCTGGATGTAGCTTCTGGGCAAAGCTGGGTGTGATCACGTGACCAACGGGCTACGTTGTGGCGCTGCACGGCAATGCGGGAGCCCACATACAGTATCAATCGTGAACTCAGACAATCTGATCCCTCAGTTTGAAACGGTTTCCGATAGAGTGGAGCTCAACCCACCACTTCCTCCATCGCGGCGCCTCTCGTCCGCTCGTCGACCCTGTGCTGTCGCGGCAACGACCTCGCCAGGCCTCGCCAGGCCTCGCTCCTTTCCTGTTACCGTGTTTTGCGGTGCCTCCTCGACACAGGCGGCCTCCTCGTTCTCACCCTGGCCTCCTCGAAAATGTCTGCCTCTTCCTGCTGACCCTGTTTTCTCCTCCCAGTAAAATGTCTGAATAATTCCTGCTGACCCTAACCCTAACCCCCCCACATTTGCTTACGCTTGATTAAGTATAAATTTACTTTATTCATTTACCTGTATAATTTGATACTCTTAATCTCATAATGACTTTTTTAGATATTTTTTTTCAGTTGAGTATGAAGTACAACAACATTAATAACAAGAAAACTCTTTGTTTTTGTACACTGAGTAATTTTGAATCTCTAGTTTGATTGCAATTTTTGTAACTTTTGAAATATGCAGAATTATTTTGAGTCACAGGTTAGCAAGAGAAGAACTCATTATGATCCTTAAACGACCAATCAGAGGGGAGGTGATGGAAGTGTGGCGGCCAATCGCTTTCTCTCTCTCTCTCTCTCTCTCTCTCTCTCTCTCTCTCTCTCCCACTCGCTGACCCCCCCTGCAGGCTGATGATTAATGCAGGTCCTCTGCGTGTTTGAGGATTCAAAGCGGAGCTGTGAGGCGGCTCGTTGGTCACCGGGGACGTGGACGCTGCGCCCTGATTGGCCGAGGGCTCCCAGGCCCCCTTGAACATCTCCGTCGGGCCCCTGCAGCAGATAAATGACTGGCCGCCACCGCCGCTGCTGAACTTCAGTGGTCAGTTTCACATGCAAAAATCTCTTTTATGGACAATATCAAACATGTTCTGTGTGGCATGAACTTGAGATGATTCTCTTTTATTCTATTTTGGCAGCATCTATAACTCTGTGACTCCTCCGACTCTCTTCAAGGTCCCGTGTCTTTTCTCTTCACTGATGTTTTCTGAGGATCTGAGTGCAAAGCAGCAGGAAGTTTACGCAAAGCGCGTCTACCAGAACAGTTCTGGAACTGGGTCAACCCTTTGTGATATCACGTAGAGCGCTGAGACCTCTCCGAGGTTAGTGGCAGGACCCCCCTGCCCCGCCCCCTCTGAGGCGCCTTGTCTTTGACCAACAAAGCATCAGTTTTAGCTGGAGGCTGTAAACGGAGGGCTAAATGTGAAGCGTTCTTCTCTTCTAGGGATTGCAAGAGTTTTTTCACTCTGCAAGAAAAAAATAAATGCAAAATGTGATTGAACACCAGTGGGTTGGGTCTGCAGAGTTCCAGTAATGCTGCGGCCACCGGCGGTGATGCACGCCAAGGACAAAAATCTGCAAAAATAAGGAGTTTTTTTCCTTTTAATTTTCCAAAGCGATGCTAATTGTTGTTAGCGTGCCTGCAGAGCAGTGAGGTGAGGAACCAAAAACAGTTTCAGAGATATTATCTGTTCACAGTTGCGACCAAACAGGCTGCACTTGTTACATTTAAGTGGCTCTTTTTGATCCTGGTGATAAAAAATTTGCCCGTGACCGTTATCGCATCTCGCCGCTTCAGGTCCAGGTCGGCATGAGCGAAGGTCGTAGCTGTAAAGCTGCAGCCAACCCCCCCCCCCCCCCCTTTTCTCGCACCTCCCTCACCGTGGTTAAATGTAATCAAGCGGGACGATGGTTAAGATTCAACCTCCCGGCTCTCGTAAACTGTATCCAGACCGTTAAATAGGCCGCAGCAGCCAATCAGGCCGCACTGCTGGCGCTGCCACACGCACCCGGCGCCACTTCCTGCTTCGCTTTTTTAGTGGCAGCCTTGTCGTCAAAACTGTCCATCAGACTTTTAAAGTGTTTTAAAGTCTCGCAGTCGGGGGAGCTTGTTGTTGTTGTTGTTGCTTCCTGTCTGGGCCACATCGTCTTAACTTCACCACCACTGTGGCTCGGTGTTTAGTCAGGAAGTACAGGAAGTGACATCATCAGTTTCCCAGGAAGCCGACTGTTTTGCAGGATAAAGGTAAAAGATTCTAAATTCCCTTAATGGTCTGACACAAACCCATCCCCTTCCTGCCCCAGCCCATAAAAAAAACATCATATTTAGCCCTGTGTTTACCTGTGTTAACCTGAGAGAGGCGGCACTGGCCCCCTTTGTGACATCACTGACAGGATTTGGATTATTGCTGTTAGAGAAACAGCAATCACATTGGACAGAAGTTGTTGGCATGGTATCTATAAAATAGATTTCTTTGCATGCGAAAGTGCCCACTGAAGTTCGGCAGAGTGGGAAGACACAGTAGAGAGGGACTGGCACCCTTTGTGACATCACGAAGGGCAGATCACAAAAAAGTTCAGCTGTTTCTCTCATAATAACGATGACGGAAGCAGTCGTGGAGTTAATGCGAACCTGCCTCACTCTGCTGGGATCAAATCCAGTTCGCTGGCTGTGAGAGGCTTTTAAGGGGCTCGCCGCTGCCCCCTCCTGGACCTGGAGGCTGCGCTCTACCTGTCGTCTGGCCGCCACCTGCCGTTCCCCAGACGGCGGCGGAACATCTGGGGGCCGGAGGGACGGCGGCCACGTGGTGGAAGCCCGGTGAGCGGATGACTGAATCATCCTCGAGACGGAGAGTGAAAAAAAAAAAAAAAGACGATAAAAACAAAATGTGGAGAAACGGAGGAGGAGGGGAGGCGCAGATGTTGCACTGCTGCAGATTAATGGACGGGAGGGGGAGGGCAGTGAGGTGGGGGTTCGAGGGGGGGGGGGGGAGTTTGCTCACTGGGCCAGATGTGTGGAGGGAACCAATCCTGAGCTGGATCGTTCCTCCAGTCACATGGATGAAGGGGGGAGGAGGGGGGAGGAGAAGGTTGGGTGGGTGCCTGATATGTCTGGCAGGCTGGAGTTCATCATAAGTCCTGTCGTCTCTGTTGGCAGACTGATTGTTTTTCTGATGATTGTAAATCTGTCCATCAGGAGGAGAAGGAGCTCTGAAGACCAGAGCTGAAAGGTCTGCTTTGACCTGATGAAGCAGGTCAAAGGTCAAAGTGAATGTTTTAATTACTGAATTCTGGGCTTGTAAGCAACAAATGGTACCAATGGCAGCTTTTAAACGTCTTTCTTAAATGTGAGAGGAGAGCGGAGTTGATCTCGAGGGTCGTCAACAGAGCCTTTTACGGCAGTAGAATTAGACCAAAAATATGATAGAATACCTCAGCTGGCTTCTTAATGGACCTACAGTCAGAGTGAGGTCTCCAAACAGGAAATATCCTCAAACTGACACACTTCAGACACACCCTCTGTCTGCATGTTCAAAATCCACCTCATTTAACAGGTTGTCTTGACCCTTCGTGACATCAGAAGTGGCACAGCTACCTTATGGGAAGGTCCAAAGAAGCATCACTTTGAGTGGGAGGCTGTAAACAGTGGGCTAAATACGCTGTTTTGTGCAAATCTGGAGAGGGTTTGAACAATTATTAGCAAGTATGAGGTTCCCCTGCGGCCTCTCCCGAGGGCTGCTGGGAGATGAAGTCCCAGGCCATCATCATCGTAATGGATGTTATTATTTCTTATTATCATGGCTATTATCATTGCTGTTGTTGTTATTACTATTATTCTGCAGCGCCCATCCAGGCAATTTCACTTCTTGGCGCTTGTAAAAAAAAAAAAAAAAACTCAGCATGGGTGGCGCTGTTGAGCCTGACTGGTGTCGACAGGCTGGAGCTCCTCAGGTTCCAAGTCTTGTTTGTTGATTTATTCCAAATCTTGCTCATTAGAGGGTTTTTTGCAGCAGAGGCCCTGAGTTGTTTTGGCCCACTGAGAGAGGGCGAACCCCGCCCTCACCCCCGGCCGGACCCCCGCCCCCCTCCCTCGCCCTGCCGCCCCCAGCCCCCGCCACCCGCCGCCGCTGCTTTAGATGTGTTGCTTGGCACGCCGGCCGGCACGCTGCAGAGAGGCGGCGGTGGCGGTTTGTGTTGGACGAGGATCAGCCCAGCGGATTGTGCAACCTGAAGGCTGAGCTCACTCTGCTGGGAGGGGGAGGGAGGGATGTGGGGGAGGCGGAAGGGGGAGTCACCCTGCAGGAGTGGGCCGCGTCCACTCGTGCTGAAAGGTTGACAGGTGAGGCGTCACTCCTGCTTTCGCCCTGAGGGAGTTAAATTAGCTGCAAGCAGTGTTTGGATTTAGGAGGAGGAGTCACAGCAACCCCTGTGTGTGTGTGTGTGTGTCTTAGTGTGTATGTGTGTGTGTGTGCGTGTTGGACCCCCATTAGCCATGGATGCACAAGGGCCAGTGTGACGCTAACGATAGCGTCCCTCGCTAAACCATTAAGTGATCCGCTCGGATGGAGTCTGTCCTACAGGTCCAGTCACCGCTGCACCTCCAGCTGTAGGTCCCGCCTCTTTCTCCTCTGAGAACCAATCCGGATTGGTCCGATCGTATTTGGACTGGAGGGAAACACTACAGCATGACTTTTGCAGCGCGAGGTCTGCAAGAATTCAGCCTGGAAATGTGTGTGAGTGTCTGTGACACGCAAAGAGACGAAGAAAAAAAATATTGCAGCAAATAACTTGAACGTGATGAGATGATCTGTCAGGCTGCAAACTGATGCATTTGGTTTTGTTTTTTTTCTGCTGAGGACACACACACACACACACACACACACACACACACACACACACACAACACCAGTGCAGTCTGTGTGTGTCTCAGTCTCACTGCCTCCAAGTGAAAGGCCAATCAGAGCGAAGCTGCCAGGCGGCTGAATTTTACACCTCAGCAGCACCTCCTAGTGGCAGGTGGCCGACATTGACAAATCTACTGCTAAAATACAGAGAGTGCACTTCATGTGGCCAGCCTCACCTTCGCCTTTGACTCATGACTCGCTCATGATGATGCTGTCAGGTTAATTGTTGCCTTGAGAGAAAACCCCCCCGCCAACAATCCAAGAAAAATGAAAATGCTCCCTCACGAGATGAGCAGTAAATGAGGCTGCCGCCTGGCTGAAGGGGTCGTGGAGCCTACCAGACAGTAGCACCAAAAAAATAAATAACATAAACTTCAGCCGCCGCCCACTTTAAGACACACAGGAGACCGAACTCCTCCTCCTGCGCTGCTGCAGACCGACACTCCAGCGTCCAGAGGGATGAGTCTGGGTTTGTCTCTCCTCTCTGGTGGAGGAGTTCAGACTGCAGCCGTGTGCCAAACGTCTGCATTCCGTGGCGCCGCAGTACCGAAGGCGTGTTTAATGCAGCAGCAGCAGCAGCAGCAGCAGCAGTGTGAGAGTGGGAGTCGGACTAAAAATAAAATAATGAAAAATGAAAGAGGGAAACTTCATCGCTGCATTCACGCCGTCTTAAAAAAACAACTGTGATATTGAAAGAGACACGAGGCAGCCAGCCAGAGGCCCACGGCGCCGCCCTGGTGGGATGGAGGCTCTTTTGAAAAAAAAAAAAAAAATAAAAATAGATAAGTAAATAAAGTCTCTGAGCAGCTCGTCTTGTTCCATCAGTGGGAGATCAGAGTGAAGAACCGAGGCTCCTTCAACTTCAAGTCTCCTCTGGCCGTGTTGTCATTAAAACCGTCCCGCTGCTTGAACTCGCCCTGCAGGGGCCCAAGCTGCTGCCGCCGCCGCCGCCACTCGCAACAAAATCTGTCTCAATTAAACACAAAGCGGTTGAGAGTCGACCAATCAGCTGCCCCGTTAGTGCTCAAGTCCACAGAGAGGCTTGAACTGTGTGTGTGTGTGTGTGTGTGTGTGTTGGACCCCCATTAGCGGCGGACGCACATGGGACAGTGCTACACTACCAATACCATCGCTCACTAAACCAGGAAGTGATCCGCTCGGATCTAGTCTGTCCGATCCAGTTCCGGTCACCACTGAACCTCCAGCTGTAGGTCCCGCCTCTTTCTCCTCTGAAAACCGATCCTGATTGGTCCAATCATATTTGGACTGGAGGGATAAACACTTTAGATTAGCTTCACTTTTGTAACACAGGTCTGCAAGTCTTCAGATTTGAAATCTTACTGTCCCGCAGGTCCGAGTGTGTGAGTGTCTGTGAGCTGTGAAGAGATGAAGAAGGTCGTGACCCCGTGACCTCTCGCTTACCTAAACTTGGCGAGTGTGAAGCTGCTGGCCATTCTACCCTCTCTCTCTTTCCCCATCACTTGAGGCAAAACGTCTTTTTATTGGAACAAGGAGTCGAACGCCGTCGTCGTCTTGCCGCTTTTGAAGGAGAACAAACGTCTTCGCTGCGCCTCCTTTATGTCTTTTTTTTTTAAGTCGCGAGAGGAGAAAACAAAAGTGTGCCGCCGCCGCCGCCGCCGCCGCCACAGCGCCGCTAAGCTAATCACCCCGCGCCGTTCGCTCGGCCCCCGCAGGTCTCGCCGTCTCTTCATTAGCGGCCCCGCGGCGAGGCAACATGAAAGGCGGCGCTACAAAGATGGCGTCGTCTGCGCAATTTGTGTCAGTGCCGCTTGTTTTAGCGTGTTTACACAGGGATCAATTCCCAGACTGCGAGGGGGCGGGGGGGTTGTTGTGCGGGGAAGTTGTCGCGGATGAATAATTAATTGACGGTAACCTTAAACTCACTGTTTTGGCTGTAATTACCTCTCTAATATTCTTCTTCTCTCTCTCTTCTGAAGACACGAGGGGGGAATCAAAGTGGCGCCTGCTTGTTTGTTTCATCGCGAAAAAAAAAGGAAAAAAAGAATGTTTTTTTCATGACTTTGACCCTCGGAGTCGATTAGCAGATTGTTTTGGAGACGGAGGCCCTTCTTTTTTTAATATTTCTTCTTCTTCTCCTCCTCCTCACTCGTCCCCGTCTGTCCCGAGCTTCATTATTTTAAAGGCCTCGTATTTTATGTATTTCATAGGGTTTTTATTTTCTCTCCTTGCGGAAACGGGATCCAGATCTCCAGAAAACATTGTGTTTAGCCCTGTGTTTGAAGCCTCTGTTGGACCTTTTCTGCATGTTTGAGAAGAGCAAGGATGAGGCGAAGAAAGGAGGGCGGGGCCAACATCTGGCCGGACTCGCTGACACCAGCCTGGGGTGGCTCAGTGAGCTATCGGCGGGCCCAGTGTGACATCGCAAATGGACGAAATCGGCTCGTTCTGGTTCTGGAAAGTTTAGCAAGGAGACGCGGCGCTTCGCTCGGACATTTTTCCGGTTCGACAACGTTAACACAAAGATGTTCGGCTCCTGCTGCGTCCAGAACTATTTCAGATCTGAGGTCGAAGATGTGCAGCTCATCAATGAATCATGGGTTCTCTCTCTCTCTCTCCCCCTCTCTGAAAGATCTGCTTAGCCGATGAAAAATTACATCAACATCAAAGAATCCCTCTTAAGAGAGCAAGTTTAGAAGAATTAATATTTGATAATGCCGAAACCCCTGCATAAGCACACGGGCGATGAGCGCCGCGTAATCTCCCCAGAACATTAAAAGGCCTAATATGGCATATTTACTGATATTAGGGATTAAAACAGCATATAATATTGCGTTTAAAAATCGTTTTGCATATCAAAATACAATTTGCGGGCCGTGATTTAATGCCGCCTAATAAGGCTCCTCTCCTCGCTGAGAAAGTGGACGCGCAGGCGGGATCTCCTCTGCCCCCTTGTGGTTGTCGGCTGCAATGACAGGGATGGAGGCGCAAAAGGGGAAAAAAACCCAAACAAAACCAAACAAAAGAAAACAAAAAACCTCGTCACGTCTTCTTTTGTCTTCTTGCTTTGACCGGCGGCGGTGCGTCACTGCTGCACCTGCTGCTGCTTGCAGTTCCTCCAGTCGGCTGTCTGAGAGGACGGCGGTGCTAATGAGGAGGACGACCGCGGCTCTCTACCTGCAGGAGCTGCGGGAGCCGCCGCCGCCGCCGCAGCCGCTGCATGAATGATGCATCGAGTGCGGATGAAGGCTCTCAGTTATCCGGGTCAGAGTGCCGCTTCTCGGCCATGATCGGTCTGCGGCGCTAACAAGGCCCGCGGGATCACAAAGACCGCGGCGTTCCTCCCAGTCAACACCCGCAATTAGCAGCCGCTGTAATTATCCCTTCGACTAACGGGCGCGTTTAAAACATTTACGAGTGCAACAGATTCGACTTGATTAGATCAGATTTTTTTTGCTTTATTTAGGGAAAATCTGCCTTTAAAACAGTGCCGCTGCCTTCACAATCATTTATGAATCACCCAGACTACTTTAAATAAAAGTGCATATATTACACGTATGTATGTATGTATACATGTTTGTATGTACTGTGTGTGTATGTGTATCTATACACACATACATATTTATGTATGTATGTATGTGTACATACATACATACATACATACATACATACATACATACATACACATATATACATATAGAATCTATTATCTTAAAAACAACAACTATCTTCATGACCATTAAGTTGTCTGCCCTGAGACTGGTAGGTTGTGGGTTCGATCCCCGGCCGAGTCATACCAAAGACTGTAAAAATGGTACCCGTTGCCTCCCTGGTTGGCACTCAGCATTCGGGGTCGGAATTGGGGGGTTGGATCACCCAATGATTCCCGGGCGAGGCACTGCTGCCGCCCACCGCTCCCTCAGGGGATGGGTCAAATGCGGAGGACAAATTTCGCATCCTTCGGGATGTGACAATCACTGGGACTTTAACTTTATATTGGCCCTCTATTTTTTTGTCTTAGCCTTCTGCTAAAACTGATGCTTCTTTCAAACTTTCAAAGGTTTGGAAGGTTTGGAAACTGCTCTTAGTGAGTGGAGTGAACACCTGGGCGCCCTGAGAAGTGTTTTTCATCTCTCCCTGCTAGGAGACACAGACTGAAAACGCTGGTTAAGAAGGTTTTGCACGATATGAGACCTTTAAAAGACCATTTTATGATGAACTGGTATTCTAATCAAAACAGGTGTATTATTTTTTACACAATGTGATGGATTCATCCCACTGAGTTTATCATGTTTTTTTGCTGGGGGCGGTGCCCCGACTAAACTGGCCGATATATCTTCTGCCAGATGAATCACAGCGAATAAAACCCATGAGGTGGAATAACCCAGCGAGCGAGCGGCCCAGATCGAACGCTGCCAAGCAGGGATGGGCCTCACGTTCCCCGCCACCCGCCTTTTTCGGAGCTTAATTAATAATAGAGGGAGAATCCGGAGTGGTCAGGTGCTGCTGCTGACCTTGAATTCCAAATGTGCTGCTGTGGACGAGGTCTCATTAGTGGGAAGCTTCACCTGAGCAGGAGGAGGAGGAGGAGCAGCAGCGGCGGCGGCAGCGGCAGCAACATCAACGGCAGCAGTGGCAGCAGCGGCGGCGGCAGCAGCAGCAGCAGCAGCACCAGCAGCAGCAGCAGCAGCAGCAGCAGCAGCAGCAGCAGCAGCAGCAGCAGCAGCAGCAGCAGCGACCGGTTCCAAGCTGCTGCTCTGCCTCAGTGTTTAGCGGCTTCAGTCTAATGAAGCAGTTGTTCTGTGATGTTCCAACACCATGGCTGGAGGCAGCAGTTTAGTCAGCAGTGGGGCAGGATCATGAAAAAAAGAAAAGAAAAGGAAAGACAGAAAGAAAGAAAGAAAGAAAGAAGGATAGCGAGCGGCTGAAAATGGGAGAAAAATGGCTCTCGGTACCCCAAGGTAGGAAATAAATTGCAGGCGATCGGCAGCGAGCGGAGGCACAAACAGCATAATAAATTGTGGGAGTTTTCTCTCTCTTTCTCTCTTTTTTGTGCTTTTTTTTCTGGTTTCTTTTTCTTCTCTCTCTCTCTCTTTCTCTCTCCGGTTGCGGTGGAATCAAACTTTTGAGCGCACGGCTGGCAGCCCATTAAAAGAATTAGTTGATGCTCTGAAAACAGAGGCCTGCTGTCAATCCTCATATCTTGCTGAGGAGGGGGGAGGAGGGGAAGGAAGGGTGAGGGGGTGAGGAGGGGGAGACGCACGCAGCCGCTTTGTTTGTGTCGGTCTGCCGCCGATAAGCTGCGACCGGCGAGGCGAGCGCAGCAGACACACAGGAAGTGACTCGGAAGCGCCTCTGAGAGGAAGCGCGGCGGCGGGCGGCGGGCGGCGGGAGCAGCGAGCTCGCCGCGAACAGGCGGCGGCCAGGAGACGATAAATATTTATGCACAAATATTTATGTCTTACAGTTTCTCAATATATCAATATGAATGATTAATGATCTGCTTTCCACACATTTAATAATTCAGACAAAATAAATAAGTCATAGATAAATATAGATATATATTTATATTTATGTATAAATATATTTCCCACCCCTCTGCCCACTCCATGAATATTCAACAGTTTGGGAGAAAATTTTTCCTTGACTGCGCACAGACGACTTCCTGTTGATAATAGCAGCAATGCGAGCTCACAGGCTTGTTAGCTGTTTGCTTAAACCGATCAATATTTCATGTGTTTGTGAATATGAGAATTACCACTCCAATCTCTCTCTCTCTCTCTCTCTCTCTCTCACACACACACACACACACACACACACACACACACACAGTCCGACTAATCTCTTGTTGATTTCCAGTGTGTTTGCTCACTTCAGTCGCAGTGTTTATGATAATTTATTGTGTTCACTGTGGCACCAGATGGAAAGTTTCCCTCATCTGTTACATTTGACTCGTGTATCCGTCTGGGAAAGAGCTGGGAGAAAACATTCAGAAAGGGGGGGGGGGCATTACAAAACTGTAATGATGATTGGAAGAGCCTTCTGTCAATCACATTCAAAGCATCTACATGTGATGGATGTGAGATCATCGTCTGATTTCTGACTTATGTGACTTCCGTGGGTCGATGTTGAAGTCCACAACACAGCAACAAGCATGAAACAACATTTACCTCCAAAACAATCCTCGTGACGACTTACAAAAAAAAGGAGGAGGGGTTGGGTGGCGGTGAGGAGGGGGCGGGGGGGTGCACAGGAAGTGAGGCGTTAATTGTTGAGGTGTGTTAGTGGGGAGACATTAAAGTGGAAGTGTCGCTGCTTGGAGTCAAAGTGCTGATTCCACCACACGTCCCACCGTCACACACTTTACAGAGTGCAGGCGCAAACAAGACAATATGACACATGTTTTGCATGTGTGTGTGTGTGTCAAGAGCTTTTCAAGAGGCAATAAGACATCAGTCTCGAAACCTCACCACTCCAACTGCAGGACAAGGTAATCACACCAAAAAAAATAAAATAATAATAATAAAAACTGTTTTTAAGTCTCTGTAGTTTGAATTTGATAGAGTAAATAAAGAACATAGCACATTTTATCGAAAAGTTTCTTTTCTTTGAAAAGAATCTCTATTATTTCTAATTTCTAATATTACTGTGAACTCGTGTTTCCACGTAAATTTCATAGAAAAAAAAAAAAAAACCCTTATTGGACTCATGGGACTGAATTAAAACCCACAATCCTCTGCGCTCGTGCCGCCGTGTTAATATTGCATGTCCCACACGTGTTCTGTCTCATTATTCTGCAATTGAAACGAGGGTTAAAGCTCAGTGCTGAACGCGCGCGAGGCCGATTAAACATTAAACACAGGAGCGGTGGAGGTTGTCGCTGGACAGCTGTAACCTCAGCCGTCTGCAGGAAAAAACAGCCTCGGCCGTTTGACTCTTCGCTCCTCTGCCTGCTGGCACTCGAACGCACCGCAGAGCAAGAAAAACACCTTGTGGTTTTTACCGACGCCGCGTTGCTGCGCTGCATCTTCGGAAGGGCTGTGAATTAAAGCGAAGCGGCAGCTTCCAAAAGCTCCAGAATGTCAGATTATCAGCGCGCTAAATAATTGTTACCGTCAGAAACTTTGAAATGAACTTCAAAACGAGGTGAAGAGCTTCTGAGATTTAAAGGTCCTGAATCGGGCCGCAGTCTCTGTGTTTCCTTTTCCCCAGTAACAATCATTGTCTCCGTCCTGTCAGTGAACTGCTCAGATATTAAAAAAAAAAAAGTCCAGCTCTGGAAGTGAGCTCTTTGTGATGTCATAAAGGGCACAGACTCCTCCCCCTGGCTAGTGACACATGCAGCCAGGTGTTGGCTCCGCCCTCTGAGGCTGCTCTTGGCCAAACGCTTGGGGAAGGTGCAACATAGCATGAGCAGATTGTGCAAAGGAGGCTGCAAACAGAGGGCTAAATATGCTGTTTGTTTTTTTTTTTGTCTAATTGGACCTTTAATTTTCGAGTACTACTGCTTTCACAGTAGTAGTGCCAGTGGTGCTTTTACTCTCTGTCTGTCTCTCTCCCCATGTTACAGCTGCAATCCGACGACCTCAACATCATATATTTGTGTAAGATGATGTCACAAAGGGCACCAATACCTCATTGAGTCCTCTGAGGTGAAAGAGGCGGGATTTACAGCCAGGATTTACAGCTGAGTAGAAACGTTTTGCAACACAACAGAAAAAGACTGTCATGTTTCTAATTGACTTACGTTGAAATCTGATTGGCCGACTGCTCCCCACATGACAGACGTCAGGATCCTCCCCTCAGCACAGTCGCTGTCTAGCTAGAGAAGTTTCCTTTGTGCCAAACACACCTGGAGGGAAACAAATCTGATGTTCTTTTTTTCTTTTAGGAAACAGACCTTCCTCTCCCAGTTTGAATGCGGCCGTTTTTTCGTGTTCGCTCGACTCAGAAAATGAAGGTTTTTGTAGCTACAGGAGCGAGTCGGCGGCTCCCTGCAGGCGATGAGGCCGGCGGCGGGTCTTAGTGCAGCCGAGGAGTCAACCGCTGGGCTGAATAAATCAGACGGCGGACGGGCGCTTTATCCATAAATTGATTATGTGTCACTTGACAAGGTCAAGTATTTAAACCGAGACGGCCGAGAGTCCCTGAACGCCGCGCGTGGCAAACAGCGAGGCGTTCGCTGCCGTAAATGAAGACACCTGGGACGAGTTAGCGGCAGCCGAATTAGCAGCCGGGTTGCAAAGGTGAGAGACGCTGATAATCAGTGGGATCGGCTCAAAAATACTGAGGCGGCGAGGAACGTGGGCGGCGTGTTGATCCGCGTGGTTAATCAGCCGTGAGTAGGAACTGTTTTCCAGAAAAACTAGAACATTATTTATGGGATCAGTTCAGCAGGCAGGAGGCGTCACGGACGGACGGACTTTCCTCCGGAGTTCACCGACAGGTTAGAGGGGCTGCCGGAGTCGACACTGTGTGGAGGCTTTCAAAATGAGGGAAAACGAGTGAATTAAAACAATAAAAGTTTGAGTTGATGAATCACGTGACTCATGCGCAAATTTTCTGTTATTAATCTTTGCGCAGTGTCATCGCGGATTTTGTGTCTTATGTTGCGCTTCAGTCTTTCGAAAAACGCTGATGAGGAGCTGCAAAAGGTCAAAGGTCAAGGTACGTGAAATCATGCATTTCTAGTTATACATGTTTGAATGAGGAATGAGGAATGAATGAATAGCTCGGTAAAACCAACAGATTTTTTTTTTTTTTTTTTTTTTAAACTGAAACATTTTAACACAGAAATCTTTGAAAACTTTCCACCTCTGGTTCAAGCGTCTCGGTGAACAGCATCACAACTGGCGTGCGCGCAGTGGACGTTTCTCTTTTGTCGATTTCACTTCAGCTGAAAGACAAACAAAACTGACGGAAGCATCCGACTTGAGCAAGGGAACAGTGGCGCATAAACACAACAACACAAACTGGCAGCCGCGCCGAGATGCGAACGTCTTCTTCATTGTCTGGAATCCAGTTGAAAGCAGTCCGGTGACCCCAGCGGACACACCTGCCGACATTTAGTTTCCACTGTCTGCAGAAACACTGTCAATTTTCACTGATGGAGCGCCGACAAGGAGTTTTAATATCTCTGTTATTATCCGTATTATAATGAAGAGGACACGATGCAAAGTGCGTGTGCGTGCGTGCGCGCTTGCGTGTGTGGAGGTGTTATGGTGCAGCGGCGCAGTTGTGCGTCTCTTTCCCGCCCTGACACCTGAAGCTGTGGCTCAGAAGCGTGAAACGCTCAGTCTGGGTGTGATTACCAGTCAAATTAAATCGGAGACGTCAGTTACACGTCTCCGCTTCTCCTCCTCCTCCTCCTCCTCCTCCTGCCAGCCTGCTGTCGATCCTCTTTTTTAACTTTTATTTCTTCCCAGCGTCAAACAGAGAAAAGCGGTGACATTCCGCTACTCCTGTTTTTTTCTTCCTTTTTTTTTTATTGACGCCGCCTCTTTTTCTCTTTGTTTTAAATTCCTGCTGGAAAGAAAAAAAATCTGAGCTTTGTGCTGATTTCTGATGTTCCAGTTATTGCTGTTTAAATTCTCCCGCTGAATTCCAGTGAACTTTATCTAAACTGGTTGCGATGTGCAAGTGAAGCAGGCTTTAAAAAGGTAACGTTCAACAGACAAAACTCGTATTTAGCGAAAACCAAACTATTCGATTTTGTGCGTCAGAATAAAATATGTCACACGTCCATAGAAAGTATTTTGAAAGGAAACAAAACTCAAAGCTCAAAGGTTAGATTCCTATTGGTGCCACAGGTGCGTCCAATACCCGTAGTGGGCTGAGTTTAACCACACTGCATCCAGAGCAAGTCAGTCGCAGAGCCTTCGGTTCTTTACTCTTCTTCTGCTGAAGAAATGTTGTCTGCCTGAGTGCCTCTTCACTTCCTCTTCCTGTCCGGGCTGAAACCTCCCTGGCTGTAGCTCCGCCTCGTTGACCTTAGAGGAAGCTGATTGGTGCTGATGGTCGCACTCTGACCTCCTGAAAACACTTCAGACTCCATTTTCAAGATGGATCTGAGAGAAATTAGGTTAAAAAGAGAAGGCAGAAAGGTTTTAATTGGACCAACTATCACACCACACAGCCTGCACCGACCTGAGCAGGTGGCCGTAAAGCAGGTTTGATGTTTGTTCTCCTCTTTAGATTCAAAAACTTTACATTTTTTCCATCTAAACAAACTTAAAGTGACGTCATAATTGAACAACATTTGCCCTTTGAGGTTCCTGTGAGTCACTGCTGTGCTGCTGCCGCTGCTGCCGGTTATGGATCATTTCCTCCACTAAGGGGCAGAATATGATCACTGATGCTCTCAGGTCTCCTTCTAAAGGGACCAGACAGGCAACAGCAGCAGCAGTGGAACCCGGCTGCTGCTGCTCCATTAAATTAAGCGGATGGTGAAAAGATGAAAAAATAAATAAATAAATCCTCCACACAATATAAGGTTTGGTTCTGGTTGACGTCATTAAATCAAGGCTGAAATACAGAAGTCGTCGTATGCGCGAAGGAGAAAATAAACAATTTCCACCAACAACAACCTTTAGCTGATTCACATTTGAAATAAACCAGTTTGCTCAGATTATATATATTTTTTTTTTTTTTTTTTTTTACTGTTTTAATTAATTTAATTATTTCCACTCATTGATTATGATGCAAAGCTAATCTATAGCCCGGCAGGCTCCTATTGTTATTATTATTTTAGATAATCCGATCTGTGTCCAGCCTGGGCAGTAAATACACAGCAGCCGTCCGGCCGTTCCGCTCTTCATCCCTGCGAATTCTCCTCCGGTCCTGGCAGCCTCGGTGTCGGAGGGCTGGGATTAGAGGCGGCTCACCCTTCTCCCGCGCCGCCGCCGCCGTCTCGGGTCGAGCTCAGCACTTCCCTCATTAATTTCCCACTTATTCCCCGAGTCGGCTGTGATATTTGGGAGATTTGAGCGCGCGGGGCACAGGTTAGCCGCAATTACGCTGACGGAGGGGCTTTTCCTGCAGCCGCGCTCGATGAGACGTGGAGTGCGGGATTATGGGCAGAGAAAAGTTATATAGTGATTAACCTTCTTTGCGCTCTCGTGGAGACGGAGCTCCGCCCCCGACCGACCGGCCGCCGCTCGCACGGCTGTGATCGCCGACCTTCAGGCCGAGGCTTCGCTGTGTCTTTGGCCCTTCGGTCGGTTTAAATGCTTTCTAGCAATTCGAAGAAGCAACGCTGCGGTGCCTTGCCCACAGGTGGCGCTACAGAGTGACACAACTCCACAGGGAAGCTCCGAAGACCTCACATTTGATTGAGAATTCACTTTACCGGTGTTTCCTCTTACAATGATTTCCGGAAAAGCTACAGTCCTTAAAAAGCCACTGAAAGCTCAAAAAACAGCCCACCGTGATGTCATGAAGGGCCAGTAATACCTCAATTCTCAAACCTCGACACTGTGAGAATGCCTTATTTTTCTACCCTTTCAAGACAAGTGATATCCAACAACAAAGCTTCAGTTTTAGCGGGAAGCTAAATACCAGCTAATCGTGCTAAGCAGGTTCAAAATTAGGTTCGGAATTTGCCTGTTAGCGTCGTTAGCGACACTGTTGCGCTCTCAACTGCTGTTACAGTTTCCAGTTCTCTTTCTCTGTGTGTTGTTGTTGACATTTTCCTGTCTGTGTCGGTATTGTCGCAGACAGGAAACAGTTTTTACTTTGTCAATGGATTCTCACGGTGTTGCTGCATGGCTGCCCTCTGTTGGCCCCAGCTGGTACTGCAAAAGAAATGTGTCTGCTGCTTTTAAACAAACTTCCATGACTAATTTTTCCTGATCGAGGACGCAATGAATAAATCAAACAACGTGTCTTCAGGTTCAGGCAACAGTTTTCATATTTGAGATGCTAATTTCCCACAGTGGGCTTTCATTTCATTTATTTACTTTTGAGTGTTTTTTTTACTTGAGTTTTGAAGAGTTTGCTACCTGATCTGAAATAAAAGCCATTTCAATCAAACACGTGGCCGTCATTTTCTAGCCGGCGGCGTTTAAGGCATCAAACCCTCCTCCTGCAAGCCACTGATCACCTTCCCCTCCACTGTACCACCGCTGACTTCCACCTCCTGCTGCAGAGATCAGCCTCTAACAACAATGCCTGCCCCCCAACTCCACCTCTCCCCCCTCCCCCTGCGAAAAAAGGACATATTTGAGTGCCTTTGATTCGGCCCGATTTGTTTTGATGTGAGGAGTGAGTGGTTTTTAAAATCTCCTTAACTCCCCAGGCCTGGTGCTGCTCTCCCACAGGGCTAATGACCCCCTCCCGAACCCCTCCCGGCCCCCGGCCCCTCCGACCATGAACTGAATTATAAAGACGGCGTCCAGGGGCGAAAGCGTGTAGGGGAGGAGGGGAGTGGCCGGGGGGCAGCCACACCAGGACGGGGGTCCCTCCTCCCCTCCTCCTACAGTACACGCCCCCATTGATAAAATTGTATTAATTGGTATGAATAAGAGAATAAGAGGGCGCCACACCCCCCCACCAACACCCCCCTCCTTGTATACATTTACCACTGCACTCATTAGCTTCCCGTCGCCTCCCAGCGAGCTCCTCCTTCACACCCCCCGGGGGTCTCCTGGGAGGCAATTTGCATCCCTCCACGGTGTCTCTCCGGGGTTATTGAGGAAATATTAGCCCCCTTTTCTTGTGCGGCCGACCCCTTTGATTTGCTTGCAGCCGGAGCTGATAGAGTGGCACTCGCACGGTAATGACCGGCGCCGACACCAGGCCCCCGGTGTGAGGCCGCCGCGCATTGATCCGCTGGCTGGCTCGCTGCGTGTTTGCCTGGTTGGTTGGTCGGTTGGCGCAATTGACAAGCGGCACTGAATAATCACATGGTCCCAGTGTGCGTGTGTATGTGTGTGTGTGTGTTTGTAAAAGTGTGGGTTGGCAAATGACAGTGAAGGTTGGGTTTGGGGATGCTGTCAAGGCTGCAGCGCTGAGCTGTCCAGGCTCCCTGATGGACTGAGATAAATAGGCTTTTGTCGCCCCCTAGATTCCCTGCGACTTTTTGACAGGCACAGTACCCCTCTCATACCCCCAACCCCATCCCTCTCCGGCTCGTCTTCTTCCTGCCGTTGTCTCTTTGACCCGCCGCCTGATCACAGCGTCGCTTATGGTAGAATCAGGCCGAGATGCTCCTCCGTGTTAGCCTGTTAACATTTTTTTTTCTTCTCGGCCTCGAATGTTTTGATGGCACAACTTTAAATTTCTTGTCTGTCAGTGTTTTTTTTTCACTCCGGAGAGTCACGAGAACTGAATCCTAAAAAGATCCCCCTGGATGCTGTCCCCTGCTGGTCAAAGTAGGAACTGCTGGCAATGCTATCTATTTATCTATCTTGTAAGCCAACCAGCTAGCTAGATCTAGCTAGCTAGCCCTCAGAAGTGAAGGAACTTAAAAACCAACCTTCAGGCTCCAGATGATCCAAGGTTCTAATGTTTATCCAGGTCTAATAATAGCCCGGTGAGGACGGCGCCCCCCTCCTCTGCTACTGCAGCGTTGCACTCCCATTATATCTCAAAGGAGGCTATAATGAGAGATTTCATCCCACTACCCGTGACACACCGCCATGTTTGAGCTCACTGATGTCGTTGGCGGCGGCAGCGTCGGAGCCCGTCCTCGTTTTTTTTTAATTTTTTGTTTGGGGCGGGGGGGGGGGGATGAGGGTGAGCAGCTTGACACGCTTTTCATCTGAGTGGTCACATGTCTGCAACGGCAACAAAGTCAAAGAAGAAATACAGAGAAAAAAAGAAGAAACTTTGGCGCCTCCGTGTTGTTTTTTTTTTTTTTTTTACCGCCGTCGGCCCCCCTCATCACGGCGGAGACTTCCGCCTCGCTCGGCGCTCCTCCTGCGTTCTATGCTAATAATAACATTTAATAAAAGTCAACATCTCTCCCTCTCTACTTCCACCAGATTAGAGGTTATGTATATCAATTGCGCCGCACTCAGGCGTGCTCTTATGAGGAGGGAGGGGTCGGGGGAGGTGGTGGTGGTGATGAAATGGAAATGTGCCATTTGAAGGAGGCGGCGCTGCTGCAGCCAGCAGCGGGCAAAGTGGCCGAAGCTGCTGTTGACGGCTGCTCTTCTCCTCTTTACTTCCTGTTGTTGTGGTTGTTGTTGTTTCCCTGTCGGTGGGGTGAAATGATGAGTAGTGGTGCATCTAAACAGAGGCAGAGAGACGTGATGTTTATGAGAGCCATCTGCTCGCTGCCACTCCTCTTCCTCCTCCTCCTCTTCCATCTCTACCTTCTCCTCTTCTTCCTTTTCTTCCTTCTCCTCCTCCACCACCTCCTCCTTTTCTTGGTCCTCCTCCTTCTCTTTCTTCTCGACTTGCTCCTCCTCCTTCTCTTGATCCTCCTGCTCTTCCTCCTCCTCCACCTCCTCCTCTTCCTCCTCCTCCTCCTCCTCCGTCCTCCAACGTGAGAGCGGCCTCATTAAATTGGTCACATGCTTGAGAAATTTCTGACCGCTGCTTCTTCTTTTCCTCCTCCTCCTCCTCCTTCTTCCCCTTTCTTTCGCCCCCGTCTCCCCACCTTCTTTTTTCTTCTTCTTCTCCCTCTTCTTCTTTTTTTTTTTTTTTAAAGGAGTGGAGTTTAAAAGTAACAAAGCCCTGGGAAATCCCCATCAGACATCCCTCCCTTAATCCATTTAATTTTGAAAGGTATTGTTTAAAGCTTTAAAGTTGATATCGTTTAATCCCCCTCCAACACTACGGGCAGCAAATGAGGCCGTGTCAGCAGCCTGAGCAGATATAATCTCCTCCGCACAACACCAAATCCCCCTTCAAGACGAGGTTGCACGGGCTTCCTGTGAACTCGCCGTTTGATGTTTCTACCTGCTATTGAACATGACTTCTGTCTTAACCCGACTGTCACTCGCTCCCTGTCCCCTTTTATCACTCCCAATGTTCTCGCTTCAACCTTTTCTTTTCTCTTTTTTTCATCAGTAAATCATCCGTCACCGCCGCCTCGCTCACAGTGCTGCGCCTGCGTGTGTGCGTGTGTGTTTTTCCTTTTTTTTTATTTCCACCCTGGGAAGTTTATTGTGGGGTTTGTTTAAGGATAATCTCATTATGAGATTCTTAAAACAACAGAGCAGGAACAGTTGGACACTTTTCCAAGGTGTTTTGTCGGGCCAAGAGTTAATTAGAAAAGACTCATGGCATCATGCAGGAGCTTTTTTTTATTTTTGCGGGAAAAACAAGATTTTTTTTTTTTTTTTTTTCCTGAGGAGAGTCTTTGTCCTTCAGGTTGCTGCAGGTTCTTCTGGTCCTTGGACTGATCAGTTGGTGAGAGCGACTTGTGTGACTGAAGAACTCAGCCGGCCTTCAGTCATCAGCACCAAAACTTCCAAGGTCAGACTCACTATGTCTGATTATCAATATTTAATGGCATTTCATTTTTTTTTTACAGCAATCTGCATAAACTTAACATAGTTCAGTGTTATTAAAAATGAAGAAAATCAAGCTGGGACTCCCACATTAGTCCCATCTGTCCGTCCAAATCAAACCTCAAGTATCGTCAAACACAAGAAACTTGACTTCATCTAAGACTAATTCACCTTCAATCTGCTTCAACATTTCTCGTCTTTTGGTGCGACAAAGTCAACATGCGTTGTGGAAAGTGAAGTCTTTGGCTTTTTAACGCAGCAGAGACTTTAATTTTAAGAAGTCGTAGAGATTTTAAAATGTCAGAGGCTGTGTAAAATGACATGTTGGGCAACAAAAAGCTCCAGGACTAATTGTCCAATTAATTGACATTTCTCTTAACACAGTAAGTGTAAAAATACATAAACGCATCCAGAGGCTTCTTCAGTCTGATATTTTTCTATTTCTGCAATTTTAAAATGATATCTGGCTGAAAAAAACAAGCCGCCCGATCTTAAATGTAGATGGAGGTTAAGACAACCGGACGTCGTCTTTTCTTGACAAGCGTCTCTGCATTTACTCTGTTTTCTCTTTATGTGTGAACAGAAATCTAATTATTGTCTTAAAAAAACACACGTTAAGTCCTTTTTGAATCTGCAAAAGAAAATTTGCATTGTTTTCTATTGGATTCTTCAACCCTTTTGATGAAAATCTGCAACTTCCTGTTTTTTTTTTTTTGCCATAAAGCACATTTTCACTTTACACACACTGTTTCCCTCTAAACCGGCCGTTTTAAAACACTGGATTTCACCTCCGGATGTTTTTCCCTTCACAGCCTCGCGTCTTTTACCCAGTGGCTTTAGAATCACTGACTTAACGTTTGATTTTGCTGCGGCTACAAAGACAGCCTTGGTCTCGGTCGAGGCGAGGCCGACGGCACTCATGCGCTTCCTTCCCCCCGTGGTGCATAATTTGAGTGGTGTAACTCTGCCATATATTGTCACTCAGGCAGTAAATTACATTGTTTAGTTATCAAAGGCTTTGTGTAATTACATTTGTGCGATTCAGGATGACAGCGGCGGCGATGGTGTCTGCACAGGACGCCGGCATACATAATCACAGCCAAAATCCCATTAGGGGCCGAGCCGAGGCCATTATTATGGAAATGACCTGCGGGTGACGAGGAGCGGGCGGGATAAAAGGCAGCGTAATCCAGACAAAGACATCTTGTGAAGCCACTTGCTGTCTTTTTCTTCTTCTGTGCAAATTAACGAAATCGAGTCCGATGAATCCGTCACGATTGGAGTCCCGCCCGATAAACAGAGCCGCTCAGATTCACTCAGGGAGCTGAGGGAACTGCGCCGTGATTTTGATTTTTTTTTTTTTTTTCCTGTCTCCACTTGTTATTGTTTTTTACATTTACACTGGTTTTATTCTTTCCGGAGTGAACACAACATTTCTTTGATATTGATCTGGTTATGCAAGATTCTTTTCTTTTTGTTTTTTGTTGCTAACTAGCAGATCAGTTTTGGTGATGACAGAATGTCCATCAAACTAAACTATAGCTTCAAGATGAACAAAACATTAAACAATGATTTATAACCTTAAAGGTTAAAAGTGTGAGAAGCAGGAAGCGAACGAAACTAACAGACCTGAAAACCTCAGTGTGAGACCAATACGAAGGGCTGTTGCTAAATAGATTAGCGTGGAGGCTGCATTAGCCGCAGCTCGTTCGGACTGGACAGAGGACGGTGCTGTGGTATTTTTAGTTAGGACAACATGCAACCTGCTTTATTCCCAACCGGCTTTGGTAAACATTCAGCTGAAGACTGTGTGTAGCTGATAGTGATGCAGATGTCAGACAGATACACCATCGCAAAGCTTCTACTTGTAGCTATGTGGCTAAATTAGTGCTTTTTTAATTCCAGGTTTTGCCTGCACCTTGTAAAACTCTCTCCATTTGCTCTTAATCTCATGGATATGTGGGTTTAAATACAAAACATTCCAGGAAATGCCCCATGTGGTGCACTAAGGTACTGCTGTTTGAAGCCGAACTTTAAAAAAAAAAAAATAATGTTTTTCTTCTCCCTCTTGGCCGTGGAACCTCCACTCACAGAACGCGCTCACCTCGGGATTACTGCGGAATCTCTTGTTTGTTTTGAGCCACACTCTGATACTCCCGCCACGCGAGTGGCGGCTCCATAAATTCACGTAGCGTCCAATAAATCAATAGATCCCATTAGCTGTGGAGGAAGTGTAGTGCACTACTCCAGGGGCCGCTTCTCCTCCTGCTATGCTTGTTTTTTTTTTCTTCCTGCAGCCGATGTGGTGGCACAGGATTGTGATGTTTTCTTCTTCTTTTTTTTCTTCCTTGAGTTGATCCGTACAGACAGCTCACTGGTGGAAATGGTTTGGATGACTGGTCCCAGTTGGTTCCCAGCGTTGCCTCCACGGCGCTGGCAGCTCAGGCCTGCAGAAAAAAAACAACAAAAAAACAGCATTGGCACGTCGTCGCTGTTCCACGTCGTTAAAGTTGGAGGCTATTTTTTTTGTGTGTTGAGACTAGTAGATGTAAATGATTTCCAACAATAATCTTTCTTAAATTGCCAATAAAAAATGGTTTTCGGAAACCACGTAATAGTTACAAATTTACATAGTAGGAAGACTTTACAATGCGGTTCAGTCATTGAAATGTCAGTTTAAAAAAGTCTTGAAAACTCTATTATGGGCTGTTTTTGGTTGGTCAGGTTTTGACTGCACCAATCAGCAATCTTTGAGGACAAGACGCAGAGCTACAGCCAGCGTTTAGTTGTGACAAAAACAGATTTTTTTCCTCCCTTTCACTTAAAATCACTCTTTTTGTTTTGCTGCTGCAGCTCGAAGAAATGAGCTCGAAAACACTGACCGGCTTGCGTTTAACTCCTTAGTTTATTTGCTTATTTAATCTGATTTATCGCAATTAATGAATTAGCATGATTAAAAACAAACATGTCCAGCTGAGCCAAGAAAACTGCCGGCGGTTTCACGGTTTTCGCTGTCCCCCCCCCCCCCCCCCCTCTCTTTCTCCTCCCCTCTCAATGCATCGCTGTCTAACGTCAGCCAGATTCTCCCCTTTAAAACTGATTTAGCCGGCTGAAAAACGAGGCTTTGGGTGTCTTGGGAAAAAAATATCAGGCCGGGCGAGTAAAAGCTCACAGCAGATTGATCTGTGCATACAGATTAACGGTATTAAAGCCTGTAATCCCGGTAAATATCTCCAGGCAAGGCAGACTCAGCCTTTTAACATTGACTAAATGAAGTAAATAGAAGCAAATGACTTTTTTTCCCCCCTCTCTCTCTCTCTCTCTCTCTCTCTCGCCCCCTCTACTCTCAAATATTACAGATCTGTCGGAGCCCCGTTCGTTTTTTTTCTTTCACACACACACACACACACATATATATTTTTTCAAATATATATATTTAGAAGCGAGTGGTGCGAGCCGGCTGCTAACGAGGCGTACACATTTTTAAAAAGGAGCCATTCCGGCCGTGCTGCCGCCGCTTGGGGCCCCTGGCAGTGAACGACGGCGAGCGTCTGTTCGCCCCTCTCGCAAAAACCTCCAACAACGGCGACAGATGGGAAGAATATGGAGCGGCGGAAGGTTTTTACCTCAGAGGTGGAAACAGTGAAGCCACTCATTAACACTGAATTTACCACTTCGTTAGCGGCGGCGCTTCCTGCGGAGAGGGAGCGAGGGAAGGGAGAGAGAGAGAGAGAGAGAGAGAGAGAGAGAGAGAGGGAGAGGGAGAGGGAGGGAGAGAGAGAGAGAGAGAGAGAGAGAGAGAGAGAGAGAGAGAGAGGAGAGCAATAAGTGTGCTTCCAGGTCGGCCGACCAGTTGCGGGTTAGAGGTCAAAGGTCAGCCCGAAAGCGTTGCACACCTGATTTAGTGTTGATTTGTTCTAATTGACTCAATTTCTTTGAACGTTATTTAAATGGAAAGGCTGTAAATGTTCGTCTGTGTGCCTTTGTGTGTGTGTGTGTGTGCGAGTGGTTTGCGCGTGCACGCGCGCGCAGACATATGCTTCCTTTGTCTTGGCCCGTGTTTGTGTTGTCAGACAGAGTGAGCGGCTGCCAATTTGTCGGCAGCGGTGGCGCCACGCTGCGATCGGCGTTGGCACCATCGGCGGGCGATAAGACTGCGAAGTCTGATCTCGTCTCGTTCCGAGCCGCACGTCGTTCCCATGGAAATTGGTCCATTTTAGCAGGCAGCTGAGAACTTTGCGGCGCGCTCGGCCGGGAAGGTTCCCTCCCGGAGGTGCGCCGGCGTAATTAAGCGCCCTCGCCGGGGTGTTGGGGGGCTAACAGCGGGGTTTGTTGTGAGCGCAGGGGCCGAGACGGAGGGTGAGAATGATGCCCCGCCCCTCCGGTTTCATGGAGTCCAAATAAGATTTTTTTTTTTTTTTTTTAGTCCACAGTGTTGGTCCCGTTTTGCTTAAATCAATGGCGATTCCTTTACAAATTTTGCTTTTGAACTTGTCGGATGGCTCAAATTCGCAGCTCTGAGGTTTTCCCCCCCCAACATCTCGGCAGCATTTACAAAGTGAACCTGTAAGCAATCAGTTTCCTGTGTGTATAATTAGGCGAGAGGCAATTTTTAAACAATGGCTGATACTGAAATTACTAGCATTGATGCTATTGTATTGCTATCATTTTATCAGAGCTGCACTGATGATGCATGTAAAGAATTTAAGTTAAAACCGTGCCAAAAGCTTCTCCGAGCTCCTAGCTAGCTAGGTCTGCAGCCAACAAACAGGAAGCCTGGAGCTTCAACTTCCTGTCTCTCTGGGCTCCTCACATGCAACAATCAGGTCGTTTGTCCAGTCGTCTCAACCTTCCAAACTTGCGAGCTCTTTCCTTGATGGATGCGCGAAATAAATTCCAAACCCGATCTAGCAAACCTTCCATCTGCTATCGAGGCTCTTTAATAAAGACAAACGTTTAGCTTCTGAGACGTTAGACTAAATACTTTTTGAACCCAACAGATGCCCAACGGTGTATTTTGATTGCTCCTATTTCAGGAAAAAAAACAACAAAAAAAACCAAAAACGCAGCCGTCTGATCCGACAGCTAGGGAACGCCGGAGGACAAAGACTGGCGGTCCGACAGCCCCGGGGGTGTCGCACTCGGGAGCCGTTACACACTCGCACCTCCTCCTCCTCCCCTCTGGAAGAACAACGGCGGCAGGTCCGTCCTCAGACGAAACACCAGGTAAAAACCCTTTAAATGGAACCCAGCCGAATCCATTTGTTTAGGCAGCGTCCCCACTGTTGGGCCGGCCGGTCGCTCGCAGCCTGCAGCAGCAGCTGTTAATGGAGCTGCTTCACACCTCCGCCCCAGGGCCACACTGTCGTCCCGGACAAAGACCGCCGCCGCTGCCGCCGCTGCCCTGGTGGTGGTGGTTGGTGGTTGGTGGTGGTGTTTTTTTTTGTGTATGTGTCCCGTGGCAAGCGGAGAAGAAGGACACCAGACCCTTCGGAGGTGTTACCGCCACCTAGTGAGCTTCAATCAGACGCTCGGAAGAACCCCAGCGGGCTGGGAAAACACCATCCGAGTCGACCAGGTGTCAACATGTGAGAATCCGCCTGAGTCGGGAACGACATTTTTTATTTTATTTTTTTTTATTTTGCATCTCGCCAGTCATGAGGATGATTAGAACGACGGCGCAGGGAAAAAAAAAAAAAAAAAACCATCAGGCGAGGCCCCGACGACAGAAGGCTGGAGACCGAGGTGACGCTGCGAGGAGGCAGGGGGCGCCGGCGTTCACGTGTTGGCGGGGAAAACACGTCGTCGCTGGGGAGGAAGAAGGAAGGGAAAAAGAGGTTAACGACAGCTTAAATCACACGTGCACAACGCCCCACCCCCCCCCCCCCCCCCCCCACCACCCGACCCTCTGCCCCTCTGCTTGCCTGCCTTCGCTAATGATGTTGGAAATGTTGACATTGACAACAGGGACGAGTCTTTGTGCAGCCGGGATATAAATATTCCCGCCGTGGCAGCGTTCGCACGGCCTCTTGCAGGTGCACAGAGAGGGAGAGAGAGAGAGAGAGAGAGTGGGAGAGGGAGAGAGGAGAGAGAGAGAGAGGCTGTAATGAGGGAAGTGACCCTGAAGACGAGGCTCGGGAAGAAGAAGAAGAAGAAGAAGAAGAAGAAGGAGAAAAAAAAGTAGGCCGGATGGAGAGAGAGAGAGAGAGAGAGAGAGAGAGAGGCGGGTCGGCTCATCCTTTCATGCACAATAGTCATTGTTTTAATTTTAAAAAGGCTGCTGGAGCCGAGATGAAGAGAGGCATTTCCATAGACATGTGATGTATCATTTAGGGCCGGAATAATCAGGTGAACTGCGGGAATGTTTGGCCGCCTTTCATATGCAGCCAGTGAGTGAGAGTGGGCGTTTTTTTCCCCTTTCTTTTCTTTCTGTTTTTTTTCTTCTTTTTTTTTTTTTTTAAATATTCTGTGATAGCGAGCCGCATCGTTATTCATCACGGTGGAAACAAGGGGGGGGAGAAGAAGCAGGAGGAGGAAGTCGAGGGTCTTATAATGCTGTGAAGCCAAAGAATTTTGTCTTGTTTGTTTTTGCTGTTGGCCGTCTATGAAACTGGGCTGACCCAGTTGGCTGTCGGTTTGCAACATTGTGAAGCTCAGAGGTCGGGTTCAAGGTCAGCTAAACTGTAGCCACGCCCATAATTTCATGGACATTGTTGCTCAAAATTAGACCTAATTTGACAAAATGTACATTAGAGCCTTTCGAATTATTTTTATTTGACATTTTTACCAACACAAAATGTAACGCTTCGTTCTGTATCGACAACCAGTCAATTTTAGTCTTTTTGCAACCAGTTTTGGCTGCCCCCTGCTGGCCAAACAATATATTACATGTTTTGGTACTTTTGTCTTTGCCTCATTTTTTCAAACTCATTTTATAATGAGATGCTTTGCACTCACCACTCCGGTGCCATCAACCACAAAAACAGCATAGTATGTCACAGCGCCTGCTACTGGCCTGGCATGCACCCTGCAGCCTCAGTCCATGATCCACGGCAAGCGGCGTCGCCAAAAAGCTTCTCATCAATATTTCACCTCACATTTTCAGATTTACAGTGGGTCGCATGTCGACGTCGGCTCAGCGGTGTGAGAATAGCTAACAATTTGATTTGTGGAGTGAGAAAAAAAAAAAATCAAAATAACCCCCCAACAACACACACACACAACAGATCCAGCTTCATTTTTTTTTTTTTTTTTGCCAAAGTGCTTTTGAAGCCCGTATTAAAAAATCATGAGCCGCTCTTGATGTTGAGTTGGAAGCCCGTCATCCGTGTTTACACCGTTTCGTTTAATCTCCGTCCAGTCAGGTGCTAAAAAAGATGTTGGTAAAGATTTCAAATCCAATCACAGGCTTCTGTTTAAAAATAAAAAAGTGAAGGCTGTATGTGGTTGTCACGGCGCTAATTTAGCCCCCAAGATGTTTTTTTTTTTTTTCGTGTGATGAATGTGATTTATGGAGTTACGGAGTGAGGAATAAAGATTTTGCTGTTAAATGATTATTTATTTTAATTCTTCAGTCATCGTGTCGAGTCCTCCTCTGTTCTGAAAATTGTTTGTAGTTTTTCTTTAATCGTTTTTTGAATAGTTTGTATCTTAAATAAATGACTCTAAATGTTTTTCCACTCTCGTCCTCGTCGTCTGGGTTTCTGAACACGTCGCAGATTGAAGCTCCGCAGTTTTCCTCTCAGCCTTCTTCTTCTTTTTCGCCGTCTCTTCTGTGCGTGTGATTTATGAATCCTCGGCGGCTCTCATGAAGTGCTGTACGTGACAATGGCGCCCCAGAAGACGGCGGCTGTGTTAAGCTCCGCCGCTAACACTTTTGCAACTGTAAAGTGCAAATCAGACGCTTGGAAGCAGGCGAGGGAACCTCGGCGGGCCTCACAGCTTTGACTGATAATAAAATTATTGCACGAACGCTCGACACCTTTTGCCCTCAGGTGGATCCTGAAGCTGGAGATGAGATGAGATGAGTTTTTTTTTCTTTTTTTTTACTGCTTCCCAATAAACTCCAACTTGAGTCTGTTTGAAATGCTTGTATTTTTTCCCTCAATTTGTCGTAACTTTTTGTGTCTTTGATAGAGACGGGAGTTCGGTCCACAGCGCCGTCCTCAGCGAGGCCTCCGGGTCTTCGTTGCTTCTCGGCGCGGGAAGAACCAAGGTGCAGCTCAATCGGTGCTCAAAACTCACCGGAATGGAACCTTTCCTGCACAACCTGGGTGTATTTCACACAGTCACCTGTGAAAAAGCCCTTGGAAAACAATTAGAACGAGCCCTGTGACTGGAAGAATAGTCTGCATGTCGTTCTGAGTGAAACTTTAACATTTTCCACTTCCTGAAATTGGATGAGCCAGGTTTTCCCGGAAAAAAAAAGTTTTCTTTAATGCGAAAATGCCGCTCAATTCGGCTTGTGTGGCCACCAAGAGGATGCCGATGAGTTCCCTGGACACAAGCCGTGCTTGTCAAGCACCTTTGACGGGTGCTTGACAAGCAGAGCTAGCCAGATTTTAAGATTGAAATCCTCTAATTTGCCGTCGTTGCAATTTTGTGCTCGGCGTTGTTCCAATAAAAGTTTGTTTGGCTTCATAAAACATGTCCAAAGATGGAAAAACAACATGCGCGTATGCTTTGATTTTGCTCGTCAGGAGACGAAACACGTGGAAACTTTGACATAATCAAAAGAAAAAAGTTGCTTCTGTCTGTCTGTTTGTGAGCCGACATGAAACGAGTCGCGAGTCTCTTGCGCGGCGCCACCGCCAGGTTGTTTGAGAGGTTTCACCTGCCCGAATCACAGCCAGCGCCTGTGTGAAGCAAAGTGACGACGTCTGTAACCTTCAGCCGCCGCTGTACCTTCTCAAATAAGTCTCATTATCCTGCCGAGGAGTCGGCGACACGCCGCGGTGGGATTATTAGTCTGTGTCACCAGGAGACCTGAATCGTCTCAAGATCTGAGCTGTTGCATAATTTACCCTCTTGGAGGATGGAAATTAAAAATTTGGGCAACATTTAAATTCTGAAAATAGATTCTTTGTGAAGTTGCTGTTGTTTGAAGCCAGAGGATGGAAATGTGGTTGTGGGTTATTTTATATTAATATGGATGATTTTGAGCTCCACCCATTGCATTGATCAACAACAGCATTAGTGCAATGCTAATGCTATCAGGCTAATCTGTCTGGAGAAATCCTCACTAACCTGCTTGAAGGTAAAAATAAAACATGAATTTCAAGAAAAGCATACATATATATATATATATATATATATATATATATATTTTTATTTTCTTTTTAGGAATAATGCTTGTGACCAAATGGACACTTGACATAAATAAGTGAATATGATGCAATGCTCCCTCCTTTATTTTTTAATTGACTAAATGAATTGCCAGTGTTGCTCCTGAGCCAAGTGCAGGTTGTCTGCGTGTGTGTGTGTGTGTGTGTGTAATTTTTTTTTCTCCTTTGGATTATTTGCAGTTTTAATGTGGTGCTCTCCAGGGACGAGGCCTCCTTTGATACCCGTGGCAATGATAAGCTGCTCTGGCTGCCGACCACCGGACCCCCGTGGCAGATGGTGAGTGAGAGTCCTGCAACAACACATTTCTTTATGTCAGTCGTGTGCCTCACGCTCGACACACACACACACACACGCACGCACACACACTGTGCAGCCAGTGGGATAATGAAAAGCCCAGTTCTGGTCATGGCTAACTCAATCTCATTATAATCTCTCTCCCTTTTTTATTTTATTCATTCCTCCCCCCCCTTGGGATGCTGTCTGCCAGCGATGTGGCTTTCAACCTCCCGAGAGAACATCTTTTGAAAAGAGCCAGGAGACCCTAATGAAGTCACAGAGTGGCACAATTATTTCCCAAAGAAGGAGCATTAATGTACTTCACAATTCCCCGCGGAGGAGGCGTGATGACAATTGGTTTGTACAGCTTTGATCGCTGCTTTAAACAGCGGCCCGGGATAAACTGCAGGGCGAGGCCTCCTCGCCGCCGCTGAGCCGGGAACCCTGGAAGTGGCCATCGAGCCTCGGACGCCTCAGACAGCCGCCGCAGTTTAAAATAGCACACAGCCCTGGAATTAGCTTCTGTTGGGAATATGAGCGAGCAGTGGGGAAGGAATTAGAAAATAAAGTGAGGAGTGAGCGTTTGACTCCAGAAACAGGGATACATTGTAATAGGACAGGAAGTGAAGCGATCACGTTGTGTTGCTGCAGCGTCTGCCAGGATTCAAATTTCTGGACAAGGTCAAAGGTCACCACCCTTTAAAAGAGGGAAACCAATTGAGACGTCACAGTTTCTCAGCCTGCCGGTCGGCTGACGCAGTGGTGTGGCGGTTAGCACTCGCACTGCAGCAACCAGGTTGAGGGTTTGATTCCCTGCTCGCGGCTCTGTGCGGAATTTGCATGTGTCCGTGAAGACACTTGAGCTTCGGTCAACTGGCTCTAAACTGTTTTGTCGAGTCTTTTACAAACAAGCACATCTTTAATGAACAGAAAACTTCTTTTGAATGCAGTGAAAAGTTCATTTCACTGCATCCCAAATGTGAAATTCCTGCCCGGACTCCAGACTTCAGACTGTGAGTGTCTTTATTCTTCTCCTCTTCATCTAAACTACGGCCCGCATGCATGTATAATAAAACCCATGGCTACTGGCTATCATCAAGGCTAATATCTTTAGCATTAGCCGCTGCTGCAGAACAAATTGTCGCCACTTCCTGTGTTTGCTCTCCTTTTTTCCTCCCAGGCTAAACGTGCTACTTGCAGCGGGCCGCCCCATCCTGAAGGACGCTAAACCGCTAGCGACCGCAGGAAATCTTCGTCTAGCAGCTCTGTGCCGCCAAAACTTGGCTCCGTTTTTCATGACGTCACGGCCCTGAGGAAAGTGCCCGCCAGCTGACAGGATTTCTGCGTCAACATCCAGTTTTTTTTTCTCGCCCTGCGTGGCAGCTGTGGCGTCGAGCAGCATCGATCATGACCCGTCCTTTGGCCAGTCATTCAAAAAAGCCGCTGCTGTGTGTGTGAGAGGGGAGGGAGGACGGAGGGGGGAAAGAGAGGCGGACGAAAAATCAATAGGTTTCCATTATGTGTTTGGGCGGTGTCACTGGCCTGTCAATGATCCTGTTACAGCGGCGGCGGCGGGCGGGCGGCCGGGTGACACGGACCTGCACTCCTCCTCCTCCTCCTCCTCCTCCTCTTCGCAGCGCGCCGCCGCCGCTGACAAGAGGGAAACACGCTGACAGGCGCCGCCGACAAGCTAGAACACAGATTTGCACTTCAAGCAGCCGTCCGAGGAGCTGGTAGCGCGCAGGGGCCACCAGGGCGGCGGCGGCGAGGCGGTCAGAGGGCGGGGCCACCGGGGCGGATGGGTGGGGCCTCCGTCCATCCGTCCGTCCGTCCGTCCAGCCTCCTCCTCCTCTTCCTCCTCCTCCTCCTCCTCCTCCTGTCTGACTGACTGACTGTCTCGCCTCTCCGCCACACAAACGCTTTTATCCCCCTATAAATTATTCACCTCTGGATACACCAAAGGAAACTGGCCTGCACTGATTGTGGCTGAGGGGAAATTTATTTAAAGGGAAAAAAAAAAGAAAGAAGAAGAAGAAGAAAAAGAACCCTGGGGCCTGGTCTCCTCGGCCACTACTGCCAAAAAAAAAAAAAAAAATCATTATGCAAAACCCCACCTACAGCGCGTGGATCACAGTCCGGAGCAGAGCGTCGCTAATCCTTTCTTTTAATCTGCCGTGAATTATGTGACGTCTTGATCGCAGATTCATGCAATTTCTTTTTTCCTTACGGGGGGCTGAAGGTTCCCCGTTCCACACTGTCTGTTCTTTCATGCTCCACACCAAAAGGAGAGGAGTCACTCAAAATCCTCTGGAAAGCAGTGTGATGAGCCCGCTGTTCGCAGCCTCCTGCTTAAAAAAAATACAAATCAAAAAACCCAAAACAGACAAAAAAACAAAACAAAGTCTCGACTTCCAGCGTCTGGCTAAACTGCGAGAGCTGTCGGTGAGGCACCAGGGCCCTTTCTGACATCACAGAAACATACAGGTGATTCCCCAAAACCAGACAGGAACCGTCAGGAGAAGACGAGGTCAGCTGACCCCAGAACAGGACAGACAGACAGACGACACCAACCAAGCCGGACCTCCTCCTCACATCCCTCCTCTCCATCTCTGATTGTCTACATGTTTTTGTTTTGTGTGTGTGTGTGTGTTTGCGTGCGTGTGTTGTGTTGTTTTTTTTCCCTTCCACCACCATGAGCTAAACAGCCTGCTTAGCTGTTCCTTTGCATACATTATGCCCCAGCAACTGGCCTTGGGACACATAGTGACGTCACATACAGGCCACACTTGTCATTTCTTCCAATTACACACACACACACACACACACACACCCTCATATGCTGCCAATTGAGTCGGTAATGACTCGGGGAATTCAGGTTAATATGTTGACAAGGTTTAACAACAGCGGGTCATGTTGCACAACACACGCATGGCTGCGCGCGCGGAGCGCCGCAGCTGACAGGTCCTAATCACGCGCTGCCCCGCAGGCACCGCGGCGCCGCAGCGGCGGTTTTTTTTTTTTTTTCTCCTCTCCTAATCACGGTGCAGCGCGCGCGCGGACGCGATCGCCAGATTGAGACGTGAGTTATGCGTCAAAGTTGCTGTAATTGTCTCCGCTAATTGGCCGGACAAGCGCGCCACAGCGCACGCGCACCCGAGTAATTACCCGAGTCAGGATGTCTTTATTTCATCTGGTGGGAGATTGTAATTTATTTATTTCCCCTGGTTAGACTGTTGCAGTAAATGATGTCCTCCAATCTGACATGAAAGACACAAAGCAAACAATAGGCGCATTTGTTTATTTGTAATAATTAAATGAACGATCAAAAATGGCATGGTAGAAAAAAAAAAACTTTTTATGTACTTGTGAATTATGAAAGAGGGAAGTCCACGAGAAGAAGACACAAACAGCTAAAAGGGGCCTCAGCATGTTCAAATAATTAATGAAACTGACTTATGGGGACAAAGAGCAGCAACAGCGTGTTGGTTTATTGAGTTTATAAAAGCAAAAAATTACAAAGACAGGAATCGAACAATGGCAGGAGGACAAAAAAAAATAAATACAGATTTATTTTTATACGGATTTTCTGACGGAATTTCCCCCCCAAAACAATTTAGAGGATCAAGCTGATGTCGTAATGGGGTGGACAAGAAAAACAAAACAATGCAACAAAATCGTTCATTTCAATTGGCCAATGACGTAAATGATGAATCATACCATTATTTTCCTCTGCGTGTTGGACAGGCGGTGCACAACAAGCCACTAGAACAGTCTGATTCAAATGTTCCGTTTAGGAATTAGATAGAAAAAGATACACGGAAAAAAACAGCGTTTTATTTTATTTTATTTTATTTTTTAAATATCTGGGATATTTAAAGGGTCAATGACATGAAGAGACCAAAAAAAAAAAGGAAAAAGAAAAAGAAAATGCAATCATTTAAAATTCTCTTCTGATTAAAGTCTCCCATGTCATTATACAGCCCTGTGCCTGCAGTCAGACTGAGCATCACTGTGTCATTTACAGTAGGAAGATTAATAATGCAACAATATGCCCACAGTGGCGATGCCGCACCTTGGGCAACATCATTATTTCCTATTAATTACTCGCCAGCCGAATGCCTTCAGAACACGGAGCCGCAGTAGGTGTGACGGTCGGTGTGTGTGTGTGTGTGTGTGTGTGCAGTGGTCAGGGAGCAGCTGCCCTGCATCCCGCCGGGCAAACTCTGACCTCCTTTTTATTTAACATCCCCAAAGTGGAGCCTTGACAGGAAGACGGAGCGCTTTGGCTCCTCTCTCTCTTTTTTGATGTGGATGAGGAGAGATATGTAGAATATGAGCCCAGAAATGACGAGTCAGGCAGGATGAAGCCGCGACATGAGAGGAAGAAGGAGTCGGAGGAGGGGGAGAAAGAAAAAAAAAAAAGAAAGAAGGCGATCTCGACGTGTCTGCAGTCATCCTTCACGCTGCTGCTGCTGCAGCCTGATGCTGCACGTCCCCTGCATCGCCGGCAGAGGACGAGCATGCGCAGTAAATACCACGAATTAACCCCCTCTTTTTTTTAAGTGACTATTTTGAAATTAACGCAGAGGGATTTAAAAGAGTGAAAAAATATGTTCAGCAAACAAGCCTCATGCGCAACAGTTCCGTTATTGGGCGGCAGGGGGTGCTGTTCGACTCGTTCCCTAGCATGAAGCCACGGGAAAGGAGCGCGTCAGCTGGTTGTGCACGAGCAGGGAGCAGGAGAACAATGATAGTGAAATGGACGGAAGAGCAAGTGGGACAAAGGCGAGGTAATTATGGAGTTAATTTGGAGATTTTAAAAATAATAATAAAAGTTTTTCAAACAAACAACGTTTAATCTAATTCTGTCTAATTTGTAAGTGGTTTCATTTGTTGTTTTATTCCTCAAATGTTCGCACGATATTCCTGGAATATTCTAACACCATACTATTTAATTTATTTTATTTTATTTTATTTTTATTTAATAATATTTTGCTGGCACCCACTTCCTCCTTCAAGGCCCCGCGTGCACACGACTTCCTCTCCATTTCAACAGTGCGGCTGTTTAAAAGCTCTTACACATGCCGCCGCCGCCGCCGCCGCTGTCTTGCCCCCAGTGCGCGAGCATCACAACAACACAATTCAAACGCAACAACAAGAACAACAACAACAACAAAAAACGTCTCCGCCTTTGTTGCATTTTGAAGGAGAAATTTAATTACGACCTCTGTCGCGTGTAGGTATTGGCGGCGGGCGGCGGGGTGGAATAAAATGAAGAAAAGGAAGAAGAAGAAGAAGGGGAAAAAAAAAGCAGGCGACAGATGAATATACGGAGCAAATGACAAAACACGAGGCTGCCGCCGCCGCCGCCGCCGCCGCTGCTGCTGCTGGTGTGCAGTGACAGATGAAAAGACAAAGGATGTGCCGCTAACAGGCAAAAACGCGGCGCTACAAAGACGCGCGCACCTTTGAGAGCGCCGGTTTGTTTTATGGCGCCTCTCCCGGGTTGCATCTGCTGTCGATTTGCAGAGGAGACGAGCGGGGATGAGTGAACATGCCCTGTTTAAGAAACAAACATGCAGATTAGATGGGATCTTGACAACACACGCGCACTTCATGTCCCACTGCTCATATCTCAATGTGCATGATGGTGGTGGAGAGGGAAAGAAGGAGGAGGAGGAGGAGAAGAAGAAGAAGAAGAAGAAGAAGAAGAAGAAGAAGAAGAAGAAGAAGAAGAAGAAGAAGAAGAAGAAGAAATGCAAACAAGAGTAAGGCAGACAAGAGGATTGGAAAATCCGGCAGGTTGACAACACTTAGGCCCGCCGTCAGTCTGCAAAACACACAGCAATGATGGGGGGAAATGGATGGATGCATCAGTAAACAAATGTAAATAATGAGGTGGCGCTTGGGGATAAATAGTGGAATTTAAAACGCGCTAACATCCGTTTCCCCAATCCCTAATGGCTGCCTCCTAAAAAAAAAAATTAAACAATAAAATCTTTATTTAGACTAAAATAAAAAACAGGAAAAACACACTGGAATAAACAAGGAACTGAGGCATCTGCTAAATGCATGTTTTTGTTATTATCACTGTTCTTTTCCTTTCCAGAAATGAAAGTGGGGGTAAAGGATGTGGATGTCACTTCAAGTGGAAATCAGACCAGCAGAGAAATATTCTGAGGAAAGTGTCAAAAAAATTTGTGGTACTAGAGATGTCAGTCAGTCAGTCAGTCAGCTGCTCTTCATCACTACACAGCGTCACAACCGTCAAGTTGTGAAGTCATGGAATTAAGAGGGAAATAAATGCAAACTGCTTGTGTCCAGTTTTATTTTGATGCGGGTCAAAGTTATGCAGAGAAAAGAATGGAAATCGTAACAACCACAAATCTATCGTAAAGATGCATGTTAAGTTTGAAATAGGATATTTCTTTGGAATTCCGAACCCAGAAACAAAACATCACACACACAAAGAATATGCATGCATTCCTAGCACACACACACACACACACACACACACACAGTAAGAATACATGCACATTTTTCAAACACACACACACACAGATTGAATAAATTTGTTTTTTTTTCAACACACATACACACAAAACCATAACCCTAACCCAAGGGTTGGGATTAACCCTAACCCCAACTTCAACCCTAACTCCAACAACCGCAACACTGTGTGTGTGTGTGTGTGTGTGTGTGTGTGTGAGAGAGAGAGAGAGAGAGGGAGAGAGAGGGAGAGAGGGAGAATGTCTAAACCAAAAACCTACACTCAAAACCAAAACCCAAAAACAAAACAAACCTAAAACTTGTGTTGCGTTCGTCAAATTTCTGAGCATTTTGAATTTCCTTCTACCGAGAGCAGCAGGATCAGCAGCAAACAGGTAAGAGGAGCGAGTGCCAGCTAGCTCCCTTTCCTTCTTTGCAAATCTTATTAGAATTAAATTAAAATGAGCAGTGACAAAAAAGTATTGTGAACGTCTGACTTGAAGTACTTGAAACATGTCCCAAATCGGAAAAAAGTCACACTATGCACTCTTGCAAAAAAATTAAAAGTCCCAGATCAGCCCAATACTTGCAGGAGTGACTGTTGGGAATGTTGGGATAGTTAAGCATGTAAAAGAGTGATAGAATGTAAAATCTCAACATGTACAGAAATTGAGGAAAACATTCATAGGGTTGATTGTTTTGAGGGGGTCAAATAATTTACACACTGGAAAAACTTTGAGGAGTTCTGCATCTGAGTAGGAATTGATTCTAACTAACTCCAGCCCCAACCCCAAGCCCAACTCCAATCCCAACCCCAAGCCCAACTCCAACCCCAACCCGAAGCCCAACTCCAGCCCCAACCCCAAGCCCAACTCCAATCCCAACCCCAAGCCCAACTCTAACCCCAAGCCCAACCCTAACACCAAGCTCAACTCTAACCACAACCTTAACCAAAACTCCAACCCTTACACCCTCCCCAACCCTATCCCCAATTGCAAACCTAACCACAGCCTTAACTCCAGCACCAACTCCAACTGCACACCCAACACTGACCCCAGCCCAAACCCTAAACCCTAAACCCAACCTCGAACGTTGAGATGAGCCCCAGCACTAACCCCAACCCTACCTCTGACAGCAACCCTAACCCCGACCCTATCTCTAACCCCAACTCTGAAGCCAATCCCAACCCCAACCCTTATAATAACCCGAAAGTAATTGTACTCCTAAATTTAAACCTGACCCAACCCTAACCCCAATCCCTACTCTAAAACCCTAATACTAACCCACAAACATTCTATAATCTTTTCCATCCATTTTCTATATCTGCTCTCTCCTGCACTCAGAATTTAGAGTTCCCAATTGGCCTTACAGTTCAAAAAAATAAAATCACAGATCACTGTGACTTTACTAAATTATAAAATTAAAGGAAAAAATTAATAATAAATAGCCAGCAGACCAGATGCTCAGGGTCCACTGGCAACCTGTGTAGCTGCAACAAATCAGCATCCAACTGCACTTTAAATGTTTTTCATTGACCTTTTTTTTTTTTTAAAGGTCCACCCCCCACACTCCCTGAGAACTCTATGGCTCCATGGTGGCCTGACAGTTTCCCGTCTACTCTACCCAAACCGACTCCATGTCAATGCTGGCCCCGAGGGAGGGAGGGGAGACTCATGCGAGCGAACAAATAAGTGGCAGAAAATGAACAAATGATTAGTATGCCGTGAAAAGAACAATGCGCGTCTTATTTAGCATTTAGATAAGCATCCGTCCTGAGGAGCACGGCTTCAAAGTTGAACTCAGTTTAGGCGGTGGGGGGTGGGGAGGGGACCGGGACGGGGCTGGCGGATTAATTCTCTCCCCCTGCATGCTTCATTGAATCTCTCATTACCAAACTTTGTCCGTATTGATGTTAGATTTGATTGAAGATTAGAGCATTTAGCAAATCTGGCTCTTCCGCGCGTGTTGGCGCGGCCGCTCGCCGGTCAATACCCCCACTTTCATCCAGTGTCTGCTTCATTTAAACTTAATCAACTCCATCAATGAACTGGAACAGCCTGCCGTCCCCGGGAACAATAGCTTTTGTTGGATAATGCTTTGGTCTTATTCCCAACCGGGTGGCGATAAACCCAAAATTACACTATGATGAACTATTTCAATCAATATGATAATGGAAATTGGTCCGGGCCGACTCTTGGCGGGGCTTAAGGAGGCGGCCTAAAGCCGAAGTGACATTAATACATCTGCGGGCTCCAACACACGCCCCCCCCCCCACCTCCTTCTCCCCCGCCTCACTTTATTGTCCCGTGGTTTCAGTGACATTGACGGCACCATATTGCAAAGCACCTGGTGGCTTAATGATCTCGCCGTGCCGGGGAAACGCTCGCCTCCGTGTGGATGCGCGAGCTGCCGCCGCCGACATTGTTTCCCAACTAAATTATAGGCCGTATACTTTGTTTCCTGTAGTGGCTCAGCGGGGGTGTAGATCAATCATGGGCGGCGGCGGCGCTGTAAAACAGCTTCAGCCGCGGCGCCGCCTGCTCGTTTGGACATTTTGTCCTTGCGCTGGCTCCCGGCGCCGGCTGCGAGCTCCAGTTCATCATATTTATACGGCTACCAAAAGACCAATTCCGCCGGCCGTAGCCGGGGAAAAACGCATGCCTCCCATCTGTTGCGCGCTAATAAATATGCCACCTTGCGGGACGATCCAGGAGTGATCACGATGATCGACTGCCGAGCGGCGCCGCGCACCGCCGGCCTGTTTATTTGAGAAAGTTTCCCCTTGGCCAATAATTGTCAAATTTATTTCGGCATCTATTATCATTTTCCGGGGTGATTTATGAAAGCGGGCCGAGCTGTTGTTGTTGTTGTCGTCGTTTTTTTTTTTTTTTTTCTTTTTTCCACTTGCACACCTCGCTGAGTGATTTCATTATCATTTCTGAAGCCGGTGGCGGCTACAGAGAGACGCCGCCGCCTTTGGTGCCGTCGTTTCACAGTGAAGTGAGCAGTTATTACTGGAGCTGAAAGTCCCAGCTGTCCTCTAGCGGGGAGCCGCCGCTGATCAGCTCCGTCTCCCCGGAGTCGGCCCCAGACTGATGGAGTCTTTGGATTTGTGGTTACACACGAGCGCCGCTGCCACCGCTGCTGTGCGCCGCAACGGAGCAGCTGAAGCCGATTCTGCGGCAGAAAACAACAAGTGCTGGAATCAGTGAGAGAAACGGAGCTGAGCCGTTTATTGAACAGACCGATTGATTAATCTGTTGCTGGAGCCAAATGATAGAAAATGTAACGAGATTGAAAAGTACCACAAACAGAAATAATGGCCTTGACAAGACGTGTTTTCTATTTGCTTATCAAGTGAAATTGACCTTTGCCCTTTTGATCACAAATAAATCTCTTTTATTTACTGGTAGTTGTTTATTTGTGATATTTTTTCTTCTTTTAAGGCCCGCACAAAGCATACCAGTAAACACAAAGCGTGGGAAATTAGCCCTCTTTGACGTCACAAAGGGCACTGACACTTCACTGATTGGTAGCTCTTCCAGGCCTGAGAACACCTCCCGCCCACACCAGGGCCAGATGTTGGCTCCGCCCACTGACACTGCCTCGTCTTTGTCCCCCATCCAAATATGTGGAAGAGCCAACAAAGCATTGGTTTTCAGCTGGAGGCTGTAAACAGGGGGCTAAATATGGCGCTTTCTGGAGATGAACAGAGCGCTTTAGAGTAATCTGTGTTTTGGCGTGTTGGGGGTGAAACGACACAATGTTGCCGCAGCACCGCCTCCAAGCATGCTAACCGGCTAGCAGCCAGCTTGACGGCTGGCAGATTAATCATCTCCCTCGCTGAGAAATGAACTTCCTGCGGCTCCAGACCAGAGAACACCAACCGTCTTCTGCGGCGTTTATTCACAGGCCTCACAAGTTCCTGCGCCGGGCGCCCACCTTGACCACCCCACCCCCGCCCCTGCTCTCCCAACCCCCCATCTAAGCTGTCAATTAGCCTGTCCTGTGGTGGTAAAGCCTGCGCTCCGCTAAATGCCGCCGCCGCCGCTCCCCATCGCCAGTCGCTTGACACTCTCTGAATGTGTCGTCTGCCTTTGTTTCCATGTTTTTCCTCGGTGCAGCGCTGGAAATGATAAGAGAGGACAGACGCGCACAACAGATGCAGCACCTTGAACATCAAAGGGCCCGCGCTGCAGTATCAGTGTCGGCGCGTGTGTGTGTCTGCTGCAGCAGCTCCGCTCACCCTGTGCAGCCGCCGCCGCCGCCGCTGCTGCTGCGCCTGCCGTTCGGCAGGAGAGGGTAAAAAAACAAGACAAAAAAAAAAAAAAACTGAAAAAAAAGAAAGCGCGCGAGCCGGCAGCCCAGAATATAAAACATTTCCAGGCCTCTTCTCCTCCTTCGTCTGTCTCCTCAGCGGCTCTCTGAGGTGATGGAGGCCTGAGTGACGGAGCCGGGAGCTTTCATCTCCGGCAGCCAGTGTAAATAGCTTGTCATGTCTGATTGACGCTCTGACGTGCACACGCGGCCGCGCACCCGCCCGGAACAAGCGGAAGCAAAGTCGAGAATCCAGCGAAGAACACGGAGCAACGCCGGTTCTGCCGCCGTCAAACCGGAGCCGCAGTAATGAATGAGTAATTACGTTGGAGGAGGGGAAAAAAAAAAAAAAAAAAGGGGAGAAAAAAGTAGCGACTCCGCTGCAGCACTTCCTCCGATAAGATTTCTCGTCCATCATCATGCGATGGAAGCGGTGGAGGAAAAAAATTTGCATAAATTCCGTAACAGCTCGTGCGGCGGCGCAGGCAGGGTCGGATGCAAATCTTGGTGTTTCGCAGCCGCTAAATGGAAGCAGTGCCGTGTTCAGTCTATTTTTTTTTAAACGACTTCACAATAACACACACACGACTTTACTATAATACACACACACAATCACACAGGCAGTCGTCAGTGTCGGTTCAGAGACGCTGTAGCTCAACAATCGCAGCCGCGCTGATTAAAACTGTGATGCAAAACCTGTTAATCAAGTTTTCAGGGCTTAAAATCTGAAGCGGAAGTCGTGATTGACAAAATCTGAACTACATCTACAAATTCTACTCTACTACTCTACTTTAACAACATAGATTTTCTTTTTTCTTTTTTTTTTTAAATGATGGCTCTCAACATATTCCAGGTCCCTGGAGACTGAAAGCTCAGAATTTTGACATGGATCATATTTTTTAAGAACAAATCTGCTAAAATTCAGTCCTTCCCACAGTTTTGTGGAAAAAGTTGACTTCAGCAGAGCCGTCAACACAACAATCCCAGACTTGGTAGTTTACAACCCGCTGTCCTTTCCTCTTCGTCCTCATCCTATCTGTAGCTCCGTCTCTTTTCCCTCTTTTCCCTGGATGCCGACTGCTGGTGATTTGAGCAGCTGTAAAAAAAAAAAAAAGAAGATTCAGATGGGAGCTTTTCAAGATGGATGGACGAGTGCGACCCAGCCGCCCTGCAGTGTTGCTTGAAAGGATGCCGGAAACAGGAGTTCAGTGGTGTGGTGCTGAGGGTTGTGCGCGGTTGTGTGACTTTGTTAGCCATGTTTCTTTTTTTTTTTTTGCGAAACATCCGGCGGCGTCGGCAGACTGGCGCTTGAAAAGATCCTCCCTCAAACTCTTTGTTTCGCTGCAGCTGTTGTTGCTGAAGTTCAACTCCAACACAACACTGTGCTCCTGTCAAAACGTCAGCGTGCGTACAGCGGCTGCGCCCGCCCCCACCCCTACCCCCACCGCCCCCTCCCCTCCCCATCTTTCATTTTAATGACATAATATATTATTTTAACATGCATTATGCAGCCGGCGACGTGATGGCTCACGCCGCTCGACACATATTTCTTTGTTTGGCCCCAGAATGCGGCGCTTTGGTATTTCACAATAGAATTTTTTTTTTTTTTTTTTACTTTGATTTCATCCACACACGCACACACACACACACATGCAGAGGAAAACATCACTCTCATCTGCACTCCAATGCGCTGGAACTGGCGTGAAAGGAGCAGTTTAACTAAAGAGAATATATGCATCAAATGAAAAGCAGATGAAAAAATATGCAATTATGTCTCTGATTGGCTGACGAGTTCCGCTGCCAAGCCGCCTGCCAGCGCGCTACTACTAGAACCTTGGCCCAAATGGGCCGCGTCCAGGCCTGGGCGAGGACCCCGGGAACATCAGAACAGCGGTGCCCCCCCCAACCACTACCCCTCCGGTTCCCCTCAGATCTGCGGCCAGTGCTTGCCCTCCCGCCCACCGCTGCCCAGATAATGGAGCTCCGCCTCTGACTGGCTGCCAAGAGGTCGGAGGCTGCCCGGGAGTAATGACCTCAGGGGGTACTTTGTGACACCCGGGGTGCAATAAAGCCTCCAGCCACGGACAAAGCAGACCCTCGGGGTCAATTTTTAAACACCTTTATGCCTTTTCGCCGAGGGAGGGGGCGGGGGTTGTTGCTTTGTTTACTGCAGGGCCATATCTTACATATCGAGCACTGGGGGTGGTGGCGGTGGGGAGACACCTTTATCTCTCCTCGCAACTTAAATTTACCTCCACCGAGAAGGAAAAAAACCCGAAAAAAACCCCAGCAGAAGAGTGCTTTTGATCGGAACGCCCGCCGCCGCCGCCGCCTGACCTCCTCGCCTCCGATGAAACATCGCTGCTGCTCGCAAAACGCCGGCGAATGTCTGCAGGCCGCGGATGAGAAACCCGGCGTTATTGAGGCACGCAGGGGAGTTTGGAATCACCTGCGATTGAAACCGCCCCCCTCCCCTCCCCCTGCCCCTGCCTCCTCCTCCACCACCTAATAGGTTAATTGCAGCAAAAGCGCAGGGTCTCGCCCCATCGAACAGCCCAGGATCGGCCAACGCCGACTCTCTCTCTCTCTCTCTCTCTCCCCTGCAGGGCCAGAGTTGGTCTGTCAGCAGTTAAATGCTTCCCGCCCCCCCGCCCCGACCGACCCCTCCCCCCAACACAACTCCTCAACCCCTCCCCCCCTCCCCGAACACTCAACAATCAATTTACCTCCTCCGGGTCCATGAACCCAAAGATTTGACCTTGTAGACTTCAGCTTTTGTTCCGCCCTCCCCGTCTCACGCACCTTATCGAGTTCTTATTAGAACACAGGAGGGAGTTTGGTTTTGAAGTTCTCTTTCAGAGACTTATACGCAGATCCGACATTCCAGTTTCCTCTCCGCCCCCTTGCGGTCGAAAAAAACCCCCAAACATTGGCAGTTTATTTGGGCTAACGGGTCTGTAGTCCCAGTTGAACATCTCAAAACGAAGTTTCCAATGGATCCATTTCAAATCAAACCAAAAAAAATGTTGTTAAAATTCACTTTACTATCGTTGTGGAAAGATAACTTTGACCTCTTCTTCTGTTGAAGCAGTTTATCCTTTACCTGGTTAGTGACCACACCCCCAGTCTGGTGTTGGCTCCGCCCCCTGAGACCACCTGGATTTTGTCCCCTTGTGAACACGGTTACAAGGTCCAATGGAGCCGATGGTCGAGTTTAGAGCGGGGCCCAAGAAATAATAATAAATATGTTACGTACAGACAAAAACTGTGAAAATGACATTTAGTTCCGAATTCAGTGGTGTAAAAATTTATTTTGTTATAAATAAAAGTTTGAACTACTGACAGGTAAATGCACCTCTGCACCCAACTCCGCCTATTTTGTAGGGTAACCAATGGTGACAGTGCATGCCCAGCTAGGTGCTGGCTAATTGGGTATACTGGGAATATAGAAGGCGACACCTTTATTTTCCTTTACTTGATATTTACTGAAGCTTTTTGTTTCCGTCGGCACCGGAGTGAAGACTTGACGTTAGCGTCGCTTCTCGAGCAGGAAACGGCTGTGAAGGGAGAGGAAGTGACACGAGGAGGCGGCTGGCAGTAGGAGGAAATGACCTCAATATCCCCCGTTAGGCCGACTCGGTGAGAAAAGACGATCATGACGCTTATGTTCAGAAAGTTGCCTCATCTTCACGTGATAAAACATCTACTGGACAGCCGAGTCAGTCGCTCTGCAAACAGAGAGCTTATGAATATTAAAAAGTAAAATAGTAATAATAATAATAATAATAATAATAATAATAATAATAATAATAAATAATAATAATAATAATAATAATAATAATAATAATAATAATAATAATAATGATAATAATGAAAGTGAAAAAGTGAAAGGGCCAATATTCTACACTACACATCTCCAGAAAACAGACAATTTAGCCCTGTGTTTACAGCTTCCAGCTAAAACTGATGCTTTGCTGGACCGTCCACGTTTGGAAAGGAGCAACAAAACAAAAGATGTGTGAGGGGGCAGAGCCAACATCTGACTGGGGGTGTGGTCACGAACATGGGAGAGGCAGCAGTGAAGGATGGACTTTTCTCACTTCTGGTTTTCTGCCAGGTTAAGAAAAATGTATATATATATATATATATATATATATGTATATATATATTTTCAGTATTTAAAATAATTTTTGATTACTTTATTTAGATTTATTTTAGCAGGAATAATCCCATTAAGATTGAGAATCTGTTCTGCAGAGGGAGTCCTGGCCAAGACAGCAGCATGAACAGTTGCATATTCAAAAGCACATCAGGTTTGAAACTGAAACAAACTAGTTCAGCCTCACGTGGCACCTTTACATTGAATTCTCTGGTCAATTTACTCCCACCCTCCCCAAAAAAACCAACAAAAAAACAAAAAAAGGCCATGCATGATATATACAAGCTTAAAGGAGCCTCAGCAATAATATTTCTCTGCACTAATAACCAGTGTGTCGCACCGTAAGACAAACAACGGGCACAAAATAAAAACAAGCGCTGCCCAGATCTTCTCTGACATTTGTGCCGAGCCTGTTTTTTCCTTCTTCTCCTCTCTCGCTCTCATTGTTTTCCCTTTTCCTCCACCGCCGCCTCGGCATTAAGGAGCAGAAGTGCAGCCGGTGTGTTGATGTTGCTGTTGGTGGAGGACTTTTCAATTTGCTGAGGGGGAAGACGGAGCGGCTGAGGATGTATCCACCAGGGGGACGAGCTGAACTCAGCTGGAGCAGCCGACCGGAGGGGAGGTGGGGGTGGGGGTGGAGGTGATGGAGGGGTGGGGGGTGGGGGTGTGTGGGGGGGGGCAAAGGAACACAGCCAACAGAGCCAGGAAACATACTTCACGTTATTGATTTTGTCGATCGCCTTAAATGAGGGGCACTCCAGGCCAAAGGCTCACCTCTGCATGTTCCCGGCCTCGTTACAGCAGCCGGCAGGAGGAGGAGCTGCGTGCGTGCATGTGCACGTGTGTGTGTGTGTGTGTGTGTGTGTGCTGGGGGGGGCGGTGGAAGGTGCGCGTGGCCGTGCCAAAGTTGGAAGAAGTGCAATTTCCCGAACCCTCAAAGCGATGCGCGTTAACCTTTGGCCGCTGTCCCACGCATTGTCCGCCGCGGGTGACGACCTGCGGGTGGCGCCGGTAAACCAGGCCAGCGTTCTGCACGGCGCCGAGGACCAGGAGCTGCACGAGAAGAAGAAGAAGAAGAAGAAGAAGAAGGAGGAGGAGGAGAAGAAGAGCAGCGGCTGTCAGGCTGCACCGCCTCTGCTGTCCTCCTCACTCTGACCACGCCCCCTCTACACTCTGGCCCCGCCCCCTCCACACTCAGGCCCGCCCGCCCGCCTGCCGCTGATCCATGGCCACCGCCCCGTTATGAATGACTTCTCAAGGCAAATATTGATCAAGTGGAGCGCGCGGCGGCGGCGCCTTAAAGCAAATGTCCATAAGCAATTACTGGCCCAGTGTTTTCCATGTCCGCCTCGGCTGACACCCTCATTTGTTTCATATTCCCATACGTCCTGTCAGGCACGACAGGAAGCCTTTACTTTCCTGTACAGTCGCTCTCAACAGTCGCTCAATAGCAGTTTAACTCGCTGACGATCGAGGCCAGCAGGTCGCCGGAATTCTGTCTGTCTTGAAGTCGGTGCAACAGGAGTTTTTTTTTTTTTTTTTTTTTTACAGCAATTATGCAACAAATAATAGAACAAAAATCTGTCTTTCCTTGATAATCAATACCAGACTCAAACCTCCGCTGAAAATCAGACCACAATTGGCTGAGCGGTGTAGCCGTAGCTGAAGTCCAGAGGATTTAAAGGACTCATGGGGTTTTTTTTTCAGCCGCTGCAAAGCAGAGCAGCAGGAAGTCAGAACTACAGTGACCATCATCCTTTGGGTCCTCACACCTGCACAGATCCTGTAGTTGGACAAAAGAAATGGCACATTCTGCTCATGTTGGAATGTTCAAAGTACATCAAGCAACTTTTCTTCCCTGAGAAATGATTGCGATTAAATAATTTATCATGGACTCCAAGGTCACATCCCTGCTAGCGCTGGAGCTACCAAATAAAAATAGTTATCTGTTGAATCGGGGCAAAATTTAAAACATTGATGGTTTTGAAATATTTCAGCATGCTTTTTTTGAACGGAATGGATAAAACTTTAGAGCAGGACAATCCAGCCAATCAGGATGCTGGCTTCAAACCACCTGCTTCATCCTTCAGCGCCCCTGATGTTGGCGCTGTTTCCGTCTCACTTCGTCACACCAGAATCCCGCAGCGAGAGGTGGGCGGGAGCAGTGGGCGGGGCCACGGGCTTATCTTTGCTTAGCGCCGCTTCCCATCCGCTTTTATTAAAGTGTAATCAAACAGCACTTTAAGTGGAAAATAAATATCCACATCTAATAAGCCGCTCAGCCGGATCGTGTAAATGCAAATTTCCAAGCTGCTTGCCGTCCGGCCCACCGAGGGCGAGAACAAGCGCCGGCGGTCGGCAGTAAATCAGACGAAGTGACGGCGGGATAACGACCGGTTGGCGGCGCCGAGCAGATTGAGTGATAACAAACCGCTCGTGTTGCGCGCCGCGTTCCATTTAGCATCCCGTCACCTGAGGGGGGGGGGGCGGAGAAGCAGCCTGGTGCGCCTCATTAAAGGGCCAGTCCGCGTGCAGCGTTAATTTTTGCAGCGCAAGCGGCAGAAATAATTCACAAGACAAACTTCCTGTTAACGTTAACGGGGCGGGAGGAAGGGAGGGAGCCAAGTCGATTCCCCCGCCCACAGCGCCGTCCAGATGAGCCGAGAGCAAACAGGCGAGGACTGAGAGTGTGAATGGAAAGAAAGAAAAAAAAACAAGAGAAAAAAAAAACCCACCAAGCACTAAATTCTGATTTATAAGACGTCCAAATTTGTGGCGACTTCCTGTTTGGGGAGGTTTCGCTGATTTAGCTGCTAATTGGTGACAGAAGCTGTCAGACTGGAGGATTGTGGTGGCTCCTGTCAGGAGAAAAAAAACAAGACAAAACAGAAAAACAACAACCCAAAAACCAAAAAGCTTTTCTTCTGTCTCCCCCCCCCCTTCCTGTCTGATATTTACCCAAAACACATTAAGCAGATCAAGAAGAGGAACAATCAGCTCAGGATCATTACGGACCCTGCCGCCTCGTCCTCGTCCTCCCCCAAACCGTCTGTGTGATTGATGAACGTGTTGGTTTGTTAGTTGGAGGAAAACAAAACAAAACAACCCCCCCCCCCCCTCCCTCCTTCCCCACCGAAAATAAATAAAAAATAAAAATCCAGATATGTTGTTTGCGATAAATCACGCCGATCAGCCGGCGGACGCTCGGAAGAAGAAGAAGAAGATGAAGAAGAAGAAGCCGCGTCGACTCGGCTAATCGTCCTCCTCCAGCCCCCACCCCCCACTCTCCACCCCTCCCTCCCTCCTTTTCCCCCTCCTTCCTCCATCCGGAGCACTCAAATGAACAGTAATTAGGCTTTGATACTCTGGCAAATGAACAGTAATTAGGCTTTGATACTCTGGCAAATGAACAGTAATTAGACTGCGCTAGTGTGGATCCTCCGCTCATTGAATATTCACGCCGGTATTGGACGTCAAGATTAGCTCGCCGCCGCCGCGCACAAACAGTGTGGCATGGCAACGGCCCTCCGCAGATGGTGCTAGCTAGGGGGAGGGTGTGTGTGTGTGTGTGTGTGTGTGCGGAGAGAGAGAGAGAGGGAGAGGGAGGGACTGGTCGCCCGAGCCTGGCGGACCCTCAGAGGGGATTTTCTGGTTATTAGATCCTCGCCAGATCATGGGCCAATTATAAAGAAAACTGTCAGTCAAGGCAAAGTGGCGGCGTGATTAGCGGAAAAGGACAAAATCAGGTGAGAGGGAGATCGTTGCGGGGCGGGGCGGTGGTGGTGGGGTGGGTGATCTTCCTGCGGGCAGCTTTGATTTGCTAATAAGAGGCGGCGGAGAGGAGGAGAGGAAGCGGGTCCCCAGCTGTAGTCCTGCTTTTGCTCTCTTGCTTCTTTTTTTCCCCGCCGTGACCTTCTGAGCGCCGTCGCTCTAATCTGCTGCTGCTGCTGCTGCTGCTGCTGCTGCTGCTGCTGCGGTGGCGGCGGAGACATAAAGAATCGCTCTCTCGAGGGTTTCAACCCCCCCCCACCCACAACACACACACACACACACGCAGACACACTTCGTTTTATTTTAGCTCCCTGGCTGAGACAGAAGGGGGTTAGCCACCCCCCCCCCCCGCCCCCGAAAAAAAAAAGCTGCAGTTCCCCTCCTCCGTCACCGGGGCGGCACAACAGGGGCCAAACGGCTTAATTAATAATACCTAATTCCTTAATAGTTTTTAAAGAGATTTTGAGGATGATACAACACACACACACGCACACACTGGGGGTGGGGGAGGGGAGGGGTGGGGGTGGGGAGCTCACAGACAGCAGCAGCACCCCAACCCCCCGTCCGCCCGCTTCCTCTCCCTAATTTCTAAAAGCCGCCGACACTGTATCCTAATTTAGCGGGCGGCTGACCGGGGCTGACACCAGGGGGCGTGGCGAGGTGCCCCCCCTCCAGGAACCTCTTCCCCCCGCCCCCCCACCGGTGGCGAGCGGCCCAGCGGAGGGAAGACAGGCGGCCCTATAATGAAGCGCCCTGGACAGCAGGCCTGACAGCTCTGGCAGGTGATGCATGGGGCCGATGCTAATTCCTGCGCGAGTCGGTGATGGATCCTGAAATCTTGACCACACATCCCATTAGCCCCTGTCTGTGACAGCAGAATAAAGATATTACGGGGAGAAAAAAGGGAAAGGGGAAGGAGGGGGGAGGGAGGAGTGAGTGGGGGGAAGACAGTCAGAGGGAGGAACAAAAAAAAAAAAAAAAAACACCTCCGAGTCCTCTGCAATATTTTCAGCTGCAAAGTTATTGATGACTTAACCTCTGGGGTGCAGGTTACGGGTGATGGATACCGCGCGTCCCCCCGGCGAGGAGCAGCAGAGGATAACAAGGCAGGACGGTGAATCACCTGCTCGCCACCGCCGCGAGTAAAAATAGACCCTGACACGTTTCCTCGCCGTCCCGGCCGTTAAATCCTCAAAGAGGGGAAGAGGAGAAGAGACCAGCGGAGGAGAGAACAGAGCGGCTCGGAGGGGGGCGGCGGCCGTTTATTAGGCCGTCCCACCGCGACCTCTGCACCATTTTGGGCGCAGTGCGTAATACATATATATATGTATATATATATATATATATTTATATATATATGTACTTCTGTATATGTATCAGAGGAGGCGGTTTCAGCAGTGTTTACCACGTATCTGTTCCCCTCCTCCGCCGGCGAAGATCTTTGACAACTTTTTGTTGGAAAAATAAATGACCCCGCTGACGTGCAAATAGGGGAAGCGCGGCGGCGGCGGCGGCTAGGGGGCGTGGCCTGCAGCAGCAGCAGTCGGCCGCAGTCTCCGCCTTGTTTCTCAGGCTTGACAAATGGCAGCGGGGAAGTTCCAGAAGGAAGCCGAGAGGTTACGGTGACAGACAAGGAGCACAATTATCACGGCGTGATGAAGGAGCGGGCGAGGGAGCGGGCGGCGCGAGCGGGCGAGCGAGCGCCGTTAATTACCGACCCGCGTCCACCGGGCCTCTAATGTGGAGGAAAAAACACGGCGTGACAAGTGTGTAAAAGAGCGAGCAGTAAATTACTGTCAGGAAAAATAAACGGAGGATCCGGCCGGCCGGCGCCGTGATTTACGGGGGCAATTAGTCTCCGCCCCCTCCGAGGAGCTGAGGACAGCAGAGCGGCGGTGCGGGAGAGAGAGAGAGAGAGACCCTCTTGGCTCCGCCCACGACTGCCTGCCTGCCTGGGAAACGGGTTAGGAGGCGGGAGAGGGTTCGGCCTGATCTTGGAGGCGGTGACCTTTCTGCCAGGAAGCAGCTGATTCTCCCAGCAACTTTTCAGGAGAAGAAGAAGAACAAGGAGGAGGAGGAGGAGGAGGAGAAGAAGAAGAAGAAGAAGCGACATCATCCACGTACATGTAAACACTGCAGCAGCGTCGGCGGGCGGTGCGGAGCAAATTCAGGTCGCCGCTGCTGGTTTCGAGGTTGATTAGGGCGAAAGGTCGTCGACGCTGCGTCGCTTGGAGATGCTAAACGTCTTAAATGAGCAGCCACACACACACACACACACACACACACACACACACACACACACACAAGCGCGCCTGCCACCGTCAAACATCAATGGGCTCTAATTGTCTCTAAACGTGACACAAGTTAAGAGACTTTGTTCTTTTAAAGCCGCTCGTCACGTCTCACAACGCCGACGCCTGATTGGCCGCCTTGTCTCCATCAGACGGGAGGTCGCGTCGCGCTCGTCACATGTCCTTCATATCCCACCCCCGCGCTTTCATTGCGCATTGAAATACCTGCTTTTTCTTCAATGTATCTTTCTTTCTTTGTGCGGAAGAGCGGCCGTTGGGAATATTCCCGGCCCGTCGAGCCCATTGATTTCTAACGTCTGCTGACAGATTGTGTCACATCATCTTTGTTAATTTCACTCATTGCGAGTCATTAAACAAGCGCGCCATGTCTCCCGCCCTTCTCCTCTCCCCATCCTAAAGTGATGGGCTGTTTGTTTGAGCAAATCTGAAGTGCGCCTTGTTAAGGAAAATTGTCAGGCCGTCTGATATCGAACAGACGTGCGATGAAATGAAATACGGTAAAGATGGAGGAACGGGGGCGGGGGGAGAAAACAGAAGAAACGGGATTTAAAAAAGAAATAAAACTTTACCTTAATGTATCCGTCTCAGGCGAAAGCAAACGATGGTTGTAAGCGGAAAATCCTGAAAGAAAAAAGAAAAAAAGAACAGCTTCTTGTGTCTTTGGAACAAAGGCGTTTGACTCGCTGTGGGCTTTCGAAGCGTGTGCTTCGCTTAAAGGCTAGCGCTTGATGCTAGCACGGCTTACGAATATTGACATTTGAATCCGCCTTGTTGATGACAGCGCGCCTGCAGTACGTGTTCGGGCCGAGCGTGTCGTGTGATTTCGGATGACTTCTTTTAAAAAACAAACAAACAAACAAACAAACAAACAAACAAACAAAAATCACAGCCGAGTGTTGTGGATGCTGCGATTCCATCTCTCTCTTTCTGAGTGTGTGTGTGTGTGTGAGAGTGTGTGTGTGTGGGGGGGGTGTTTCACATTCTCCCGGCCATATAAATCCAGTAGGGGCGAGTGAGTGGGCTCGCAACGTTTCCAGGTCAGTGGCCTTGAGCATGCTTGGTTACAGCTGCCGTGCCCATTCTCATTGGCAAAGGTGCCATAAGACGGAGGGCCGCGAAGACGATGTGGAGGTGGAGGAGGAGGGGGTGGGGGGAGTCTGATAGGAAGGGGGTGGGGCGGTGGAGCTATCCGGGGGAAGGACCATATGCACATCCAGTAGACTGCCCCCCTCAGGCTGCTCTCTGCCTGCGCCGGCCGGCCCTGGACCGTCCTGCACAACGTCAGACTTCCTTCCTTCCTTCCTTCTTTCCTTCCTTCCGGCCAGCGGCTTCATGATTCCGTCTCCGCACCAGCAGCACCAGCAGCAGCAGCAGCAGCAGCGCAGCAGCGATGGAGCAGAGTGCCGCCGGGCTTCCAGGAAGAGACGGTGGAAACAATTAGAGGCGTTTCCGCAAACGCTTGACACCGGGTTCTGTCTCGACTGACTCGACTCGACTCGACTCGACTGGCCCTCGGTGCTGCAGTAGCATCCTCAGCACAGTAGCGGTTTGGGTTAAACATGAACAGCGAGCAGCTTCACATGGAGCCAGACCCAAACACAAAAGTTGCAAATATATTTTTTTAAAGCTCCAGCGTATAAAATTTGCGTTGGTTTCAGATTTTTATATTGGCAAAAGCTTAACATACTGCCTATAATTACATTAGAAAAAGTGTCTACATGCGGTCTCGTAATATTTGTACAGGATATGCATTGATGTAAGAATATACAAAGAGCAAGGGTCTTATACACAGGACCTTTAAAGCTGTCTTGATTGGATTTTGCCCTGAAGGTTCCTTCTGACTCCTCTGGATCCAGAACAGCTATACTTCCAAATCACTGAGAGTTCATTTTCTTTTCATTTTTTTGAGGCCCACTGTGAAAGTACAACATCTAATCTGAATTCTAGCTGCGACACTGATCTCAAAGAGAGAAGAAAGAGTGTATGTTTAAAAGACAATGATGTTTGCCGTCTTCAGTGCAGAAAACACCGAGACCTTGTCGGCCGTCTATTAGCCGCCACAAACCGGCGTTGTTGATTCGCCGAGTGTTCACCCTGCAAAACCCACATTTGGGACTTATTTTCTTATTTTGAAGAAAAAACGTCTTTGCAATAATAATTTGGCCGGGGCCGCGCACACTCTTTGTTGCTCTGTTTATTAAGGAAAGCTTTTTAAAATTGCATCGGGTTTCCCCCCCTCCTCCTTTTTCGTTCTCTTGTCTTTTTGTTCTTCATAAAAGAGATTCAAACGTGAAAAACACTTTTTTCCTTCTATATGGCTCCTGGTGTTCTAGCAAAAACACCGCTTTGAAATTAGACCCACTAACTGGCTCCGAAACAACAGACACTGAAGAGGAGGAGGGTAGGTAAAAAAAAAAAAAGAAAGAAAAAAGGGGGTCTATGAATCAATATGGGCAACGAGGGAAGGCCAAATGTAATAAATAATACAATAACAAGCCTAACTAATGAGCTGTTGCGACGGCACAGTTTGCAGAATAGTCCCTTTGTATGAATCCCTGCTAATAATCTCGGCGAGCCGCCGGATGATGAAGTGTTGCCATAAGGCAACACCTGCGCAATTAAAGCGGCGGATTCCTTTTTTTTTTCCTCTCTTTTTACGTAACATTAATTTCAGCCCGGCGTAAAAGGCTCGATGAGCGCGCTAATAATCTAGTCTACTTGACTCCGTGTCTCGCTGAAACCGAGCATCTAATTAGGCAAAGGTAATTAATTAGAGATAAACGGAGCTAATCAGGGCCCGTTAGCGCCCCCGCTTCTTCCTTTGGCATTAAGACAAGGAGCTCGCCACGCTCTCATTGGCCAACCCCCCCCCCAACCCAACACACACCCCACCGCTGTCTAAACTAAAAAAAGACGTGCTTTTTTCCTTTCTTGTAGCGGTGATGGAACAATGAAGCGGCCGGTTGGCCTCGGGACGGAGGAGACGCCGTGTTAGCGCCTCGCTAATGATCTTATTAACTGGCCAGCTTCTTCCCTGTGAATTTACGCTTCCATGAAACTGGAGGCTGTTTTCTGTCCGGACGAGGCGCCGTGCCGGTTACACACAGTGTAATTGGGGTTAGTTTATGACAAAGTGGAATATGTAGATGCGGCAGCAGTGGATGTGTGCATTCCAAAGACGAGTCGTTTACAAGGCGTGAGACATTTTTTTTTTTTTTTTTTGGGTTGGTTTGGTTCTTAGGAGATGAGGAAACAAAGTTTCGGTGGGTTCCATGAGAAAATTAGGCTGGAATTTGACCTAGTTGTCCATAAACCCCAGAAAAGCCGAATGATCGTATTCAACACATCCACGACAAGAATAAAATCCTCAGTATGGACGCTTCAGCCGTAAATTATACAGTCATGTGTTTGTTCTAGGAATAAAAAGGAGTAGTTTTAATCAGGCAGGAAGTGGAGTCACCAGCGGGACATCGGTACCATCATGCCTTGCGCTCCACTTTCTTCTCTAGACAGAAGCAGAAATGGGGAAAGTGCGTCGACGGCAGAAAAAAAAAAGAAGTTTGTAAAAACTGTAGATTACTGCAAGTTCTAACATAACTGACACATGGCAACATTTCTGTGTCAAACAGAAAAGTGGCTGGGAGAGCGAAAACAGCCAACAATTTTCAAACATTGTCAACACTCTGACGCTTTACTGACCACAGAGGTGCCTTCCCAGTTTGACGGTTGTTCGGTAAACTGCCACCGGGGGCTCTTGTAGGCCCTCCCACCGCCACTTGGCTGACATCCACTTTTAAACAATCACCATCAGTTTGTTTCATTTCAGAGCCAAAATGTGTGCAGTCGCTGATCCGGGCTGCGACCTTACAAGAAATATTATTAGCCGGAGATGAAGGTGATTTTTTTTTTTTTTCCCCAACTTACTTTCCCCGACATTTCACCGGGGAATAAGAAGCCCCAGATGGCAAACACCTCCTCTCTTCTCTCTCTCTCTCTTCTCCCCCCCCCCTCGCTCTCTCTCATTTTGTTGTTGTTGTTGTTCTAATTATAATATAAAAAGGTGAAGTTGCGGTGGGACCCTGAGATGTTTGCACAGGGATGGAAGAACTGCAGCAGCAGCAGCAGCAGCAGCAGCAGCAGCAGCAGCAGCGACCCCCCCCCCTTCAACTCGTGTACCTATCATGTCCAATTTCTCTCCAATGGATTTTCCCACTCGGTGCATACGTGCAAATACCGTTTGAAACAGGGTGTGCGTGCGTGTGTGTGTGTGTGTGTGTGTGCGGAGGGTGGGGGGGTCGGGTAAAGGAAGTGGGGTGAAATTTAATGGTTATTGTAATGAATGTTGACTCAACGGATCAGAAAGCAGCAAAGGGAGGAAGGAGAAGCGAAAGGTTTGTTTAGATGCTCGGCTGTTGCGGGGATGACGGGGTGGGGGGGGACGGGGGAACATGATTTCATATATACATATATTATATATTTCTTTTTTTCCCTCTCCCCTTTGCTGCCTCCTGCGGTACACAGGGGAGCCGTCTGCGACGAGAAGTCGAGGGCGGCTCCCTCGACACGCATCATTAGAAGGTTGTGGTGTTTTTTTGTTTTTTTTTACAAGCGACAAGCAGGGCGATTTGTGTTGTCATCGGGATTGTTTGAAGGGAATGTGTGTGTTTTCCATGGCGGCGGCGGCGACGGCTCCGGGGAGCAGGGAGAGCGTGGGATCCCACCCCCCCCTCACCCCCCCAAAGACCCTGACAGAGAACCTCATGTGTCTGTCGATATTAAAGCTCAATGATGCAAATTGGGGAGGGTAAACGGAGGGGGTGGGAGGGGGTTGTTTTTGGCTGCAGCATCCAATGCAAGTTGACCTTTGACCTTTTCCTTGCTCGGCGGGGCCGACCGTGCTGTCATTAATTGAGGCGTCTGGACAGGAACACCAACAGCCGCCGCTTCTCCGTCCCGTGCCAGGAATCACCTGCGGTGGCCAGGGGTCGCCAGGGGTCGCCAGGGGTCACGGGACATTAACGCAGGTCACCTGCGTCAATGTTGCAGGTGTAAAAAAAAAGAGAACTGAGGCGACGGACGACTGCGTTTGGAACGCGGCCATACGTGATACAGCCAACACCACCAAGGCACAGGGATTCTGGTTCCATCGCCCCCCGCAGGGCCAAAGGTGACACTGCAGTACGAGCAATCAGGGAACCGACTCGCTAGCAGTTTTGTTTTCCGACACTCATCTCCAAACGGCATTCCAAAAAAAAATATATAAAAATAAAAAATATAAAAAGGAGATATTTTGTGTGTGCGCGTGCGAGATTTGTGGCTCATTTGTGCGTCGCTGCTGCTGCTCACAACTGGGCGGAAAAAAAATATAAAAATGCGGCACGCGGGTCACATCTGATTCGCCGGCGGAGACGAGATGGTGAGAGGATGGCGGCGGCGGCGGCGACACGCCCGCCGTGTCCGAAACCATCTGCGTCAGCCGCCGCTGATTGTCGCCGCTGCCGCAGCCGCAACCCGCTGGCGCTGTTTAGATAGTTTGACTACATCACGCTACACCCCCCTCCCCCCACCCCCCCTTCCAGACAGCTCTTACTGGTGCGATTAGAGGGAGGGGCCCAAGATGAAAAAAAAAAAGGTGTTCGGTGTATTTTTAAAATTGTTGATTTTTTTATTTTTTTTCCACCGTGTAATGATAGCTGGTGCAATTAAGCGCTGGCTCCGGGCTCCGCTCGTCCTTGTGAGAGGGAGGGAGAGAGAGGGAGGGGGAAAAGAAGGAACAAAAAAAAAAAAAGTCTCAATTATTTGTGGGCGTGTGTGTGAATGAGACAGGATGTGTCTGTGTGTGCGTGTCTGCAAGGGTGTGTGTGGCTGAATTTTAATTTAAGTCAATTATTTTCCTGAGGAAAATTGATTCTTTTGTCATTATTCCATCGATGAACTACATAAAAACTAAATGTACGTTGACACGTTGAGAAATAATAGGACATCTTTGAGAATCAAAAGAACAGAATAAATCGTCTTAAAAAAAACAAAACAGCAACAGCGTGTTAAAAAGTGGTCCGTGGTGGTGGAATAAGAGGCGCCACCAGCCGCCTGCTTTGTTTAGTGAAATGAACTCGGCTGACAGGCGGCGTTTCCTCTTGGATTGAAACATAAGCCAGCGTTTTCCTTTGTTTTCTGACACAGAGCCGCCGCCGTGTGGATGACAGGACGCCTCGTGTTTGGCTCCGCGTTAAATGGTGCCGGGCGCTAGTGTGTGTGTGTGTGTGTGTGTGTTTGTGCATGTGAGCCGAGCAGAGTGGAGGGGCGGGGCCGACCTGTAGGGGGTGAGTGAGTTGGGAGGGGTGGTGTGGCGGCGGGGGGGGCTGACTGTCAAAAGGGCTAAACGTGCCACGAGAGTAATCGCGCTGCTTGCGTGGCATTCACTTCCGCTAAATGTAATCACTTTAAATAACGTCAGTGACATCTTGTGAAGTATTTTGGCGGAAGAGGAGCCACAATGTAGGGCAGGCAGCTGAGTGTGTGATCCCGACTGTCTGTGCGTTATCTTCTCTTTCATTAGAGATGAACAGCCTGAGGTCGGATTGGCGGGGGCCGCCCGCCCGAGCGCCCAAGCGTGTGTGTGTGTGTGTGTGTGTGTGAAGGCAGGGGGTGGACGGTGGGTGCGGGAAGGGGGTGGCTCCACTGTGGTAAACAGGATTATGGCTGATAGCCGCTAACAGTGACTGATGATTAGCGGGAAGATTTGTTGGGCGGCGCCACGCTAGCCGAGGTTTTTTTTTTCCCTATTTGCCAGGAACATTTTTTAGCCGCCGCTCGCGTCACGCCGGGGGTCCGACCCCGTCGGAGGGAGAGAGGGAGTAAATAATAAAATATATAAAGGGCCTGATGTGATGTCCCGCACCTCCGGGGCACGTCGCTGCAGAAAAATCCGGCGTGAACTTTCGACACTTAAATGCTAAAATGCGACTGATTTGGAATGATAATAGGAGCCCTAATAGGAGCTGATACTTGTGCAATGGCTCGCAGTCTTGTGGCGGGCGGCTGTAACGCGATGAGAGTCGACAGTTGGAGCGGGAAGAGGGGAGGAAAAAGGGAGAGAGAGAGAGAGAGAAACGGAGAAAAAGGCGCAGATCGCGGAAGATAACACAACACACACGAGCCTCCTCGCCGGCCGAGAGGGAAACGTGTCTGCCGGAGCTCTGCCATGGATCGGAGGTAGCGGGCGGGGAGACGCTAAGTGGAGTTGGCAGCGCGAGGATCCGGGCGAGGAGGCCTGACGGTGTAAGAAGCACGCTGACCCCTCGGCCCGCCGAGGTCCGCCCCAAAAAATAAATAAACAAGTGAAAAAAGTGAACGGAGGCGTCGGGCGGGACAGGCCCCGAGTCGGAGACCTGCTCAAGGTTGACAGGAGCCGGGGTCAACTTCCAGCGAGGCCGACTGCAAATAAGCTGCTGGAAGGAAGCTAAAGGGCTCGCAGGGAAGCGGGGCTGTTATGCTAATTCTTTACTTTTTGCCAGTTGGGACCAGAAGCAGCAGCGTTTCGCCGTGACTACAACACCAGGAGTGATCTGTGTGTGTGTGTGTGTTTGTGTTTGGGTAAAAGTTCCCGTTTACAGCCACAGATCTGAGGTTAAGTTCACTGATTGCTTCTCACAAAAAGCTCAACAACAGCTTCCTTCTTTTGCTTTGGAGTTTGAAGAAATCCCAGAATTTAAGAGAGGAAAAAGAAACAACAATTCCTAGCAGCAAAATTCTGCTTGATACACTGACCTGCCCATTACAAGAAACTGGAAAACCAAAAATAACAGAGAAAGAAAAAAGGTTCCTATTGAGAACGGCTGTTTTCGCAGCCATCCGCGGTTACGAGTTCACAGCTGGTGGAAATGTTGCTGCTGTTGTCTGGATGCAGCTTGTACATTTTGTATTTCTTCCACTTTGGATGCACGTTTCCCAAAAGATGAACGAGCCAAACCAAAAACCTCTCGTTCACTCTGGAAACTGCTGCTATCAGGCACCTGAAACCTGAAACCTTTTGGTTCCTCAAACCAGAGACCTCGTTATTTAATTCAAAGGCTGGGACTTGGACCAAACTTCACCTTGAACAATTTTTGCTGCACGTTCACAAGCTGTGGATGGATCTTGAGTCCGACCTTCAGTCGTCTCTGCCTCAGGAAAGACCCCGCCCCCCCAAAATAAAAAAACAACAACCTTTTGTTCGGAACTTAATTAGCCTGATTTGTTGATTTAAGTCAACAATGAGATGTTTCTCTCATGACTCTAAAAAGGGCAATAAAATCGAAGCGATAAACTCGTCTGTCATCTGCATAGAGCTGAACCTGGGGTTCAGTTCTGGGGCCCTGGTGGAGGTCCTGGTGCTGGTCCAGGTTCAGTTCCAGGTCTCAGGGGTCTGTCAAGAGTTTGAATCAGCGGCTCTCCAGAGCACTGCTCTCATGCTGTGTGTTTAAATGCGGTTGCATTGAAAACGAAACAGAACAAAACAAAAAAAACAAGGTTCCTTCTTTCCAGATTGCAGCTTTTTGCAGCCTCTTTCACAAGAGAGAGAGAGAGAGAGAGAGAGAGAGAGAGAGAGAGAGTGTGTGTGTGTGTGTGTGTGTGTGTGTGTGGGGGGTGGGGTGAGGGTAGGGGGGGTTGAGAGAGGCCCCGCCAGCGGTGACACAGGCGCTCGCATTATTATTATTTCTGATGCATTTAATAATCCCGTTTTTAAGGCTTTGAAGATGATCTTTGGGGAATTTTGAATGCAGCCATTCTCTTGCCTGCCCTGGATTCCTCTCAGACAAAACTTTGCTAATTAGCTCCGTACCTATAGGCAGAGTTTCTCCCTTTTCTGCCTTTTCTCTGATATTATTAAAGATGCTGCTGACTCTTTCCACCCTGCATCGTCTTCCTCCTCCTCCTCCTCCTCCTCCTCCTCTGTTGTCTTGTTATCCCAATGTGCCATCGGCGGCGGGGTTTTTTTTCACATGCAAATTAGGGCCAAGCGTTTTTCCGGCATCCTCCCGTACCATTAGCTGCTGTGGCCCACGGTCGGCCCTGCCAGCAGCTTTAAGCGGAGCAATCGACTGGTTGTGAACGTCTCCTGGAGGAACTCTTACTCCAGTCCACAGCAGCTCAGCTATCATCACAGCCTGGTTCTTGACTGGCACCAAAATCCAGCAGTCAGATCTTAGATTTTGTTACAAATATCAATAATATATATATTAATATTTCAAAAATCTATGTTCTTGGGACACCATTTTTTTTCCTGGCTCCTAAGTTATTTGATTTGCTGACAGTTTATTTTTATTTAATTTTTTTTTTAACAAACTTTATGAACAAAGTTCATATAAAGTTTGCTTTAACTTAATTCAAATTGGTGGTGAAAAACAGGGATTTTCATTATTTTTTCTTGTTTTTTTCTTATATTTAAAGGTTTGTTGGTAATTATTTTTATGTTGAATTGCACATCAAAAAAGAAAAAAAACAATGAGCTTACCCAGTTGTGATGTCACAAAGGGCAAGGACACCTCTCCTGCACCACAAACCTAACGTTGGCTCCATCCTTTGAGACCACGTGAAACACCTGGAGAATCCAACAAAGCATCGACAGGCTGTAAACAGACGGCTAATCGCAGTTCTGCAGAATTCCAAGTGAGAACAAATGAACTCAATTTAAAATTGCGTAGCTTTCGTCCGAGACTGAAGTCATGTGTTAGCATTAAATAATGCTGATATCTTTCTGTGACCTGTGACAGAAAATGCTACAGAAGCTGCCTTATTGTGTTGTCAAACATTTAAGAAGATGTGTTCATGTTTTTCCATTTTCCTTTTTTTGATTTTACTCCAGTGCCATTACTGCATCGCCTCAAGGTAGAGAAAATATGCTAAAAAGCGCAAAAACACAATTGCTGGCACCCAGCGGAAGCATCGTAAAGATAAAAACCCGTCCTGTTTAGCGACTTCACTGGCGCCTCGTTTCATTTAATTTCGCACCTCGTCTCGGAGCGCCGCTCTTCAAACAGTGCAATAATTGCACAGTCTGAGTCTATTTAAAGCTGCACTGGAGAGACGAGTTCAAAATGTTTCGCAGCGCTAACACCCACTTTTCGCTAAACAGTCGCAGCCTTTTTGAATAATTGCATTCATATCGGGCCTTTGATTCGCCCCAAACTTCAAGAATCGGAAGCCGTAACCGCCGGCTGTGTGATTCGCACTAAAGAACTGCTTTACATTGCCATGGGGGGCGCCGCGCCGCGCTGCGCCGCGCTCCGCTCCTCCCGCATGCACGCAGACGGATGTTGTTCACAACAATATGCAAAGTGCCAGCACCTGGGACTCTCCAAAGGAAACGGGGCTGGAGCACTGAATCACTGGAAAGTCATTATTCAAACAAGTTTTGCATTTATTTATTTATTTTTTTTGTGTGCGTGTGTGTATGTTTCGCTTTTCCGCATGGCGCGCCAGAAACGCCTGATTTATCTACGGCTAACGCGGCGCCGCATATCACAACCCAGGTCTTCGAGCAGCTTCGGCATCGATTTACAACTTGGAGGGTTGCACCGTGTGACGGCTCTGTCGTCTGAAGGGGCATTTTATGAGCAATCCTAGGGAAACATTTTGCTTGTCGCTTTGCAAAAAAAGGGCGGGTTGGCCATCGTCGTGGTCGAGTGTGTTGCCACAGGAAAACTTTAACTAGGCTGTAAAACTCGGCGCTGATCACAGGCAGTAAAACTATGCAGATGGCGGCGGATGATGGTGTGAAGTGTGAAGGGAATACAAACGAGGGCGGCACGTCGCAATGCTGCGCGGGTCCCGTCAGGACAAAGCGGCAGTAACGGTCGCCTCTGGGATGATGGTCCGCCTGCCGCCGCCGCCGCCGCCGCTGCCGCTTTTATGGAGGCAAACTTTTCATTTGTGCAAAGTTATTGAAGTTATTTGCAGAAAGGGGAGAGATAGTGAGAGAGCGAGAGAGCAGAGTGCCCATTAAATCCCACATGAAGGGTGAGAGTGTTTCCATTGTATGTCCTGTGTCTGTTAATACAGCTGGATATTTACTGAGGCAATTCGGGTTAAGTACCTCAGACACGCAGCGGCGTCCCAGCTGGGATTCCAACCTTCTGGTCACAAGTCTGCTGCTTTAAACATTGCTGCTAATTGGGCTGTTGTCGAGGAGGAGCGCCCCCCCCCCGGCTTACCAGCGGCCGGGCGCAAAGTTTGATCAAACTTTTCCACCCCTTTAACGAGCAAATTCTATTAAACAAGAGAGACGAAATAAAAAACGCGAGAGGTCTTAAAGGGACAGTTCAGCCAAAGTTGAAATTTCACCCGTTTACAACCGAATCCCCTGCTGTTGTCCGCGGCTAAGAAAAGAAAAAGTAAAAAAAATAAAAAAATCCCGCTTAATGCTAACGGAAAACAACAGGAGAAAAATAGAACGAGTCCCGGCAGAGATCCCCTCGGTGCTCACGGCTCTGGCCGGGAGGCTACTGCACTGGACAAAATTGTGACTGTGTTGAGTTGGATTGAACAGGAATGTTTCTTCTGTTTGATTTTTATTTCAATACACAGGGTAGATTTTTTTTCCCCCTGCGCCCGTGAAACTCCAGAATTGTTCCGTGGATTCGACCTGAGTGCTGAGAGTGAGTACAAACTGGTTGAACTGTCCCATTAAGACGTTTTTAGACAAGCCGTGATCCAACAGAATGGTCACATTTGATCAGGCCCGGCGGAGAACGAGGTTGCTGTCGTCTATGAATCTCCAGAATGGTTACGTGGATTAGACATTAGTGAGCATGAGCAACAAATAGCTGAAGAGTCCCTTTAAGTGCTTTTCAGACAACAGAATGTACTTGTTTTGGTAACATCTCATCAATGCTAGTTGGAAAACGCGGCTACAGACCGATAGGTTGGAATTCATTCTGTCTGTGAAACTCCAGAATGGTTACGTGGATTAGAAAACAGCGGCACAAAAGAAAGACAGAGTGTCACATTTCGTTTCCGAACACACCGTGTGTGCCGTCAGGTTGTCGCTCAGTGAGTCGGGATGCGCCGCATGCGCTCAGTCACCTTGCGCCAGCGCTGCCCGCTGTTGTGTTTGGACGTGCGCAGTGTGAGTGTGTAAGAACGAAACACTGTGGCAGAAATGGGTCACTGTATTTTTATTGTTTACTAAACTGACCAATGGACAATAAGTGAGGCCGCCTCCCCTTTTTATTGTTTGGATTCCAGGGGCGGAGCAGAGCCGCACTGAACCGGAACAGCAGCCTGTCTTTTCTGGGAGGCTCACATGTCTGCGTCAGCTCAGACAAACCTGACAAGATTTGAATGTCCCGATTCCTATACAAACAAAGTGCTAGCTAGCTAAATATCGGCGTAGAAACAAGGATTTTCCGATGGCACGCTGCAAACAAATGGCTCTGGAAAACCAGAACAACATCCAAATCTATAGACATACAGATACACACAAACTAAAACACAAATATTTTTCTGTTTTGACAAATATCGTGTTGACATTCCAACTGTTTGGTAGAAAAACCTCGCCAGCCTTGTCGCAGTTTTCTCTGTTGGTGTTTACTGCAGCTAGCTTTTAATGTTAGCAAAACGCTTTAACTCATTTGTGCAGGACAGTCGCGTTTTTTCACATTTCGCCGTTGTTTTCCCACTCAGTGTGATGTTATTCGGCAAAACATCATAACCAAGGTTAAAACAAAAAGAGGTTTTGGGGAGAGAGGGGTGAGGGTGTGGGGATGTAGAGGGTGTTGGATCTCAGCTGGAAACGTGTCTGCTAAAGTCGGGTCCACCCCGGCCGTCCCATTTAGCAGGGATGAATTTAACCAGCTATACCATGTGACCTTGTGGGCCAGGGGTCGGGGTTAAACGTGGACCATATGATCCGGCCTCGTTTCTGGTTCCAGCGCTGACTGATGCGGATGAGGACGCTTTTGACGTTTGATGCAGAATTCCCATGTCTGTGAAGCTGATGATGCCGCCTCGGAAAATGCCCCTTAACCTCTGCATCTTGACTGAACTGTGTATAATTGGTCGGTCAGCTCGTTTTGCTAATTAGTATAGCATTAATGTGTGCAGCCCCCCGGGATGTGGGAGGTGGGGGTCAGTGGTGATGAAGGAGGTCGAGGGTGGAGTGTGGCGGCTGGCGTGGCTCCCTGCACCAGCCACCATTAGCGCCGGCCTGCGGGCGGAGCCGGAAGGGGGCGGAGCCGAGAGGGAGCGGCCTCGCCCCGGTCAGGCCCAGGGAACGCGGGGCGAAGACCTCGAAGCTCTGCTAAGCAGCAGCCATCCCGATGTGCAGTGGCGGTGGCAGCGGCTAGCATGACGGCCACCCCTGCTTGGTGACAGCCATGTGACCCCTGCCACTCCGCGGCACCGCCCCCGCCCGCCCCCCTCCGCCCATGAAGCGCCGGCGGCCCGCCGCAAACGGTGACTGATGTTGGCACGAGCCGCGCTGCCAAGTGCCCCGGCTGCCCGCGTGTCCAATCATGGATGTTGATTTCAATTAGCTCAATCGCCCGCCTGCTCGCCCGCTCCGATACTGACCTCCCTCCTTTTTCAAGGGGATTCGGCCCCGGCGTTCCCGTCCTCGCCGCCATGGCGACCGGAGAGGTCGCCGTCCGCGAGGAGAGCCCGGCGCCCCTCGCCGGCGTCGCAAGAGGCGTTTATAGCGTCGGCCTGCCAAGTCCTGTTGGTCATCAGGAGGCGGAGGGAGCTGGAGGGAGGGAGGGGGCGGGCCGGGCTTAATGATGTAAAAGCGACCCTGGTAATCAGTCTGAGCAGCGGTCGGTCCTGACGGCCGGTGGCGTCCTGGCGCCTCGCTGATTGATGCTGGCCCGGGCCTCCCGACGCGGCTCCGCCCTCGCGCGAGGCCCCCCCGCTGTGTAAACACTGTCACTGCGGCGAATCCCTCAGTTCCTCAAAGCCCCCCCGATCAGCTGGCAGCGGCCCTGGGATCTGCTGCTGTGAGCAGGGAGCACATCAGCAGAGTGGCTGAGAGCCTTTAGAGTTTTTTCCACGGAAAAAAAAGAGGGGTGATAAGGAGAGAATCAGCCTTGACTAAGGTGAAAATGACATCAAACTGAAGCTTGTTTTCACCCGACGTCGCACCACTGTGCCTCAAAATACAGCAGGTGCCGACAGCAGGCCAGCAAATTCCTAGAAAATTCCGGGGTTTTGTGGAGGCTCCGACAACATCCAAGTGAGAAACCAGCAAGAGCCTGAACCGAATCCCTCAGCATCCTTCTTCAGTGCACAAATCAGGGGGAAAATACGAGACGCTGACGGATAAACACCAGGAAAAAAAAAAAAAATTCCACCTTGTCAGCAGTTGGTAAAAGTAGAGTGGGATAACACTCCTATTTTTAGTGACCAGTTTAGCTTGTGACTGCTCTGTGACACAGATCCCAGCTTGATTCTTTTGATTCCCATATAGCATGTAAACATTTGATTGACATGTTTTCTGCTCTTCTTTTCTTGAGGATTTTCTTTTTCCTCTTTCCACTTTACTGCTGCCACTTTGCCGGTCTGGAGATGAATGGTCATCGTCGATCATCTTTGCGTGTTTGGACCTTGTTCCTCTGTTGCTGAGTGACACTGAGACTTTCATGTGGCTCCGATGTCTAATTAGGAGGCGGCTCTCGTGCCTTAATGCGCTAGACTGGGCTACTACAGCTAGTGTCGAACATACGTCGTGATTTTTCATTTATATCTTCCATTTGCAACCTTGCCAGACCTTCCTGCCTCTCGCCAGCATCGCTGCGAAAATCTTACGCGTCATCAGAATGTGGAAAACAAGCCGCTGCCTCGATTCTAATACAACAATGGACCCCCACACCCACCCAAAGTCTTTCATCCTGCCTCAGGACGGATTTTCTGCTACCAGCGGGCCATTGTCTGCGGCCCAGTCGGGGAGGGGAGGGGAGGGGAGTTCTTTAAATATCCCCGACCTGACGGCGGCGACGCAGCGGCGCAGGTCGACTCGGGGGCCGGCGGTCCAGAGCGGCGCTCCCCTCCGCCGTCCCGTCCCGAACGCCAGAGATAAGTGCTTCTCCAGAGATGATGAAACTCCCTCCCCTTCAAATCGCCTCCGCGCATCTGTGTAAGAATGTCCAGCATGCGCATGTTTTAGCATGTGACCATTAATCACAGCCAGACAGTCAATTAAAGCCATCAGAGCGGCGGGAGGGAGTGAGGTAAAACCCCGGACCCCCGTCCCGGGACGGATTAATCAACAGTTTCACTGAGGAGAAGAGGAATAAAGGTTGGAGGTGATGAGACGAGGTGGTCTGAAGACAGACCTGCAGGCCGACCAATCAGACGACAGCAGGGGCTTTAGTCCTACGCATCTTTTTAGTGTTTCGCTCTTCATTATTTAATAATTCAACGGGTGTTTTAGTCTTGTTGCAGATGTCTGGTCATTACGTGAAGATTAAGATGAAGATGTTTCCAAGCGATCCGAGATGACCGCAAGAAGAATTGTGTGGTTATGTTTAAATAATAATAATAATAAAAAAAAAAATCATGTCCGTGATGCCATTGACTGCATTTTTGAGCATTGTTTGCAGGAATAATACATTGAGAATTTTGTCAAAAGTAAACTGGACTCCAAATGTTAGCCCGGTGTTGGATAATGTGTACGGAGACCAAACATTTCAGGCTGATTCTCAACAAATATACCTTTGAAATATCATTCTTGTCATTATGGATACACTGCAATGACAATCTTGCAACATTTTAGAGATGCAAGATTTGTTTTTTGGCTGGCAGCAAAGTTCTTCGCATTAAAAAATAAAATAGTTTCCCTATTTTCACCTTCAGAGAGCTCAAACTGAGCAAACTGTTTTTAAGTATTTAGGCCCCTCCCCCACTTTACATAAAACCCTCCTCACCGAGCTCTGAAGTCACTGTCACGGTCGTTTAAAAGGACATAAACACACATTGTGTGTCTCCGGGCTCTGAGGCGCAGCCTCACCGCAGGTCGTCGGCTGCGGGTCGTCGCCGTGCAGCTCTGCTCTTTTATGTCGTCTTCCCATCTGTCAGCGCCGCCTTTGTCACGGCGGCGGCGGGCTATAGATAGAGTTGTCAAGCCGGAGCCGGGGGTCGCGGGGGTCGCGGAACCTCCGCACTTCTCTTGACCTTCGGACAGACGGATTTATACACTGTCAGGCCTGAGCGCCCGCCCGCCAACTGGCCGATAGAGACGTCAGGAGCCAGCGGCCGCTGTCACTCTCGACCCGCCGCTAATTGTCACGATTGTGCGACGAGAGCAAAGATTTACGACAAATACATCAGAGGAGGAGGAGTAGGAGGAGGAGGAGGAGGAGGAGGGGGGCTCATCCCATCTTCCTGTCAGCCCCAGCCGGTCCGGGCTGGGCCGAGAGGAGGAGTGAGAGAGAGAGAGAGAGAGAGAGAGTGACGTCCTGGTAATCACGCCAAATTACTTGTGGCTCATTTGCGGATTGTTTGCCGGCGAGGCGGGACGCACTTTTACCCGTTTGACAGCTTCGTTAGCGGTCCGAGGACTTGTGAAATATCACACTCGCACCTATTTTTCCAATTTGAGGTGGCGCGCCAGGGAAGTGATGGGCTGGGGGTGGGGGTGGGGGGGAGGGGTGGCAGGGGAAGGGGGCGGCTGCGAGACGGGGCTGTGATTCAGCAGCGGCGGAGGCGCCGGCGCTGCCCGGCGGTCACGACTCACATTCTACACGTTTGTTTTCCCTGGGATTTAATTTAGCGTCTGTAAAACGCAGGAGCGCTAAAAAAAGTTTTTGAAATATATATTTCTCCATTCATTTTTCAACAAAGCCAGCCGTCACGCTGTAGCTCGCTGGACAAACAGACGCAGGACGGACAGTCGGCGGCGGCAACACTCTCATCTTTTCTCCGTCACCCCATGTGGGTAAACAAGCGGTTGACACGAGTTAATTATTAATTAAACATGAAGGAGGCTGAGAGAGAGAGAGAGAGAGAGAGAGAGAGAGGCAGGAGCACCTACGGGTCCCTGAAGGGGGCGCCGAACAAACAGGGTGTGGAGCAGGTAGCGCCGCGACCCCCCTGAGCTCCCCAGAGCGCCGTCTGTTGTGAGACCCCCGACTCACTAATGAGCTCTTTGCAGAACTGGGTACACAGTGACTGTGACCTCTGACCCCCCTCGCACCCATGCCGTCTAGAGGGAGATGGGGGGGCGGAGGGGGGGTGGCTGGTGCAAGGGAACGGGAGAGAGAAAGGGAAAAACCTGCAGGAGCCGCTGGAGCTCCCGGACGAAGCAGTTTGCGCGAGAAAAGTCGTCCTTTTGTCCGGTCGACGGCGGAACCAACAGTTGTCAGCCGCGTCGGGTCGGGCCGCCGAGCCAAACTGCCGCTTGCTTACATAATCGCCGCTGCAATCAGGACGTAATGAGGGAATTAAAAAAGCAGCGACTCCGGGCGCCGCAACTCCATTTTTTTTTTCCCTTTCTCTTTTTAATTACCCCGATCGCGGCGAAGTGAGAGCAGATGAGACGCTAATGACCGATGTGACAGTTTGATAGTGGCAGCGCTGGTGGTCCTGGAGGGAGACTGGGTGGGTGGGAGGGAGGGGGGAGGGGGGGTGGCGGCGGCGGTGGCGGTGGCGTGTGTGCACTGCCAGCGACAGTAGGGGGAAAAAAAAATAGAAGGACCGGAAAAAAATAAATAAATAAATGAGAGAGCGTCTAATTAACCCTCCTGGTATGACATCATGTGATTAAATTAAACCACATCATCTCCCTCAGGGTCCGCCCCCAAAACAAACGTCGGGCGAGCGAGCGAGCGAGGCGCTGGCTGAGCTCTAATTTTCCGAGCCGTTTCAGAAACGGGACCTGATGCAAAAGATAATTACCAGCCGCTTCATCTCACGGTGGCTTTCTCTGCCCCCCCCCCCCCTCCCACTCCTCCTCTCCTCTCTTCCTGCTTTCCCTTCTTCATTAATAACAGCGGGAGGTGGGAGGTTAAAAACTCGTTTAATTGCCTTTATATTAATGACAGCATGACTGGTAGGCAGAGCGCAGCCTGATTCTGTCCACTAGTTAGTCTGGTCCCACTGCAGGGGGTGGGGGTGGGTGTGTGTGTGTGTGTGGGGGGGGGGGGGGGGGTGCTCATTTTGCAGCCATCCCAAAAAAAGAAAATGAAACAAGGAAAAAAAAGGACAACAACCAGGAATTAATGCGCGGCACACTTTAGCAGCCGTGACAAACTCGCTCTCCAGCCGGGAATTACCTTGAGGAATGGGAGCTCTCTCTCTCTCTCCCTCGCTCTCTACCTCTCTCCCCCCCCCTTCACTCCCCCTTCTTGTCCTCCGCTGGTCGAAGCCGCATCATGAATCCCCGTTTTGTAAACACGGGGCCTCGTCTTCAGACGTTCGATTGCCATCCGGGGGCCCCGGCGCTAATTAGCGTCTCTTTAGCTGTGCTGTCCTGTGGAGGTGGATCCTTCTCACCTCCGGAGAGCCGCGGCGGGGCCAACGAGTCGGCCGAGCGATGACTAAATCGCGCTCCCGCTTAGGAAAATAACGATAATGAAAATGCCTCTCAGCCAAGCCGGCCCGCGCATGAATATTGCAAAGAGGTAATTTGAGCGAAGCGTTTGGCATTTTGGCTAATTTAAATTCCTGTTACACCGCCGATAATTTTTTTTTTTTTTTGGCCAGCTTTACAGTTTTGCACGGCGGCAAGATTCAGCTGCGTGCGCGCCTTATGCCCACAAGAGCCTTAACCATACATCTGAATGCTAATTAAACATTTGAATAATCAGTTGAAGAAGCAACGCTGCTGCTGCCGCCGCTGCCGCTGCTGCTGCTGCCGCTGCTGCTGCCGCCGCCGCTGCTGCTGCTGCTGCTGCCGCTGCCGCCGCCGCCGCCGCTGCTACCGCTGCTGTGATGCTAACATCTGAGCGCCTAAGCCCTCATTTCCACACAGAAAATGAAAAGTATACGACGTGCGGCTTCGTAATTGCATCTTTTTCTCTCCCCCCCCCTCCTCCCCACTCGCTCCCCCTCCCCCCTCCTCCTCCGTCCCCGGCCTTCCACTCTGCAATTTCCTCCCCCGTCCGGCCGCCCGATCAAATCAAAAGGTGGCGAATTTGTGGCGTAATGATCCCGGCTAAACAGCGGCAGGAAGTTATTAGTTTTAAGTATCACCAGCCAGAAAATGAGGCCAAGGGGGAGGGAACGAGCGAGGTGGGGGGTGATGAACGAGTAGATTTCCCCAAGCTAAAGGCTGACCTGGATACGGCGTTTCTCCCGACAACCAACCCCCCCCCCCTCCCCCTCACCCCTCCCACTGTACCCGGTGCCAAGTGGGCCGCCATCCCTCACCGGCCGCACACTTAGCCACGGACGGGGCTTATTTTGGCCCTGACCCGAGGCTCCGCCCCCCCCCCCTCTTCCCTCCCTCCCCTCCCCACCTCACCGCACTCCCTCCCCAAAAACTTTAATCCCTTCGCCGGGGCCCCGGTAATTTGATCAAATAGCATTCGCCCTTCCCCGCCACTTATTGGCCAATTAAGTCAAGTTCTCACGCAGGGGGTCCAGCTGGCTCGGTGTGATGTGTGGGGGTGGGGTGCAGGGAGGATGAATTGATTGAAGCCATTCCACGTCTATGAAGCCCCTTCTTTTAATGATGTAGGTGATAATACTTGTAATTCTTCTCAGTCAGGGGACCGGGCGGGCGCAGCTGTTACGGCGGTAATCCGTGTCCTGATACGCTGAAGTGCCGGCGAGGCATTAATCTGTCTCTCAGATTCTCCCGCACCCTCGTTGGGGTTTTCTTTCTTTTTTTTTCTTCCTTTCTCCTATCCCCTCCTATCTCCACCCACCCCCACCTTCGCCGCGTCTGGTGGCTAATGCCGCATCTGTGAAATGTGACATTGAAGGTGTGAGTGAGAAAGAAAAAAAAACGATGTAAAAGAAGATGAAGGAGGAGGAGGAGGGTTAAAAAAGAAGATGAGGTATAAGAAATGAAGGGATCCAGAGTTAATGACGACGCTGGGCTCATCTCTGGGCTCTGACCATTTAGTTAAGAAAAAAAAAAAAGACAGCCCCCCACTTCCCCATCCAAACCGTGACAACTTAAGAAGGATAGATTTAAAAAAAAAAAAAAAAAAATCAATAAATACATGCATTAGTACCAAAGGCAAGCATTAACATTCTAAAACAGAGTTCTCTTATAATCCCGCCTGCAGCCATTCAGTCAAAATATCAAATTATCATAATGAGCTCTAACTGCATATAAATGCTGAGCATTAAAACCAGAGGAGGAGGTTAAGGCACGCGGCAATTCACTCTTTATCACGCCGGCATATTTCTATAGGCCACGCGCTTAAATATTGCAGCGTGGATTTGCATCGAGGCACAGCGGAGGACGGACGGAGCTGCAGCGGCAACGGCGGCGACGGTGGGAACGGGTAATGAGGGGGGCGCGGGGCGTCACGCGTCCCCTCGGCCACGCTTTGCATATGCCCTCGCTACAAAAACACTCTGAAAAACAAAAAAAAAAAAAGATTAAAAATACAACAGATGACCTGAATTTAAGGCACATTATGCACAAAAGAGGCGAGCGGAGCTCTCAAAGAGCGCCGACGATGTCTTTTAACTCCGCGTCAGAGGCTGAGAAGTGCATAGAAATGAGTCTGAAGTGGAGCTTCTTCAGCGGGGGAGAGGAAGAGGAGGAGGAAGAGGAAGGGGGGGGATCATCCGCTGGTCCAGGTCAACAGTTCTACTTTTCTAGACCGACGTCGGCCCAAAACATCAGGTGTGGTCGCGAAAGAGCAACGGGGAGGCGCTAGCAAGTAGAAAAGACCAACACAAAGTTGTGTCTCCGGTGCCAATAAGGTGCGAAATCTCAAGATACTGGGATATCGTTTCACCACTAGATGTTGTAGTTTCCCGCCCGGCTGCTCGTCCACCAAAACAAACCGTCTCCCTGCAGGTCCTCAGCAGGCTCTCAACAGGGATATAAACAGGTAGAACTGGACCTCATCTATGTCTCAAGTGGTGAAACTGGTCCAGGAAATCACAGCTGCGATCTCGCTTTTTTTTCTTGACCTCACAAAAGGTCAAAAATATTTTTCTCCCAGAATATCACTTTGAAGACAAAAGGCAGTTGACAGTGTCCTCAACTCTGGTGTTTCTAAATACAAAAAAAATCAGGCCCTGTTTATACAGAGAAGGCATTTTTTGAAACCAACAATTTTTGGAAATGTTGTTAAAAAAACACGTTTACACGAACCCGTCTTCAAAAAATATTCCTGTAAATGATGTAGTACCTATGCCGGGCCTTAAAAGCTTCATGTTAAAGCAGCTCTAGGTAACTTTCGGTGGAAATGGCGAAGTGACGAAGTAAACACGCTGCAGCGCTAGTTTATCGATGTGGGAAAACTACAAATAGTCGCCTAGCTGGAGCGCTCGTATGTGTTCAGGAAAAACACCAATATGAAATGCAAAACAGACATTGACAATAACGTTGTAGCAAACGTTTTTATTACTTCGTCTTTCATCCAGGTTAATTATTGGGTTCCATTCCGTCATTTTACAATCTTATGTATTTGTAATAGTGGTATGTAAAACCGCCTCTATATAAATGTGTGACGTTGCCGTACAGTGGTTCGTCCGGCGTGTCGGGTCGCGCTTGAAAGTTACGCAGTGCAGTTACAGCCGGCACCCCCCCTCTCGCTGCTGAGGCGGCACCATTGATCCTATTAATCGGTTATCTACCGCTTTACTGAGTTTGAAATCATAATTTTATGGTGGAAAAGTTACCTAGAGCTGTTTTAAGGTTGACTGGGAGTCGTGCCAGTAAAGGTTCATTCAAATCTTTGTCATTTAGGTTTCCTGCCTCAATATCCCAGTCCGCCACCCTGAAAGAAAATTAAAAAAGCAAAACAGGAGGTTCGCCAATGGCTTTCGTTGTGTTTGTTTTGACTGTGCACACAATCCACGATGGATCCACGAGCACCGTGTGTTTTTGTTCACTATTTTTTGCCTTTTGTTGTGGTGGAGACAAAATATTTGAGCGTCTTCAGAGAAACCCGTCTTGGTGTAAACGGGCCCTCAATAATGTGGCCAGCTTAAGGCGTCAGGGTGGTGGTAGTGGGCGGGGGGGGTCCTGCAAATCTCCAGAGTCCAAAGAGAACCAGTCTAGCCGAACAACAACAAGCCCCAAGCCTCCATTAGGTCACACACACGGGGGGCCCTCATGGGTGCACTTGATCCGGTGGGGGGTCAGGAGGTCACCCGATGCAGGTGGAGCTCCAGGACCAAACTGATTAGGCGGATCAGCTCAAGCGGAGGCGACGACACAAAGTATCGTCAGACGAGGTTGGGAAACACCTGCAGGCCAGCTGGTGCGCCGCCGCTCGTTACGCCGCCCGGCTGGCCACGCCCACCCCTCAGAATCGCTGCCGGCTGGCCACGCCCACCTTCAGAACTGCTGCCGGCGCTTGAAATAATCTGCAGGCGCTCGTGTTCAGAGCGTCATTTATCTGTGCCATTAAATTTACATTGCCAACTTCTGTAAAAAGTGGATTTCCCCTTACAGCGACACCCCCCCCCCCCTCGTCTCCCCTCCCCTCCCCTCCACCTCTTGTAGGGAAACATAAAACCCTACATTTTGAATTATGTGTGTAAACTTAAGTGTACTGATAGAATTTGCAAATCACTCTGAAGGGGGGATGTGGGGGGCGGGGGGGGGGGAGAAAATGCGGCGAGCAGCCAATGAATTATGCATTCAGCGCCGAGCAAAAATTAGAAGCGGTTGCGAGCTGCGGCGTGCCAGCCGCACTGCCAGCGCTCGCTGAAAGGTGGCGCCGCGACAAATCATCTTGGATGGAGAAAAAAAAACGAAAGAAAAAAAAAAAACAAACTGGGTGAGTAAGCAGCAGCAGCAGCAGCAGTGGTACCAGCAGCACGCCAGATCAGTCTCATGCTAAACAATTTAGCGCTGGGAGGGAGGAGGGGGAGGAGAGGGAGGGAGGGAGGGGGGGAGGGGGGGGGCAGTAATTACTCCTTTCAGTCTCATTTAGGAGAAGCCCGTTGGTGCTCGGCGCCGTGATGTCACGCCGATTTGCCGGATGCGTTTTTGCGGGCCGCTGACGCGCAGGATGTCGAACGGCAATTAAAGTGACAGGACGTGCCAGCGTCCAACACTTCCTGCTTTTTCTCTCAAGGCCCCGCCCACTATTTTTTGAAAAAAAAACAATTCTTTGCTAAGACGTTGAGTCATGTCTGCTTTTGTCTGAACACATATTGCTCAGTGTGTGTGTGTGTGTGTGTGTGTGTGTGTCTAAAAAGGCAGATCACACATTGTCACGGTAATCATCTTCAATTTTATTTTCACCAGGACGCTGATTGTTTAGTCAACTGCGCCATTCTGTTCTTTTCAACTCTAAATAAATTGTGACTTTTTATTTTTTGGGGGTAGCTGAATTGGGTTTTAGGCAACAACGACGTTTTTTGTCCGGTCCTTACATCACCTCACAGTCTGGCTCATAACTTTAGTATTAGTATGAGTCAAAGTTATTTTGAGGGCGGGGTTCTGGTTAGCTTGCGCGTTAACATTAAAATGTTATTTCTGGCTGTTTTTGTCACTTGAATGAGTATGTTTTATCAGTCATATTGTGGTGGACTGTCCTCAGAATACACAACTTTTCAATCAACAACAGTCTTTAACAAGTGTAGCTTGTGTGTGTGTGTGTGTGTGTGTGTGAAAGAGAGAGTGAGAGAGAGTGAGAGGGAGAGAGAGAGGGAGGGAGGTGACTAGCTAACTTTACATCTCAGACAGTTTATGATTTGCGTGAAAATCAGCCCCTCCCACCATCGAGCAGTATTTGTGTTCAGTGCAAATTAACAAAGACGCACAACACTGCATATGTATGCCATTGTGCTTGTACGTGCTTGTGCATTTGTGCGTGCGAGAGAGTGAGCGTTGAGTGCGCGTGTGTGGCTGCAGGACAAAATAAGCAACAAGCATTTTGGGCTTGTAAACACGAGCGCGGAGCGGCGTCTGCTGCTTCCCGTCCTTATTATTTTTGGCAGCGCTGCATATGTTCCCCAGCGCGCCGCCTGATTACCATTCCAATCAGCCGAGGTGGAGCGAGTCACATTAATTTGTAGTAATTAATAGCAGCGCCGCGGCTGACAGCGCTTTCGCTAACGAGACCCTTTGATTGTTTGGATCTCTAAGTTGCGCCTCGCCGTGTTTGCATCACCTCGGAGGAATTTCCTGGTATCAAAGCTCGGCGGCGGCGGCGGCGGCGGCGGCGGGGCTGACGCTTGTCAAAAAAAAAAAAAAAAAAAAAAAAAAAAAAAAAGCGATTTATAAAAGTTTAATTCTTTTATTGATTTAGTTTAGGGGGTTTGATGCCTGCAGTGTCAGCTCCCCTGGTAGGACTTAGTGGATTCAAATGCTTGTCACCGACTCGGCCTCCTTTTTCTCCCCCCCCCCCCTCTTTTTTTTCACAGAGAACAATCGCCACCGGCCAGCCTGGCAGGCACGCTTTAATTGCCATTAATTAAAAGCATAAATCTTTTTATTCACTCGCTCTGCTCTTAAACAGGGCTTTGCGTAGCTGCCCCCCCCCCCCCCTCCTCCTCCTCCTCCTGTGCTTGTCAGAATCCCTTCTGGCTAGTCAGGATTCAACCCCCCCTCCCTTCCCTCCTCTCCCTTCCTCCCCTCCTCCTCTCTTTCCTCCCCCCTTCTTTTCCCTCCTCCCCTCGCCAGACGTTTCTGGAATGGTCTTTTCTCTTTTCTCCAACGCGGTGCTGCGTGGAGCGCGGGGCAGCGGCGCTCTGATATTTAGTAAACCGGCTCGGCTCCTTTATTGATGTTTAATGAGGTCAAATGAATCCCCTTGTACGCATGCTTAGACGGCTCCTCGCGCGCAAATCCTTTCTGACAAGCGGGTAAAACAGCCGGCAAACACGGCGGCGGCTCCCAGAAACGTCGGGGAGGGGGCGGCGGGGGGCGTGAAGGAGGAGGAGGAGGAGGAGGAGAAGAAGCTCTTTTATATCTTGGCAATTTCCCTCCTGTCGGCTCCTTAATTAGACACTTATTAGCCTGTGAGCCGCTGGAACCATCACGTGACGGCTTTATTTGCTGCGGAGAAGAAGAAGAAGAGGAAGAGGAAGAAGAAGAAGAAGAAGAAGAAGAAGAAGAAGCAGAAGAAGAGGAAGAAGGGGGGCGACGGGCCGGTTGGCCAGCTGCCTGTCGTTCGCTCTCTCGCCGCTGCATTTTGCTCGGGTGACTGTTTCCTGTCACTCACTCTGATTTCCAAACAGCGGAAGAGGTGGTGAGTCGGGGGGGTTGAGGGGGTTGGGGGGGGGGGTTGGCATCGCTGGCATCCTAAATTATCAGCCGTGTCAAAACAATTCGGTTCCTTCTCGTCGCCCCCCTCCTCTCCATCAGCACCACCACCACTACCAGCCTGGGGTCCTCTGCCCCATGGCTCCTCCTCTCCTCCTGCTCCTCCTCCTCCTCTTCCTCGCTGCCCAGTGCCTGTTTTTTGAACAGCTCGTTCGCAGGCGTTTCCCCTCAACCTGCGGCGGCCGAGCGGCTTCACGGGCCTCGTTGATTTTTTTGATTTTTTTTTTTTTATCTCCTGCTTTTGGGGCCTAATTGGGAGCTTTGCAGCCCAGATTCCAGCTTATGTGATGCTGATGATGAAGTCCCGGGAAGGCTTTGGATGGGATGGGGTGGGTGGGGAGGGGGGCGGGGGATGGGGGGGGGGCGTGGGGGGATCTTGTAAACTAAATGTGTGTGCGCTGCCTTCATTGGTACGCCGGTCAGAAGTGCTAGCCGTCAATTTGACCCGCGTAGTTTTCCTCTTCTTCTGAGGGAGTGCACGCACACACACACACACACACACACACACACACACACACACGGGCGCGCCCAGAGCTCATTCCTAATCCTGGCGGCGCAGTGTGGAGGCAGGGAGGAAGTTCCAATTAAAATTAAAATAAGCTCTTTTAACGGTCTCTTAAATTGACAAGCGGACAATGATTTTCGAACGGCGAATCTGTCAAAGGTCTCAGAAAATCCCGGCTTGATGAGGCCCCAACGCAGCCAATTAGCGGGCCGGGCCGAGGGGCAGCGCCCGGCGCCGGTGCCGGCCCGCTGCGGCCCCTCGGCCCGTAATGATTTCCCGGCTCCCGCCAGACGCGGCGCCGACACTTATTGCAAATTACCGACAAAGCTGCGGCGCTTGTATTGATGAGGCGGAGAACAGCGGCGTCTCCGTGTTCCCATCAGGTGGGGCGGCCCCCCCATCCCCATCCCACCCCCACCGCCCCATCTCTCTCCACCCCCCCCCCCCCACTGGCGTCCCCGCCCTCGCCGGCGTAATGTGGCTCGGCCCCGGCTGAGCGCGCCGACTCGGGGAGGAAATGCTAATGCTAACGGCGGGGAGGTGTCAGCGGCGGGTCATCAATAACGGCTGCCAGTTAAGCGGCCTCCTCTAATTATAGCTCGCCATCGCTCAGGGCCGCGGCGGGCTGCGGGGCGGCGCCTTAATTGAGCCCGGCCACGTTCCATTTATTATTTTTTTTCTACCCTCTCTCTCTCTCTCTCTCTCTCTCACCGAGTCGCACTCGCCGGCCGCCATTGTTTACAGTCCTTCAGACTGATTGAAGGGAATCCAACGGCTCGGAGGACTGGGGGTCGGGGGGGGTGGGGGGCTGGATGATTCCGGGCGGTCAGGGAGGGATTTACATTTGAAGGCCACGCTGCAGCCAGAGGTCACATGATTTATTCCGAGCGCCGGTTGCGGCTTCGCCTCGGCGGCGACGGGAGCCGTTCACTTCAAATGACTCCAGTTAATGAACGTATAATCACTTCCTCTTCCTCTTCCTCTTCTTCTACTGTGTTTTTTTTTTTTGTTTTGCTTTTTTTTTGTTGTTGTGTTTTGGATTTAGCATTTTTAGCGTCTTTCCCACCGAAGCTCCCGGCCCGCGTGGGCTCCCACCGGGGGTCCAAGGCTTCCACCGCCGCTGTAGGCGGAGCCAGCGAGGCGCTGACCCCGGCGACCCCGGCCTGCCTCCGCTGGGCGAGCGAGGGCCGCTCCGCGCTCGCCGCTTCAGGGTCAAATGGTCTGCAGTTGGCAGTTTCCTCTAGTTAGCGGTTTGTTGCAAATGACTGTTGAGGAGGAGGAGGAGGAGGAGGAGGAGGAGGAGGGGAGGAAGAGGGGAGGAGTGTTTTCATTCCACGTTGTTTTTCTCCCTCTTTGGCTGGAGGAGACGACGGCGCTCCCGCTCGTCATGTGCATCGACTTGAGCCGATTGGTCGCTGCAAATTTGGTGGTGTGGTGGAAGTGGGAGTGCAGATGAATTAATCTGAGGGTTTTTAATTTCCTCTTGAAACTGCGCTTTGGTTTGATTAGCGCAAAAACAAACTCAACAAAGAAACTGTGGCATTTTCTTCCTTGTATATTTGCTTGAAATTTTCTAACTTTCACCGTACTTTCGTTGCCATGAGAGCATCAGCCAATCAGCTCGGACACAAGGCCACCAGGTCACCAGGTCACCAGGTCACCAGGTCACCAGGTCAGCGGTACTGTGGGCCATTCTCAAGAGGTTTGATGCGAAATGAATCGTCCACAATGTATTGTTCCTGAGTGACCCATCCAGTGTGTAGCGGCCACCAGGAAGAGCGAAGGAAACCACATTTACCGTCAGCCCCCTGAGTTACCCATCATGCCTTGCTCCCTCCTACAGACTAGCGGCAGCCGGCACGAGTGGGAGAAACCGAGTGGTGAAGTTTGTGGAGCTGCTGGGTTCTCCAGGAAAAGTTCTGAATCCTAACAATGAAACATTTCTGTTTCTCCATCAGTTGATTGACGGACAAGAAGAAGAAGAGGAAGAAGAAGAAGAAGAAGAAGAGGAAGGAAAAAGTATCTGGACGCTGCTAGCTGGAGTCGAGCTAACGACTCCAGCTTGTGACACCTGCCAACTGCACTTTTTTTTCCAAGTCTTTCTTCAAGAAAACATAATACTTTAATTATTCAAACATGGACGTACCATCAAAGTGTTTTCAAACTGTGACATTTCAAACAGTTTGGTCACCAACTAGTAAATTTTGCAATTTCCTTTTTTTGCCAACAAAAAAAAAAAATCATGTCACGTCCGCTCCCTACAAAAAAAACTACAAAAACATGATCAGATCTGCATGACTTTACCTGCCGCACTTCCCACCAACCTGGCAACCGGCCCGTGTCTGCGGCTGCACCTTCCACCGCTGCCAACGCCACTGCTGAGGAGAGAGTGAGAGAGAGAGGGAGGGAGAGAGAGAGGAGAGAGAGAGGAGAGGGAGAGAGAGAGAGGGAGAGAGAGAGAGAGAGAGAGAGAGAGAGAGAGAGAGAGAGAGAGAGAGAGAGAGAGAGAGAGAGAGAGAGAGAGAGAGAGAGAGAGAGAGAGAGAGAGAGAGAGAGAGAGAGAGAGAGAGAGAGAGAGAGAGAGAGAGAGAGAGAGAGAGAGGGGCGAGAGAGAGAGAGAGAGAGAGAGAGAGAGAGGGAGAGAAGAGAGAGAGAGAGGGCGAGAGAGAGAGAGAGAGAGAGAGAGAGAGAGAGAGAGAGAGAGAGAGAGAGAGAGAGAGAGAGAGAGAGAGAGAGAGATGAGACGAGATGAGAGCAGCTTTGATTCCCGCCGTCTTTGTGTCACACTGACTGGCATGCTGTTTGACAGGTGGAGATAAAATAGAGAAAATTGTGGATGAAAAATTGGCCTCGCCCGGATCTCTCTCTCTCTCTCTCTCCCCCTCTCTCTCTCTCGCCCTGGGCTGCAGGCAGCAGACAGCGGCCCACTGCTCTGTGTCAAGTGTTTATCAAAGGACCTGATTAGATCTGCTGTGTTCGAGGTAGCGGCCTAATAAGAGGGAGGAGGAGGAGGAGGAGGAGGAGGAGGAGGAAGGGAGGAAGGAGGGCTGGCGTGCCAAAAAAAAAGAAGAAGAAAAAAAAAGATAAAGAAAGTGAACCTTGCCCGGCCTCTGAACTCTGATTGGACGGCGGCCGGTCGAGCGTCGCTCGGCCTTTTGTTGCGGCTCTGAGATCAGTTGTTGTCGTTGTTGTTGTTGTTGTTCTCACTTTCCTCCATCTTCTCAATCCTCACCCCTCTCCCCCCCCCTCTCTCTCCCCCTCCCCCACGATGGCTGGAGGAAATAAACCTGGTACCCCCCTCCCTCCCTCCCTAACCCCCCCTCACCCTCTTCCTCTCTCTTTATGCCGAGGCCGCCTTCCTCCGGCCATTCCTCTCTCTCTCTCTCTCTCTCTCTCTCTCTCTCTCCTCTCTCCTCTCAAAAGGGCAAGGCAGCCTCTGCCGTCCGACCAGGGCCGTTTTGCCCCGCAGCTCCCCGCGGTCCAGCGCCCCCGCCGCCAACAACCCCCCCCTCTCTCTCCCGGCCCGAGGCCCGGCTCTGCCTCAGCTGCTGGCCCGGCGGGGCCCGGCGTCTCCTGGCTGCACTGAGCTGCTGCGACAGTCCACTCACATCAGTCCGGCCGGGCCGCCGTGTGACATCACGATGGCGGCGGCGGCGGCGGTGTTCTCTCTCGCTTTTATCGCCCACCCCGACCTCTCTCTCTCTCTCTCTCTCTCTCTGTCTGTCTTCTCTCCCTTTTTTGTTGCGAGTGATGCTGTGAGTCGTCGCAACATTTTCTGGCAGCAACACGTTTTGCGTGTGATAACAGGCTCAGTTACAAGATCTGACCGCCGGTTTATTTTTTTCTTCTTCTTCATCTCTTTCCATCCTCCCCTTCTTCCTCCTCCTCCTCCTCCTCCTCCCCCTGCAGGAAACAGCGAGCGCGAGGCCGCGCCTCCCCTCCCCTCCTCCTCTGCAATTTGAATTTCTAGATAATAGGCTTTGACTTCTGGCTGCACGTTTACGGCTCTTTTCATGTGATCAGCTGGGCTCGCGGCGCGCGCGGTGCGGAGCGCGGTGCGGCGAGGCGGCGCGGCGCGGCGCGGCGTCGCGGCGGCGGAACACAGACTGCGAGTGACAGGGCAGCCAGTCAGCGCGGCAGAGCCTGTCAGGATCCCTCACACGCTAATGATTTCCCTTTAGTCTATTTTCTGTCTCATTGGCCGTTTCCTTCAAAAACAAAATTGCTCATTTAAATTCCCACGCCCGGGGCACTCTGGTCTTCAAATATTGTTGGAAAGTGAACGGATTAGGCAAAATATGCTTTTTTAAAATGTTAATATATTTTCTGGTTCACTCTCTCCTCTGAGGCCAATTAGGGGAATCTCTGCCGGCTGCATTAATGTCAAGCTGACATCGGCGGCTATAATTACACCGCGCTTGAAACCTAACTTTCACTTGTGGGTAGATGAGTTGTGCCTCGCAGTGACACGGAGCCGAGGCTCCGCCAGCTTTTGATCATTTAATCATCGCCGGCTTTCTTTCGCTCCCCCCCCCCTCCTCGCTCCGCCACTGATTTCACCTTTTATTCTTCCTGTTGCAAAATGCAATGTTGTGTTCCATTATTCACCGCCGCCGCGCTGCTTTTTTACTCTTTTTCCTCCCTCCCTCGCGCTGCCCCCCCCTTTTTCCCCCCATCCCTAAATTTTAATTGCGGGCTTCATTAATGACATCACGGCGACCCCCCCTCCATCCTCCGCTTTCAGGTGAGCACACGCTCACGCGCACGCCGAGCCGAGCATCTGTTTACTCGCCTGATTCACGATGCTGCACCTCAGCCCGGAGACCAGAGAGACGCCTAATGATAGTTAATGCTCTCACCATGAATATAAATGTCTCCACAAAGGGCGTCTGAAGAGCGGATGGCAGCTTCCACCTGATTTGGGCCCCTCGGCTGTCATGGTACTTGAGGGCTGAACAGATTCTTTTTTTTTTCTCTCTCCTGGTGCTGCTGCTGATCCGGCTGAAAATGATCACCGACTCGCCGCAGCTCAGCGCCGTCATTACTTTCACCGTTAGAGAATTTGATTACCTTCAGCTGAGGCACAACTGGGGGTTAAAAAAGAGAGAGAGAGGCTAAAACGGGAAGATTACATGGATTAATATATTTTCCACGGCTATGATTTCATCAAATCCAAGTAGCAGATATACGTGCATGTTAGCTCTAGTTGTTGTTGTTATTATTATTATTATTATTATTATTATTATTATTATTATTATTATTATTATTATTATTATTATAAGGGAGCATTTCAACATTTTGGCCCCTGCCAGTTGTTGTTTCAAGAGACGTAGAGACGCCTAGCAGATAAATAGCAGAAGGCTGTAAACAGGGGGCTAAACGTGCAGTTTTCTGGAGGTCTGGCGGGGGATAATTAGTGGGGAGGAGGTTAATGAAGCCAGCGTGGCTCCGCCCCTCGGCCTCCACTGACCACTTCCTCCTCCTCCGCCACCACCTTCTCTCTCCCCTCCAGGCCGCGCTCTCCGCTTTGCGCTGTTGTTTCACCCTTTCGCCAGGAACCTCAGGTAATAGGAAATGGCAGTGACCCCGGGTGACCCCGGCCCAACCCACCCGATTACCTTTGTGGAGCGTGAGCGCGGCGCCGAATCACATGTCAGGAGACGAGCCGTAATTATTTTTGCGGCGCCATCAGCACGGATCAATCAGTCAAGGGAGGCTGCCAGCGCAAGGCCGCTCGCTGCCAGCAGTGACCCCCCCCCCCCGACCCACTTTGACTGACAGCTTTGGTAATTAAGTGGTTGTATAGACCCCTTCGACTGTTATAACAACCTTGTCAGGGCCGCTCTGCGTTGCGGACGCACTGCAATCAATGTGTTCCGCGCTGCTCCTCCGACTCCTCCTCCTCCTCCTCCGCCAGGATTACCGCTCATGTCGCTGACAAACAAAAGTAAAAACAAAATAAATAAACAAAACCACCCCCCCCCCCAGCCCACCACCCCCAAAAAGCAGGATTACACTTTGCAGTGATGTTTGCGTTTCTTTATAATGGCTTCATTTGAACCGCGCCGGCGACCTTTAGCCCAAAGAGAAGGGAGACCTGCCGTCCGCGAGACAGTGAGATCACATGACGGCATCCAAGAACAACAACAAGCTGCACAAGACTTTCATTTCTCTGTGTGTGTATGCGCCATTAAACAATCCTTGATGGTGCACTTTTGGTTCATTTTCTCCTAGAAACTGACGCTTTGCTCCATCATTGAGACTCACATCTGACAGCCATCATAAAATCAACACTGGTTTTATTAAATCAGATTTTTGTCAGTTTGTCATTACTACCTCTGATAGCTTAAACAAAGATCGTCAAGCTCAGGATTCCAGAAAACTGTTGCATAATTTGCGCCCCAAAGCCCAACCTTGAAATCTGCAGGATTTTTTAATCTGACTGGGTCTCGGCCCGGTCGGTCCAAAAGGAATGAACCGTGTGAAATTTTGCCGGGGTCACATCCGCTCAGAAAGACTGGAGGTGCCCAGGTGGGGAGTCTGAGAGACGTCTCCACTCTTTTCTCTGGCAGAAGTTTAAGTCTGGGCTGCAGCGGAGTGATTTGCAGCAACATGGCACCGGGATTTTCAAGGATTTAATTTTTAGGATGGTGAATGATCCAGCTGGGTTCAACATTTTATATAAATATATATATAAAAAAATAATCTCTGATGGAGTCTGACAGCCAGTCACTCAATCTTCCAGCACACCACACAAAAGAAAAAAGAAGTGGTAGAATTTGTGAATTTAAACTCAAGGGTTTTGTTTCCCCTGTTACAACATAATGTCTTTCTCAACATCAGCAACCAGCAGCAGCGGCGGCGGCAGCAGCAGCAGCGAACAGAGGCGCCGTGCAGGTGACGGAGGTTTAATTAGTCGCTGTGATCTTCTGACTTTGTGCATGCCGTCAGACAGCTCGTCCTTCTGCAGCTTTTCATCGCTGCAATTCCCAGACCATCTGTCACGGATCACAGGTCAGCCGCACACAAACAGGGACAGTGTTTAGTTAAAGTGTTGTTTTCAGGACAAAGGCAAACAAATACAAAGAAAAAATCTGATGGATTTTAATATATTAATTACTATTATTTTTTTTTTTGCCACTGGCTTTTCTTCCTTTAGTGACTGTTTTGGATTTAAGTAATGAATGTGTTACTAATGTTAATGATTATTACTTTTATTCCATATTGAATAAAATATTCTACGTTTATTTGTTTAAATAATTATTATTTCAAGTTCACATTATAAATAACTATCACTGGCTAACCTTAGCAGGCCCAGACAAAAAATTAAAGCAATTTTTTTTTCACCATTAATTCGTTTTAAAAAATAAATAAATAAATGCACAGTTAATTGGTTTATTAAAAAAAATAAATAAAAAAAAAAAAAATCCAACGGTCTTTTTCAGGTCCTTATGTTTTCGTCACGAACAAGCTCTCTGATTGGATCCTGCTTTTCATGACGTAACTAATTAAAAATAAACCACCGTATGATCTTGTTTTTTTTAATCATCATTATTTATATGATTAACAACATGAGCTACCTCTTATTCAAACATATATCCACACACACACACACACACACACACACACACACACACACACACACACACACACACACACACGCTGCAGAGGCTGTCACAGCATCGATCCGGTGGCCGATCCTGGTTCTCGGCACCATCATGGGCTCATCATGCGGGCCAACAGGACGGTGCTGCACCGGTTCAATGCGGCCCCCCGCGGCGCCTCGGCACTAATAAAGACATCGATTGTTGCTGCGCCTCTGTCCGCCCTGAGTGGCGAGTTTAGGCGTCGCTTTGATCCCAACTGGGCGATTTGTCGGGGAATAAATGGCGGGAAGAGGCCTTATTACAGGACGGAGGTTGAGATGGAGCCTCCTTCACTTCCAGCCTCCCTGCGCTTCACGCCGCATATCATTGACTTGATTTCCTGCTTTCTCGGACATCGGCTCGTGTGGTTTTGCTCCGCGGTGTCCGAGGCCCCGGTGAGCTGCTGCTCAACTGCGCCGCTCTGGACTCTCTGTCGCCGCCTGGCGTCCAAACTCGGCGTGAGTCTCCACCGAGCGAGACCCTCAGAGAGGAGCCGCAGCCGCTGCAGCTGAACGGAGCTCGGTGAAAAAACCCACGGCCCTCACGGTTCCGACTAAGAGAGCCACGACTAACTCAATTTCACATAAAAAATTAGAAACTGAATTTATTCATCTCCAGGTCCAGAAGAAAGACTGACTGTGTATAAACAAATGAAACGAAAATAGGCTTAATCCATGACAGATAACTAAATTCATAAGATTTAATAATAAAAAAAAAATACTAAATCAAAAACTGAAAATAAATGTTTGTTTTTTTCAAAAGTGTTGAGATTTTTAAAATGAGAATATCAATAATTTTCATCTTTCTGGGAGACGGTTCAATTAATTATATTGATAAGACAATTCTAACGTGCATCACAAATAAGAATCAAAATATAAAAATAATTCACATTAATTTTAATGTGTCAAGTCTGACAGATATTCATCCTTCAGTTGTTTAAGATGAGAGCCTGGTTGATTCCTCAACACATCTCGCCGTGTGTCTTCCGCAAAAAAAAAACAAAAAAAACATTCAATAAATTCATTAAAATCTGTTATTATTAAACGCATTAACTCCGTTCGATTTTCTTTTAAAAACTGCAAAAAATAATAAAGGGATTAAATTAGGAGTAAACCTTCAAGTCTGCGGGAAAAATCTTCATCCGCCTCGCGTCAATCATCATCCTCATCAGCATCAGCGTCGCCGCCGTCAAACCTGCAGGAGAAACAAAATAAACCAGCGACAATCAGCACACGTGGCCGCACCAGCAGGACGGTTTGACTCCAGAGAAAATAATAATCCAAGAAAAACAGCACAAGAAAAAAATAAAATAAAATACTAAACTGTCAGAATTGAACTAAACAGTAATTATAATTAAGAAAAAAACATTATTGCAAACAGAAGAACAGAAAAGTGAAGCAGCAGGAGCGGCAGCAGCAGCAGCGGCACACAGTCATCCGTGTGACAAGTGGCTGTTCCCATGATCGGACATCCTCCACGCGGAGCGCGCACTACACACACTCACGCACGCACCATGCACTTTTTTTCTTTGCCCCCCCCCCGTCCCCCCTCTCCCCCCTTCCACTTCCTCCGAATCCGCGTCGGTAGGGGGCGGGAGTGCAGTACGACTGGGGGCGGGGGCGAGGGGAAAGAAAGTGCTGAATTTCCACTACCTTTGAACGCTCATTAGCACCTCATAATGACTCCACTAATTAGGATGACATGGTTATTAACAAGCCGCGCTGTCACGGCAGTCAGCGGCTCTCCTCGCGCAGCCGACCTGCGCTGCTGCCGCCGCCGCTGCCGCCGAAGCTGCCGCTGCTGCTGCTCTCCTGGAAACATGTCCACGGAGCTGGAGGTCAAGTCCCGGCCTCATTCGGACGCGCCACACTTTTCCCCGAAAAAAAAGTGGAATAAAAACAAAAAATAAGCAAAAATGAAAGCAGGTGACACGAGACGGAGATGAAAACCAACAGAGTGGATAAAGTGAATTAAATCCAGGAGGGGAAACGCATGCGTTTAAGTTGCTGTCGATTTTCTGTTGATTTTTTCTTTTTCTTAGAAATAACAAGTTTAGAATATTTCCTTCTTTCCCTTCTGAATTTTTCTACAATTCTTCTCCCGCAGCCCTGATATTTTCTACAAAATATTTTCAACCTGAAAGCGTTGTATCTTCTCCCTCACCCCTCCTCCTCCTCCTCCTCCTCCTCCTCCACCCCGAAGGTAAAAAAAAAAAGAAGAAGAAGAATGATGATAATAATAATAATGGAAGCTCTATTCCAGAATTAGACTCGATTCAGTGGCTCAAGTGTCTCGATAAAGAAACAACTCTCTGATTGGCCCGCAGCCGGAGCCGGTCAGGGTGGGAGCCAATAGCAGCCGTGGGATGGGGAGGTGGGCGGGGCTGTTGGTGAGGAGGAGGGGGGGAGGAGGAGGATGGGCCGAGGTAGCGAGGGAGGGACGGGGTGAGTAGTAGCGTCGAGTGTTTATTATAAAGGAGAAAATATTAATTCCCCCCCTCTCCCTCCCTCCCACCTTCCCTCCTCTCTCGCCGTGGGCCGTGACGTCACTATAGGAAGTCATTGTAGAGCAACACCGGAGCGATTAGCAGCAAAAAGGGGGAGCCTGATGTCGAGGAGTCAGCCCCGTGTGTGTGTGTGTCTCTATATACGGCTCAACTTTTAACACAAAGTTCAATATCCAAACACAAAAAGCGACTCGAGCGGACTACAGCACACCCACACCGCCGCGTCTCCTCTGAATGTAAGTAACTCTGGAGCGGCCGCACACCAGGATTCCTGCGCCTCTCTCGCTGGGATTTCCCCTTTTTTTTCCATTTTTAAGAAAAATCACATTTTTTTCTCCTCCTTTTGGTCAAATCCGAGATTTATCTCCCATTTCTTCAATTCCTTTTTCGACGTGGACTTTTTACTCTTTCCCCTGCTTACGGATGAGACGCGGCTCACTTGTTGTTATGAAGGCTCCATCACTCCTCTCCTAACATGGAAGCGTCCAGCGGCTCGAGTTTTGGGATAGACACTATCTTATCCGGCGCGTCCAACTCTGGCAACCCGGCGCTGATGAACGGGGACTTCCGCCTGGCCGACGGCAGGACAGCGGACTTCCGGAGCCAGGCGACGCCGTCGCCATGCTCGGACATAGACACGGTGGGCACGGCGCCCTCGTCGCCCATCTCGGTCACCATGGAGCACGGCGGCGGCGGCGGCGGCGGCGGTGACGCGCACCTGGTGCCGGACAGCCTCCACCACCAGCATCACCACCACCACCACCTCCACCAGCAGCAGCACCATCACCACAGCCAGCAGCAGGGTTTAGCCCAGTCGCCCCAGCAGCAGCAGCAGCAGCAGCAGCAGCAGCAGCAGAACCAGCCGTCTCAGCAGCAGCAGCAGCAGCAGCAGCAGCAGCAGCAGCAGCCGCAGCAGCAGCAGCAGGGGCCGCTGGCCGGGGCCGGCTGCGCCCCGAGGACTGCCACCTCCTCCTTCCTCATCAGAGACATTCTGGGCGACAGTAAACCGCTGGCAGCCTGCGCACCTTACAGCACCAGCGTGTCCTCGCCAAAACCAGAAAGTGCCACGGCCCCGGACGGCTTCAGGCCCAAGTTGGAGCAGGACGAGAGCAGGAGCAAGTTGATGGACAAGAGGGACGACATCCAGAGTGAAATGAAATGTAACGGTAAGGATCCATTCAAACCAACCAGCCCGTAACCTTCACACGGTTGTTACTGACAGTGTATGTTCTTGCTCATTTTATTTCGTTTGTACTGTAGTTGGTTCGTGTTGCGTCTTCTTTGAAAAGGCGAGATTCAGCAGCGTCTTTGTTTTGGTTGAATTACAGCTAAAAGTCATGCTGGGAAATTATTTTTACAGCCTGCAAATAACTTGAGGAATAATAATAATAATAATAATAATAATAATAATAATAATAATAATAATAATAATAATAATAATAATAATAATAATACAGTGAGTCCTTGGTTTACTTTTTTCTGCTTTACTTTTCGACCGCTGTGATTAGTGTGTTGAATGTGAAGCAGATGTAAGCCGGCTGATTTTCCCCGTGCGCGAGGCCTCCCTAGTGGGTCAATTAGAGAGATTATTGTTCTTCCTGCGGGGAGGGGGGGCGATCAGGGAGCACAGAGGGGCTGACATATTGATTAGTCGATTTACAGAGGAAGAAAGAAGCCTAAATAAAACAACCGTGACGGTAATAACTGCGATGATAAGAGCAAATTCCAGCCACTGTAAAAACAACACAAGTTTCCCGGTTTGTTCTGCTGTGCAACTCGGTGCCGCACGTGTCAGAGTGCAAGTTTGATTTTTATCCTTTCATTCTTTCAATTTTTCTTTTCCTTTTTTCTTTTTACAAATTGGGGTGCTGCAGGCATTTCAGTGGAGGAGGGGGTGAGAATTAAACTGGTGGAGCTTTTCTGCTTTTGTTGCTTTGATTTAATTTTCTGGCGAGAAAAAAAACAACAACTATGCAAATAAATATATTTTCTCTGAAAAAAAATATCCTCCACGACTTAAAGCTAAAATAAACCTTGACGTTTATTTATTTGTTAATGTATTATTATTATTTTTTTTTTCCTTTGGGCCGTGCAGGCACTAAAGAGGAGGGGGACCGGGAGATCTCCAGTAGCAGAGACAGCCCGCCGATGCGCACGAAAAAGCCCCGCAAAGCCCGCACAGCCTTCACCGACCACCAGCTCAACCAGCTGGAGCGCAGCTTCGAGCGACAGAAATACCTCAGCGTGCAGGACCGCATGGACCTGGCGGCGGCGCTCAACCTGACGGACACGCAGGTCAAGACCTGGTACCAGAACCGACGGTAAGAGACGGAACCACAACCTGCCCGTATCTGAAAAAACAAAACAAAACATAACACAAAACAAAACAACACAAAAACTCGTGTTCTGATACTGGAGTGAAAATAACGCAGTATATATATATTTTTCTTATTCTTTGAAAGTTTTTCCTGTTTAAAAATCAGTAGAATTTTGCAAGATAATTTTTCTTATTTGTGAATTATTATGATCAAACAGGCACAACTTTCATTTAGCGCTTTAAATCTCTGCTGAATTAGCTCGTGGCTCCAGAGGCCTCACGCTTTGCGCGCATCTATTTAAATGTTCGCCTCAGTCACCGTTGATATTTGCTTCTACTACATAATCAAAATTTGAGCGGTTTTAATAAAAATGGTTCGGCATGAATGTATTTGGGCATTTCTAAATTTTGAATTGAAACGTGTCTCGTGATGTCAAAAATAGAATATATATTTTGATTTGTCAAAAAAATAAAAAAAAATAATACGAGAATTAAGATGAGGTTTAGGCTGTTATTTGCACGCAATGCAAATCACTTCGTCTCACACTGCGTCATGTCGCTGCATATTTTGCACCCTCGGCAGCTGTTTCTCAAAACGCCCTGCGATAAATCACCCAACTTTACAAATGGAACGAGAAGCTGTTTTCAGATTCAGCCCGTGCATCTTTACCCCCGAAACGAAAGCAAATATTTCCAGCACTTTAAAAAAAAAAAAATAAAATAAAAATATATATATATTATTTCGATTGGCGTTGGGATGAAAGTGCACATGAATAAGTTTCGCAACAAAGCGTGCGATGAAGGAGGGTTCGCAATCCTGATGCGCCCTCCTCCCCTCCTCATTAAACCTGAGCCACGAACTGGTTGCCTGCATTAATTAGGCCTCTGCATACCAATTAAAGGCGTCGGTGGGGGAATTAACCGATTAAATAATTCATCTGTTGTATTTTGATCTGATTTCATCTCTTTGCTTTCCCAGGACCAAGTGGAAGCGGCAGACGGCGGTGGGCCTGGAGCTGCTGGCTGAAGCCGGAAACTACTCGGCCCTGCAGCGGATGTTCCCGTCGCCCTACTTCTACCACCCGAGCCTGCTGGGCACCGTGGACAGCACGACGGCCGCCGCGGCCGCCGCCGCCATGTACAGCAGCATGTACCGGACTCCTTCCACGCCGCACCCCAGCCTGCAGAGACCGCTGGTCCCCAGGGTGCTCATTCACGGCCTCGGGCCGGGGGGCCAACCGGCGCTGAACCCCATGTCCAGCCCCATGCCCGGCACGCCGCACCCGCGATAGACACGAGGGGAGAAGGGGAGTGAGAGGGGGGGAAATGAAAAAAGAGAGATGAAATTCGGGACCGGAGAACCTGGATGGACACGTGATGTGAGAAACTGCACCCGGAACCACAGTGCGGGACTTATTTTTTTCCCCTCCTCTTCCGCTTCCCCACCAACTCCAAAAGAGCCCATTTAAAGACATTCTACAGAAGTAAAGGAGGTATTTAACAGAGGCCCGGCAGAGACTGTCTGTCTGTCTGTCTATCTGGATCGGACCAGACCGGACCGGAGCGGACCAGGCCGGAGGAAGAAGACTGCTCATGTCTGATTGTTTGTTTGTTTGTCTTTTGTACAAATACACTTACATTAGCAAATAAACTTATAAAGTTTATTAGATGGAGAAGAACGGAATGAATAAAGAAGTAATGATACTAATGGAATGGCAGACGCTTCTATTTCAAATCGAGCTTTTATTTTAAATCCCTTTGTCAATTTTGACGGTTTATAAAAAAATAAAATAAAATAAATTTCATTAAATATGGAACGAAAATTCTTTCAAAGTGTCACGGCACGTATTTTTTTTTTTTTCTAAATTAGAAAACAACAAAGTTTCCCAGCTAGTGGACGGCTTTAGTTTTATCAGTTTAAAAATGTTTCACCATCCAAATAATCTTCAGCTATTTTCTTCCACTTTCTGGTGGGGAGGCTGCTGCATATTTACGTCACTTATACCACGTGCATAATTTGCCAAATCGGACCATATGGTTCGTTATTAAATAGGACGATGTTTTAATTTAGCTTTAACCTACAAGGGGGTTGGGAGGGGGGGGGGGTGTCGGTGGAGTTTTGCACGCCGCGTCGCGCTCCTCTGCTCACCAGCACGCATGCATATGGATGGGCAGCAGCAGCTGATTGGTGGCGGCCTGAGTGCGTGTGATGGGCCGAGGGTTCGCTGGGAATGTGGCCTTGGCTCAGCAGCTGTTCCCCGGGAGAGCAGCAGCAGACAATGAGGGCGAGTTTCTCAGCGGGATGAGCGATTAGGATCAGGACGAGGAGGAGGAAGAAGAGGAGAGAGGGAGAGGAGAGAGAGGAAGAGCGCGTGGAGCAGCCCCAGTGTGTGTGTGTGTGTGTGTGTGTCCGGGATTTATCCCCGGTCGCTGCTTTTCTTCTCTCTTTATATTGTCTAATAATTAGGGCCAATTTACACGATAAGTGGATAATTTATGAAAGATTATTTTACTATTTTTTTTTATTACAACGATTAAATCCACCGCAAGTCCCCGAATTAAACGCAATTATTTGCCTTTATGCAAAGCAAAGTGATGAAGAATAATTTGATTGATTTTTTTATTTCTATTTTTAAATTTATTTTTATTTTTATTTTAAATTGCGAGTGTTGTGACGTTGGACGAGCACCGTGTGAATGTCGCGCCCCCGGGCCTCGTTTGTTTGGGCTTCTTGTCTTCGAACCGGAGCTCATCACGGTGCCAACCTGGCAACCGCTGATGTGACGCAAACACGCACTTCCGTTGCCCTCCCCCACCCCCCTCAAAAAAAACAACAACAACAAAAAAACATGTTATTATTATTATTATTATTATTATTATTATTATTATTATTATTATTATTATTATTATTACATTTTAGTGTATTTTTTGTTTTTGTTGTTTATTATTATCTGACTCGTCCGCGTCCTCGTTGTGCCAACACCAACGGAACCCCGTCTGATTTCCCCCCTTTTTTTCTTCCTTTCTGGGATTAAAACCTGTGCTGGTCGAACCTTTGGGGCTGTGCAGACGGAAACACGCGGGCTTACACCCGCGCTGTCCCTGAAGACTTTGGACACATGTTAATGCGGCCTGCTTAAGCCGTCTGCTTGTCATTCACTGCATGGACGCCTCTCCGCAAACAGCCCCGCTGCTTCCTGCTGCATCCCGGGACAGCAGCGCCCCGCCGGAGACGTTACGTACAATTTGATAGCGGTTTTATTTTTGTTTGTTTTGTTTTTCAATTTCAAAAGAATAGGGAAAAAACAGGGTCACAATTTTAATTTGAGAGGATTTAATACAGATCTCCTTTCACGTTGTGACTATGTGGAAAACAACTTAAAGCACAAGACGCTGCTGCTGCGGCTAGACAGACCTCCGTGTTTGGCCCGCGCTGCGATGAGGAGGAATAATTCTATATACATAAAAAAAATACTACTACTACTACGACTGCTACTCGTTCCGGCCTACATATTTATATATCGACAATATTGAAAAATATTAGCCCGCCGTGTTGACCCTGCAGCTTCTTGCCCATTACTGCAGTGTGTACAGTGGCAACGCGCGTTGTTCATATGCATGACTTGTGCAGCATTATTTATTTATTGCACTCTGCGGGTGGGAGGGGGTGGTGGGGGTGTCGGTGCCTGTGCGGGCTGTTCCAATTCATTAATAATGGCCCGGGCCATATACAGCAGCAGCAGCCTGGCTGAATTAATGGGCTCCTCTACCTGCTAATACCAGGGCGCTGCCATCATCACATTTTTTTTTTTTTTTTTGAAAAACAGAGAAAGACCCTACAAAAATGGGTCACGGCCGACATTATTATTATTATTATTATTATTATTATTATTATTATTATTATTATTATTATTATTAATAATAATAATAATAATAATAATAATAATAATAATAATAAAGAACAATAATAAAGAGTATTATCATTTATTATTAAGTTATTATTATTTCTAATATTACGTGTTATTATTAATTCTGCACCTTTAAGAATGCTACAGAAGTAACAATAATCCTTTTAGTATTAAAATGTATAAAATGTAAGAAATCAATCATGATTCCGTCCTGCCTCCACCTAAAATGTGAAGACCCATATGATGACATCACTGCTGCAACCTCCTTAGGTGACGTGAAAGCAATGACGCTAATTGTACGACAAAACAGGTCAACAATGTGAAAGCCTCTCTCTGAAATTCGACAGATTATTGCGCTCCCATTACGTTTTGGACCTCATCTCCGTGTGAATCCACGGCTGAAGCCAAATGGCTTGATTTTTTTTTCCTCCTCCCCCCACCACCCCCCTCCTCCTCTTTTCGAGGTGGTGGTGGGGGGGTGGGATGAGCAATACTTGTGAAAACACAATCACTAGTGGAAGGGGAAAAAAAAGGGCAGCAGACTTGAATAAAGAGGATTAGGGCCTTTCTTTTACATGGCGCACATTATCCAGAACAGATGGGCTTTAGAGAGTCGTTTTCTTCTCCGTCTTGCCTGGAGGAACCTTGTTGGGCACTTTAATTGCCACTTTTTTTCCAACTGATGTAATGGCGGGATATCATTTTCATTACAATAATGAGGTAACACTTGCTCTCCTTGGCCTCTCATTATCACATCTCCTACATCACTCACTAAACACAAATTTAACCCCACCCCCTTCATTTCCTCCCCTGACCGAAAAAAGAAGAAGAGGAAAAAGGAACCTTGGCGTTCGGCTCTTCCTGTGCATCTTCTTCTTCTTCTTCTTCTGTCGTCACCCCGCTGCTGTCCACCGTCACCCTGCTGCTGTGCCGTGCACTGCTCCCCCCAACCCCCGCTCCACCACCACCACCTCCACTCGCCCCTCCCGCCTTTTTTCCCCTCTTGCTCCAGGAGCCTGCAGGAGAATCTGGAGCAACTCTGCAGAGCGGTTTCAGCTCATCTTCCATCAGGCCTACAGAGAAACACACACCAGGCGTTGCGGCGTTAGAACCCCCGCGAGCACCGAGGCAAGAGCCGAGCTAGTCGGCGTGGACTCCCGGCGTTAGCTGCTAGCCGCTAGCTGCTCTGGCAATGGCCAGATTTTGTGTTGCGCGATGTATCTGTGTGACCTTCTGTGCATTCATTGAGTAGAAAGAAGAGAGTTCAAAGCAATATAGAGTTACACATCGCTAACAGTAGCAATAGCACATCCTAGAAGTTCCAAGGACACTTTGACTATACAACTTGGAAAGGGGAACATTTTGTGACATAAAACTAAGTTGTTTTTTTTTTCTGAGCAACACTTCACATTAACATCAATCAAGTAAAATATTTATTTTCTTCTGAAAAATACAAATCAACCTCAACTGCCCATAAGTTTTTTTTTTTTAAACATTTCAAATGATCTAATGGTGACTTTTTAAGATGTACAAGCAAAATTTCCCTTCCCACGGAACTCAAGACTGCCAGAAATCGAAAAAGAGAAGAAAACTGAGCTTGGCAGGGTAAAATCCTCCAGTTATCAGTAAATTTAGTTTATCGAACTTTGGACACCAGGGTTGAGGCTTTGCCATGGAAGGAAAAACTTTTTATTTTTCCCTCTTGCAAACGTCAGCCTCTCCTCGACCTGCCAACAGTTTTAGCTCGACCACCTCCGGATTTGTTAAAGATAAAAAAAAAAAAAAGCTTTTATTCCTTTTCTTCTGGACCTAAAAAAAAAAAAAAAAGCCCAGAAGTTGGATTGTGAAGGTGGCCAGTCAAAAGATTTGTTGACATTTTGTTGTCATCTCAGAAACACCCCAGTCTGCACACAGAAAATATCCTCCTGGGCTGAGCTGAGCCCAGACCGGCGTGGACATCATCTGCGGGCGTCCCGCTGAATGACGCGGCGTGGCTGCGGCACATCACAGTTTAAACGGCCTCATCATTTCAGCAAATCCAGCCAGTTTCCCTCTCTCTCTCTCTCTCTCTCTCTCTCTCTCTCTCGCCACCGTCTCTCTTTTTTGTCAAGTGACAGGACAGCTGATGGCAGAGAGGCTCCGCTACCTTTCAAGTTTCAAACCAGGCGCCGTCACAGGCGACCGCCGCAACCGAGACGAGCAGGATGGAAAGAAGAGGAGGACGGGGAGGGGGTGAGGGAGGGGTGAGAGTGAGGGATCGGGGTGGGGGTGGGGGGGGGGGATAAAAAGTCTGTCAGCAGTGATGTCAAAAGCTTCAATTTTTACAGAGCAATTAGGGGTTTCATCACAGCGGAGCGATGTCAGGATTCATTACGGCTCAGCGACGGCTAATTGCTTCAAGGTTAAAGTCGCAGATCTGACGGCATTATATTTTAAGTGACAGACTGGAATTCTGGTGGTGTTGCACAGAGCGCCGCGCTGACATTAAGGGAGGGAGGGAGAACGGAGGGAGGGACGGAGGGAGGAGGGAGGCAGCTGAAATCACAGAACATCAGGGCGGCGGCGGCGGTGCTGAATCCAGGTACGAGTGTTTGGGTCTGTCAAGGTTCTCCTGGCCTGGAACGGCTGAACGGCTGAACCTGGTGAGGCGCCTGTTTCCAACCTGCGGAGCGACCCGGCTGTGGTCGCAGTGACTCCCCGACCCCAACCCCTCCGACTCTTTTGGCCAATGAGGGGCTCGGTTCCAGAGCAGAAGGACTGAGGAGCCATGCAGAGTTCAGCCAGACACTGCTTGGTTGGCCACGGCTACACTAGCAAGTTAGCCGTTAGCATTAGCAGGGGCGAGCGAACGACCGAGCCATCCAGGGCGTCGGTACGGGACCCCGTCCGCTGTCCGCGACCTCTTGACCTCGTCCACCGGCCTCATCGAGCGCGTTTGAGCAAAATGCATTATAGATCGGCGCCGTCGAGCCGCCGGAGTCGTTTTCTTCCAAATGAGCAGTTGTTTACCCTTGGCTTCCCCCACCCCCTCCTCTCCCCCCCCCAAAGTAGAATACCTGATCCTTTGAACTGGTTGTTTGTTTAACCGCTGCTGGGAACGGAGACTCCCCGAGGTCTGAGTAAGTGTTGATCTAAGGTTGGATTTGAAATGGCCTAATGAGGAACTCTTTGGATAATTAGCCGTCGCTGAAACGCTCGTGGATAATTTGAGTGCTTCGCCGCCCCGGTACGAGCGAGGCAGGCGGGGAAGAGGCTGCATGATGAAAGAGGAGAAAGATCAGGGTTAATGGAAATTAGCATGTCAAGTTAGGCCCTACCTCTGTGTTTCTAACCCCCCCCCCCTCTCCCATCCCGCAAACCCTCCCACCCCTCCTTAATCTTTGATTCTACTTAAGATGCGTTATTGTTGATGTAATGGAACAATTAGCGGCGCGGTTCACGGCAGGGATACGGTGCTGCCGGCGAGGAAACGCTGCAGAGCCGCTGCAGAGCCGCTGCAGAGCCGCTGCGGTTGCCGCGGTAATTAGAGCCGGCGAAGGAAGGTCCGACAGGAAATGAGGAGGTGGCTCTGGGCCGACGGAGGGGGAGGGGCTAAAGTCCCTGGACCACAGACAAAACTGGTCCGTTTAAACTGCTCCAAAATTCACCTCAACAGTGTTTTCCCAACAGTGAACTCACAAAAAGAATCCAACATTTGTGATGTCACTAAGGGGCACTCACAGCCAGGTATTGGCTCCACCCTCTGAAACCTCCCCTTCCCAGTGTGTGGGAGGTCCAGCATTCATCACCTTTAGCAGGCAGCTAAAAACGCGGCATGTTTATAAACGGCACGTAAACAGAGGGCTAAATATTTTGTTTTCTCAAAGACTTTACAAACCATGTTTGGATTATTAATCACGTGATATTGCTGCAGCAGAGTCTGGGATTAAAAATCTAGGCGCTTTATGGGATCTGTAAACCAATTAAAACCCTTTGGAAAATCAATAGAAAACTATGGGGAGATGAATCTTTACTGCTGGGAGGAGTTATTTCTAGTTTTCTGGCTCAGCCTTTTGGATAATTATTACTTATCACAAAAACATCTCACGATTATCTCCCGTAATTATTATCGTACTTTCCCTCCAACAGTGGAAAATCAAAAAGACTCTTTTTGTCCTTTGTTGAGAAAAACAACAATCAGATTTAAAAATTGTTCTAAATAAATCATCTCAACGGCTTTAGTATGGCAAAGGAGAGAAAAAAACAACTAACAGTGGAAATAATCAACTGGTTGGTGAAATCCCGACGATGATCTCGGCAGGAGCAATGCCACACTCTGACTGAAGAGGGCGATGCTGTTCGCTTTGTACTCGTTCCGATGGTGACGACGGGCTAATTAGATTCCTGAACCAACGTCAGCGTGAAGGAAGAAGGACCAACGAGCCTCCGAGTCGCTGCCGGCAGCAGGTTGGGGCTTGCCGAGTGCCGAGATGTGATTAGGTTGCCGGCGCTGAGCGCCGTCTGGCAACCCGAAACGCTCGCTGATCGGAAACCGAGGAGAGTCGCCACTCTCTCCTGCCTGATTGCGTTTTCGACACGTTCGTCTGCAAGAAAGACCAATCAACAGCTGAACCGGAGCCAGGCAGCAAGTTCTGATGAAGAAAAATATTCCGGATAAACAGCTACAGGAATGTGTGTTGCTTTTGTTTTTTAACGTGTTAACCAGCAACATCCTGAGTCAGCCTGCGGGGGCAGTGGTGAGTGCCGTGGCCTCACCGTGTGAATAAGATGAAGGTTAGTGGCTCGATTTCTACCTCTCTGTGTGTGGATGGAGTCCAGTCGGGTAAACACTGGCTCCGCCCACAGTTAAAAAAAGATGCGCAAGCTAGCCGAACTGGTTAACCCTCTGCCTCTCTGAATCATCAGCTGATCGGAACGTCAGTGGAAATGTTACCGGGGGCCTCCGCATACGCCGAGAAACACCGCTGACGTGACCTGTTTATTCGGCATTGCACTATTAGCACAAGAGGCCATGTGCACACATCTGTGCAAACCTGAAAGCTCGTTCAGAACATTCAGAGTGGAAAATGGATTCTGAGTAGAGTTTCCTGTGTTCCTTGATTTCCTCTGAATTAAACCTTACGAACTTCAAACAACCTCGACTGACTTAATACTGCGAATACTACCGCAAAGCCACGTGCAGGTCCTCGCACGAGGAAGAAACAGTTGACAGCGGACCCACTGCGTCTGCCAGGGAGCCCCCAAACTGGCTCGACCAGCGACAATTGTTGCGTTCCTCGACTGGCGGATAAACAGCGTTTGGTTTGCAAGGCGGGGGGACAAAACTGGTGTTTCTGAGCACTAAGTGCACGTAGGGGCTTTTTTCTCTCTCTCTCTGTCCGAGGGTTATTTTCCCCCGTAGCCACACAAAGCAGCATAGATCCCCCCTCCCCCGTCCGGTCCCCCCCCCCGGCCGCGGCCATTTGCCGCTCACAATGCCTCAGCTTAACCAGCCAGGTCAGGTCAAGTTGACTCAGACAATGGGGGACTTTAGTGTCTCACCCACAGCACCGAGTGTCGCCCAGACAAAAGCAGACTCGCTGCAAGTGGAGCAAACATTTCATAAAGTCGCCGGCCTCGAGTCTATAAATGTCGCGTCTAATCTGCTGCCTCTCGTCAAGCACGACTTTAATCCCGAGTCCAGACTCGGTTGTGTTGCGATTTCGCTGTTGTTTTTCGACGATACGCGGCGCTACATTCTTTGAAGGGAAGATAGAGAAAAGAACGATGCTTTCCTTTAGAAACAGGAAGACCGGATGCAATGATAATAGTTCTGTTTGTTATAGTATTGACAATATTTTAAGTCACTGATGACTAAAACTTCCAAAACAACTGAAACATCTTGCTGCGTTGGCCAAACTCCAACTGGCAATCATTCCATTTGCCTCTTGAAAAACAAAAAATATAAATCGAATCACTGGGGGAAATTCTTGGTAGGGCTGTTTTATTTATTTGTTTATTTATTTATTTATTTATTTAATAGAACGCACATCGCTATTCCCAGAGTAGTTTGGCCTTTCATCCAAACGCAAATTTGAAGATTTTCAGGTCACTAAAACTGGAGCTTTTATCAAATTTCTTCCGGGGTGAAGATTTTCAGAAAACTGTGCGTGTGCACAGGAAGGCCAGATTTTCAACGCAACATTTGTTCGAGCCACTTTATCTCCCGAAGCAACAACAGTGGATAAATGTCAGACTCCGCCGGAATCGCTCCAGTTTGAACCTTTCTAGCGGGCGGGACTTTTTTTTTTTTTTTTTTTTTTTTTTTCCCTCTCACTGAGGCACCAGGCGGTGTTATCTTGCATTTTGTCAACTTTATGTTCCAGGGTAACATTCAAGTAGAACATTTTTGGAAACCAATATGTGGCCTTTTGTTCGGCTGTCCTCAGGCTTATGATTGGCCGATGTGTCTCTGTGCTTAAAGGTTTGGTGTTGGCTCTCTATATATCTCCATACATAAATACACACATGTATATGTTTGTATGAGATGATTTTAATGCCAAAACACAAAAGTGTGGACCCAAAAAAACCCTCAAAAAGTGGATTTAATTTGTAAAACTACACACACACACACACACACACACACACACACACATATATATATATATACATATACATATATATATATATATATATATATATATATTTATTTTTTTTTTTTTTTTAATATGACAGACTGCTGTCTTCACGTTTTCGCCAGGTGCTTGCAGATCACCGAGGGCGGCCGAGAGTGCCGAGCCGTCACTGAGCCGCTCCTCTGAAATGACTATAGGGGAAAGAGCCAATTAGAATCCAACATATGTGCGATAATGGGGAGATAATTGCGCTGCGTTCACAACTCCCCGCTCCGAGAGCCGGCAGCAAACTCGGCGCTCAGCTGCCGCATGAAAAATACATTTCGGTTGAAAAACTCTCTCGCTCGAGCTCCGGAGAAACTGCAGCCGAGCCAGACGGCGCTTAACGTTGACGAGAAGCGCGCGCGTGAATCATAGTCTAAAAATAAATAAATAAAATAAATACCCATACCAAACCGAGAAACACCAGAGTGCAGCTATTCCAGGACAACCTCCGCCGATGTGTCACAGCCGTCCACGCTTTGCACTGCACGTCGCCACCTACGGGAATTGCGTATACATACGTACAAAAGGTCTCGTGGCGGCGGCGGCGGCGCGCTGCACATCACCGGAGACGAGCCACGTCTGATTTGTCACATTCGAGAGGCTTAATGTTTAAACCAAAAGGAAGAGCACACAGTAATGTGTTCATTCATCTGCATAAACACCACCTGTCCTGCCGCAGACGACATCCTTCAGCCGCCAAAGTTTAGTGGCAGCCGCCGCCAGTCAGCCAGACAGCCAATCAGAGAGGGGGGGCCCAGCTGTGGCGCTGCCACCAACCCGTAGCGTTTTTTCAAGTGTCAAAATAAAAAAAAAAAAAAAACAAACAAAAAACTCCAGCGCCGCCAGTGATGCTCGAGAGAGAGCGAGTAAGAGAGAGAGAGAGAGACTTTCATTTCATGTCACCCGCCAGCGAGACGAATAAGGCGACACGATAACAAAAAGAAAAACAGGGTGCGCTATCACGATTGACATCCAAAGGTAATTTATGCTGGCCCTTTATTTACGCTTCTCCACACGCGCACACACACACACACACGCACGCGCACCGGGAGTTGTTCTTGAAGGCTAATTTGGAGCGTCTCTGGCACACTGCAGGCCTTTTCGCTCCTTAAGAATTTCCATCATTTGTCTGAGGCGCGAGCGGCGGCGGCGGCGGCGGCGGCGGCGCTCGTATCAAGAATTGGCGGCGCCATTGATCAGCTCGCCGCCGTCTCATCGTTATCGTCCCTGGAAGAGCTTCTTAGTGCCAAAGCTTTTGTTTGTTTTGTGTTTTTTTTCTCCTCCTCCTCCTCCTCCTTCTTCTTCTTCCCTCCCCTCCGTCGTCGTGTTATTTATTTACCCCCCCCCCGCCACCACCACCCTCCACCCCACCACACCGACACCGACACTGATACCAGAACAATACTGTCACTTTCCTCCCCGACTCCTTTCCAAAAGTGGGACGTGGCATGTTCCTCAAATGGTAATGTGTAATGAAAAGGAGAAGCGCTGGGCTGCTGTGACACCTTATCAGCTGGAGGTGGGGAGGCAAAGCGTCTCGTATCACTCTGATGGTTAAAGAGGGGACGGCATCTGGCATCGGAATTATTGGAATAAATTACAGCGGATGGCTGATGAGCCAAACTAAAAGCGCTGTCGCATCTTGATCTTTTTTTTTTTTTTTTTTAAAATCTGCAATTCTTTAAAAGATACACGAGCGCAATTCTCGGAGGCCTGTTTTTTTTTTTTTTTTTTTTTTTAAATTATGTGTCATCTGCTCCCTTTGACTGCGGGGTATTTTTTTTTTCCCCCTCCTCCTCCTTATTAAACAAATGCAACTCAATTGCTCGCGATGAATAAATGCGGCGCCGCTATTGGAAAATCTCTCTTTCCCCCCCCCGATGAATTCTCCAGGTTGAGCTTCTTCTGTTTCCTTCTTCTTTCCACAGTCGAATTTGAGGTAATGGTCACTTCTTTTGGAGTAGAGCCGCTTTCAGAAGAAGCTTTTAGAGGCAGAATTGTGGGCAAGTCGAGCGTCGCCGCCAAAACTGTACGACTGATCCGCGCCGGGGGAAGAAAGGGCCAATTAGAGATCATTTTGGCAAAGAAGCTTTTTTTTCGATTGCTTCCACTCTCGTCTTGTTTGGTCCTTTGTTGACCTCTGCTGAGAGCAGAGACGGATCCCCTCTGACGACTCTTTCATCTGGCATTGTGAGAGCGCAAGTGCCCCCGCGTCCGCCGACCACTTTAATCAAGCTAATGCAAGCGATACCGCCTGCTGCTGTCGTTGGTCGTGGTTGTCCTGAGCCTCACGGTTCACAATTCAAAGAGGCCCACAGATGTGCGACGCTGCCCGGGCTCTCTTTGCTTGTTTTTTTTTTTTTTTTTTTTTTTTTTGTTTTTCGGCGGACCCGTGGGTTGGAGAGGGAGGCACAGGGGGCGAGATGGGGGTCATGGGATGCACACAGACAAACACTCAGACAACCTGTCTGCAAGGGCATGCTGGTTCCGCTCCCATCTCCCTCCACATCCCTCGACTTTTACTACATAGCACATCTGATCTGAAATGTGGGTGATGGACCTTTGTTTAGTTCAAAAGGTTCATACCTCTTTATTCCAAAGTCCCTTTGTGGAGCCTCGGGCCTTGAAATATGTATAACTGTCCCCCCCTTTTTTTTTTCCCCCCCTCTATCCTCTATTCCAGCCATCTGAGGAGGGAAATCAAAGCCAGGGGGGTTTCAGCGAGAGTCATTTTGAAGCCGAGTGTCCGTCCTGCGTCCTCATTTCTTAACCCGCTACCTGGCAAAGAGCCCTTGCCGACCTCCAGAGTGAACATCCAACAACAGGCCGGCCCACTCAGAGACAAAACATCAACATGCGGGTGTCTGAAAAAGTGGGGAGAGGAAACTTTTTCAAGTGAATCAGAGGCTGCCGAGCTCACCTGGACGTCCGGCTGTCCGGAAACCATCTCACCAACAACCGACCTGCTGCAAAAACCATCTCACTTCGGCCGCACTGAGCCGTTCACTTAGCCGCCCAAGCAAACAGCTGAAAGTTGGTCACCATTTTTAAAGTCACATTTTACAAGTCATGGTTTATGTTGCTTTACCATGAGCTCAGGCACAGTACCAAAATAGTTTGTTTGCCATTTGTTCCACAGTGACCTTCTGGCTTATTGACTATTACCCCCGTGAATCCAATGAGGGGCAAGCTAGGTTAGCATTTGGTGCACCCTAAGTTTTGGCCTTAAAACTAAAAAAGTTTAAAAGCACCGGTTCCATAAACTCTGGTGAGTTTTTTTTTTTTTTGCGGATGCCAGTGCTGTGATAATGCTGCCAGGGGTGTAAATATACATCAATTAAAATACACTGACAGCAATATTTGATCAAAGCAGCAGACAATTTACTTAAATCAAATCAAGACTTTCCGTGGTTCTCATCGCGCATCTAAAGAGAAAACACTTGGAACTCGGTCATATTGCTCCAACATTTCGAACATTTTTATTTCATATGTCTATATTTATAGTTTACAGCACTCAGCTGAATCAACTTTTGCTCGCACGGTAGATGATGTGTTTGAATGTAGCGCTTGTCCTCCGGAGTATCTGGCTTCCTCCAGTCTCAGCAAACATTCAGCAGTTGTGTCAGACTGTGAAGCCCCTTCGACGGAGCTGCCGAGCGGCATAAAGACACTCGGCTCGCTTCAGAGTTGTCTGATTGGCTGGCGATGGAGAGAACAACATTTCAAGACAAAGGAGGAGTGCCAGGAAACGGGGAGCTAATGGTCGGTGTTGCGGTGCCACAATCTAACGGTTACCTTTCATAACAGAAGGCGCCGGCTGTAACCTGAGGGGGTTCTTTCCCCGCGAACGGAAGCGTGTCCGGGAGAGGCGGCGGCAAAAGGTGCATCATTGACGAAAGAAACTCTGAGTCCACATCAGACAGCACACCGCATAATACCTGCGTCTAATTGTCGGCTGCACGAGGGGGGAATTTAATGGGAGACGCACCCGCGAAAAGGACAGAGAGACACACGGGCCTCGGAGGCATGACATTGTTTTTGACTTGGCAAAGTGCTGAGCTCAACAGCAGAGCGCTAACAAGGAGACAAGCACCCCTGGAGGAAGGGTGCAGACGCAGCGTGGCAGGAGGACTCTGCTTTGGAGGGGAAGTGGTGAGCGCCCGCTTGCTCGCTCGCTAGCCAGCTACTCCTCCTTCTGCTCGCTAACAAAGGTGATTCCCCCCTCGGCTTGGTTTTTTTTTTTCCGTTTGCGCGGCGGCTAGGCGCCCGACATAAACATGAAGATTTTTCTGCAGAGTATCAATAATTTAGCGTCGGCTCGGAGTTCATTTTCAAAGCACTCAAGTTGCACTTAGAAATGTATCAACTCGCTTTTATCCGCGAGTGAGAACAAACTAATCTGAGGCATTGATGTTATTTCTCTGCTTTGTTGTCTCGAATTGGAAGCGCTGATCCTCGAGACACAGGAGAGGTTTTTTTTTATTTTTTTTTATTTATCTTTTTCTTATCTTTGGATTAAGGAAGCACGGGTGCAGTTCTGAGGCTGGGTAGTGCTCTCGCAGGGGTCAAATCACAGATTAATAGGTCCGGTAATGAGCTCCCCGGAGTGTCCAAGTCTACTCCGACTTTGCCGACCTCCATTACGTCGCCCCCCTGTGATGGATGGTTGCGAACATCATTCCCGCCGCTCAAAGAGAAATGACTCGGATGCCATTCCCGAGAAGGAAGAGGCATCCGCCGCCATGATGTATCCTTGCGGTGCGATGTTCTCTTTTGTATCTTTCTTTGTCATCCCTGGCCAACTGTCAGCGTCGTCTCCTTTTGTTCGCTCTTCCTGCGGGAATACGGACGTTAAACACGCTCCCTTGAAGCTACTTAAAGGAACTTTGCTTTGTTTTTGATCTGGAGGATTGGCCCGCTTTGATCCAATCAGGTCGTTGCCGCACACTCGCAAACGCGAGTGACGAAATGCAGATGGCCACCGTCGCGTCATTTGAAAGGCGGTCGATGCTCATCTCGCTAAAACTGGCCAAAGATATCGGCAGGTGATCGATAATTACGATGGACTGAGGAAATTTCCCAATGCAAAATCCAACAAAATGCAAAAACCTGCTTCAAAAAGTAAGAGAGAGAGAGGGAAAAAAAAATGATTGTGCTAAACTGTGCGGGATTTCCCCTTTTTTTGTTCTGCCTTGTTACTGTCTCCTGTCATAATAAAACACATTGAAATGTGTTTCATGTCGTATGTCAGGGGCGTCAAACTCAAACACTCATCGGGGCCAAAAAGTCAAACTTGGACGGAGTAACTTGTTATTCCACGGGCTAATAATACATTTAAAAAGTAAAATAGCAACAATAAACTAATGAAGTAATATTAATGTCCTTTAATGAACGTCCTGTCCTGATTGACGCGCCAAAATACCAGCACAGCATTCTGGGATTTGAAGTATTAGTGGTTACATTGTGCTGTATAACACCGGCGGGACAACTATAATGACACTGCGGTCCAAATTTGGCCCGCGGGCCAGAGTTTGACATCTATGTCGTATGTAATTAAGACCTCTCGACCCCAGGAAGCCTTTTGGTCAACCGGGCATCAGCTTAATGGGGACATTTAAAAAAAAAAAAAGAAAAATAGAAAATTACAAATGCAAACAAATATACCACATATTGGAAGGTGGGTACACCACTGGGGGTATACCCAGTGTATACCCAGGCCTCAGAGTCAACTTTTAACCTTTAAGAAACTTGTTCTTAAAATTTCAGAGGATACCAGAGGAAGCTTCCCTAATGGACGAGGAGACAGGAGATAAGAGCAAGAAGCAACTTCATCAAACACTCAAGAAGGAACCACAGAAGAAGAGCAGGAGGAAGAGGCCGCACACACTGGCAGCTGCTAAAGTGACTGTTGGGGTTTGAGGGGAATGACCTGCGGGTTTGTAATGTTTTGAGGAAATATTCAGTGATGTCAAGTTTGATGTTGTGTTGCGTAGATTTCCATGCTGTTTATTTCAGTTTGTGCCAATGACCTCAAGCGACCCAGCAGCATGTCAGCAATGAACTAAGAAACACGGGTCATTTTCGAAATGACAGAAATTTGTTACCGGCTTTGACGGCCAGTGGCCACTACGAAAATGGCAAGACGTGCGTAATGCACCTCTTCATTTTTTTCCTGAAATATGTTCAGTGAACCTCATCTGTAAGGTGGGAATTTTACAGGGGGAAGGAAAAAAAAAAAAAGCAACAACAGAATCTCACGCGTGCAGGCCAAATCTCAATTTGCGGCCAGGCTGCTGCTCTCGTCCAAGTGTCTTTGATGAACAGCGAGCGGTCTTGAGAATCCCCGACGGGCGGGCGGGCGGGCCTTGTCATTTGCTGGCTGGTTAAGAAGTGTCGGGGAAGCGGAGCATAATCAGCTGCCAGAGCGCTCCCCTGGTCAGATATCTGTGTCCACAATCATTAAGTGACCTTACACGTGTTGAGAATAACCACAGGGGGAGGACGGCACGTCACGGGTGACAGGTCTCAGGAGGTGATTACTTTATGCTACACTGCCGAGCGATGCTAATGACCTCTGTGCTCCCGCATTAATGGCCTCTGCTGTCACATTATCGTGTGGCAGAGGTGTATGAAGAGGTGCTCGGCCTTAATCAGGGGAAGCTGTGTAACACTCGGAAACCAGGTCGGATAATTAGGACGTACGAGGAATTAGCAACTTTGCTGGTGGTGGTGGCAGCGGCGTGGGATGGGATAAAAGTTGTCTGCCCAGAGTGCAGCCAGCAGGTGTAAATGATGCTGTCAAGGACCAAAAGGCCGGACGTGTTGCTCCCATGTTTCTTTAATAAGCAGCAGAGCGCAACATTTTGGGGACAGTTCAACAATTGTGCAAGAAGATCGGCGTCGGCGAAGCGCCGCTGACCAGGCTCGACGCTAACGCTGCCTGCTAATTCACGTCGTACACACACTGTAGTACCGGACCAGGACTGGACCCTGTGAGGAGCTAACGTCAGGGTTGCTGATAGCTGGCAGTAGTAGCTTGTGTCGTTGTTAGCGTGGATGCTGCTGGGGTTTCTCAATATTTTTTGTTTCTGATAGTTTCTGAGGTGCACATGCGAGTAAATTCCAACTGATTTGTCACATTACCAAAACAGACCATGGAGCAAATTCAATCTTTTTTTTTACCCTCTGGCAAAATGGAAATTAAAAATGTTTTTCCCTTGTAGTTTTTGTTGGCTAAGGGGTGCATTCTGTGTTTTTACATCATCCCGTTATTGTTTATTTTACCGGCACTATGTTGTTATGCAGTAATATTTTTGTAATTTAGAAAGTTAATTGTTAGCGCTACCGACTGTGGTCCTTCCATCCTCCCACCGTGGATCGGCTCCAGACTCGGCAGCATTTCCGTCGCTCCGTGGTGAAAAGAGCTGATTAACTGGTTTTATTTGCTCTCTGCGAACTTTCTGCCAGAGCGAATACAAATGAGGGCAGGTGCTGTAGTGGACGCGGTTGCCGCTGTACGAGGCCAGAGCCGAACAAGGCGCTAAACTGTTTGTCTGACGCTTTGTGTTGATCTCTTTATTATGAGGCTCTGGGAGGATTGACAGCAGGATCCGAACTCAGAACGTCAGCCGTGAAAACATCACAGACGTGTCCATTCAAGTGGCGTACGACTTGCCAGTGCCCTTTGTGATGTCATTTATGAGGGCTTTTTTTTTTTGGCTAATTATAATTGTGAAATCTGGGGAAAGAATAACTGGAAACACATACGAATGTGTTCAAGTTTTCAACGTTCAACTTCATGCTTGTTTTTAATATTTTGCTCTCACGTGTTTTGCAGATTTTTTTTCACTTATAAAATGAATTGGGCGCAGCTTCCAGTGTTTTTTTTGGGGGCCAATATGACGTTTATCCAAGCGACGCTAATGCGAGTGCTCGCTAAATTCCAGCTCACGCCTCGTTCGCTCCCCCCCCAACAAAACCTCCCGCTCGCCACTCTGCGCGCTCTCCGTCTCTCCCATTGTGGCACCACACTCATTGCGTGTCAAGTGGGGCCGTAACTTTTGCATCCACCGATGCTGATGTCAACACACTTTGTGTCGCCTCCGCGCCGCCGAAAACCGCCGCCGCCGCCGCCGTCGCAGCCCCCCCCGGAGGCAAATGTGCTCGCCGGCGAGGTCGAGTGGCTCTTTGGGGTGTCAGGGATGCAAAGGGGGGGAAAAAAAAGCAAAAAAAACGAAAAAAAACAAAAACCAGCAGGAGACATTGCACCAACATTGGCCGCTAGCGCTCCTGATTCTGTCTCCCCTTATTTCCTCTCACGGCCCTCATGCTAAAACGGGCTAAAAGCTAATTGAAAGCCTTGTTTCGTTTTGTTTTTTGTTTGTTTGGTTTTTACTTGACCAGCCAAACAGTCTCGGTTCTTAGCGGCTTCCGCGTCGTTCCTGCGTCTTCCTCCCAGCCAGAGTCGGCCTGGAGGAGGAAGAGGAGCTCCGGCCTCTTTCTTTTTCCGAGTCTTCCCCCCGTCTCCCTTTAAGTTCTTATTTTAAATTTCTCCTAGCTGAAAAGAGAGCAGAGCTGCTTCTGTTTTTTTTTTTTTTTTTTTTTTTTCAAGAAAGAAAGGATGAGGGGGTTTTTAATCTGGGGAATGAGTGCTTTGCCATGCAGCCCGGCTCTGGAGAGAGTGCCAAGCAGCGCCGGCCAGCGTATTAATATTTAAATTCCCGTCCAGATAATCAATAGAAGGGGGTACTTGTGGGCGCTGTTGCCCTCAGACGGGAGGCGATAATAGGGAGAAAACCTGCTGATTAGCCTCCTTAGAAGCTCTCTTCTCTGTGTAGTGCTCAATACTTTAGCAGTGATTAGAAGCTATTGAGGCAGAAAACCTGATCGAATATAACCCCTCCTGAGATCCTTGTTCCCCTCAATGGCGCCTCCAAAAAAAAGAGCATTCGGCGGTTTGTGTTACAAACTCGCCCGCCTCCCTAAATTATTCCCCGTTTTCTTCTCCTTCTCCTTCTCCTTCTTCTTCTTCTTCTTCACATATGGTGCGCAAGTAAGAGGAGAGAGGGGGGGGGGAGGAAGCCTTTATGCCGTAACATAATGCTTTAATGTGGCTGCCACTGCCATAACAGGCACCAATAGGGAACTTATATTTTATTCTTCTTTTCAGTGTACATAAAAAAAAAAAAAAAAAAAAAATCCCAGCTTAGGCCCCTTTTTGTCTTTTCAGCGCTTTGAACTCCATTCAGCCTTTAGGGGGGGACTTTTTGTGGTGTGCATTCACTGTAAAGGCACTCAATACCGCAATAAGACCACAAGCAAAACTGAGTGTCTTAAGCAGGACCACACATCTGAGGCATTTGCATAATTTAAGGAGGAGGGCGTGAGGGGGGGGGAGCAGGCGAGAGGAGAAGAAGAAGAAGAAGAAGGAGAAGAAGAAGAAGAAGGAGGGGAGGGAGAGAGAGACCCCCCCACCACCACCACCACCACCACCCTAAAAAAAAACAACCCTCTTCATTTAGGACGAGGATGGAGACGCTGCATACCTCTCCTCCAGCCGCCTGCTCGGCCTGAATTAAAAACCCTCTTTCAGGAGGCCAGATTGGCCTTTTTGTGGGCGGGCAGCTCGCAAGCCACTTGGCCGCCGCCGCCTCGTAAGCACGGCGGGGTCGGGAAAAAAACGGAATGTTTAAGAGAGGTCAGGATGGATTTGATATACTTTTCCCCTTTATTTCTGAGACGGGTTGGTGGAGGTGGTCGGGGCGTCGGGGGGGGTAAGGAGAGCCATTGTCCTCAGTTAGTTAAAGAGAGATCGGAGATAAAGAAAAGGGAGTTTGGTGAGGGGGGGCCGGGTGTTGGGGTGGTGTTGGGGGACGGGGGGGGATCTGCTTTTTCCTGAGGATAATATCTCGTTTGAAGGAGCAGCAGAAAGAAAAGCAGAAGGAGCTGAAGTAGCGCCGGCCGGTGGAGAGTCTTGAAAGGAGAGCAAGGCCAAAGCTGGAACTGCTCAGTTCATTTTCCAGCTCAGTGGCCGTCGTAATCCACCTCGGCCAGCTGCTAACAAGATTGAGTCTGAAGTTTACCTCCACAATGAGATAATCAGATTAGGACGCACAAAGATCAAATAATGAGCCGGCTCTGGGGGCAAGTTCAGCCCGGCCCTTGATTGCGATGTGTGGTCCTTCAGACTTATTAAAGAATTTTCTGTCATCGTGCAAAAAAACGGAGCCGGCGAGCAAATGATGAAAAAAAAAAAAAGGTGAGAGACAGAGGTAGAAGAAGATAACGACTCGATGAAAAAAAAAAAGGCAGGCAGGCAGGCAGGCAAACTCGCTCGATAACAGGCCTTCAATCAAAAGACAGCCAATGAAAGAAGCAGCGGAAAAGAACTAATTAAACATTTAGGCGTTTCTAAAAAAAAAAAAAAAAAGAAAAAAATAATGTGGATTTGTGGCTGAGAAGTCGCGTCAACGCCTCGTCCCTCCGCCGCCGGGGCTCTGAAGCAGTAACGGGATTATTTAGGGAGTCGCACAAACGCCGTGGCCTGGCAGCAGATGGTGCGCACTGCTTCACCTCTGAGAGGAGTTAATTAAGCCGCCATATTGTGCCTATCCAGGGAGAAAAAGAGAGGGGGGGGGGAGCGAGAGGGGAAACAGTGCATGGATACTGAGCCGCGGTTGGAAGGGGTGAGGGAGGGGGTGGGTGGGTGTGGGGGAGGCCATTGACTCAGAATTATGTACAGAGTTTAATTAATTAATCTGCTCTCTCGGCTCTTCCCACGTCTCTGCACCCCCCCCCACTCCCCGGTCGCCCCCCCCTCTACACACACACACACACTCCCCCACTGCCAAACAACTGTTGTGGCCGCTGCCAAAACTCTTCAACCAGCGTCAAAACTCTGTGTGTGACTTCGCCAACCGACACAATCAGCTTCTGCGAGCCTCTTGGAAATGTCGGAGCCAAAGAAGAAGAGAAAGAATCATCTTAGCACTCAGGTTGCCCGCGTCTGGGTGGAGTTTCCGACCACTAGGGCGGCGACGGCGTGAATTCCACGAGTCATCAAAGCCCCGGCGAGGATTATGAGGGCGAGTGAAGTCGGAATAACAACACAGTGTTCAAAGTGGCGGCGGCAGCGGTGGGGAAAAAAAACCTGCTGAGCGCAATATAAGAGTCGGGGTTAATCTGATTGTTAAAGTCCCTCGGCTGCGCTCCGCCGTTGCGACGCTACATCTGATTAGAGGAGCTCCGCTGTGGGCCGCCAGCGCCGCGGCCGGCCACTTCCGTTCCAGTAGAGCATCGCTAATTTTTTTAACCCCCTTCCCGCCGCCGCCGCCGCCCCCATCGCAGGTCTGGACCACCACGGTGAGTCGCCCCCTTTTCTCCCCTCTCCGTTTGATCCTCCGGCCGCCGTGTGACTGCAATTTTATGCTAAAGTGGCCTGAAGTGCAGAAACATCCGCCCGCGATTCACCGCAACCAGCGGCGCCAAATCACTGCAATGCTGGTAATCTGGGGTTTACGTTTTTTTTTGCCTATTGGTTTGGCTTATTTCTTAAAACAGAAATACTACATTCTCAAAACTCCAAGGCCTTTTGGCTGAACAGTCGTACAGTTCAGCACAACCCCGGAAGCTCACTGGCAACAGCTGGGATCCCTCCCAAAAGTGTTCAGCCATGCTTCAAAACTGGGGTCCTTTTCTGGACAAATAGGCAGCGGCACCAAAATGACACAGATCCTTCATGTTTGGACCACCAACGCTGGGGACAGCCTTCTATATCAATAGCCGGTTCTGACCTGTATCGCTCCACGCAGTTCTCCATGCGGCTGTCTTCTTCATCAGACGAAGACTCTTGGAAAAACATGACAGCTGCTCTTTCCTTACACGGCTCTGATGTTTCTGGTCTTTCAGGCTGTGCGGGCCTCTGGTTCTCACGTTCCTTCAGCAGGGTTCTGATCATGTGCCACACCTCAGCCCTTTCAGGTCTGCTTAGACACTTGAGGTCCTTGAACCTAGGCCCAGATCCTAGGATCTAGAGCTGTCGTGACCTTCAGCCGCGCGACGTTAGTCTTTTCTTTGCGTTTCTCCATTTCTGCCTTGAAGGCCTGCTTAAATTTCATCATGGATGCTGGGTGATCCTCGGAGACCTCAGTCACTCGCAACAGGTGACACAAGGCTGGCAGCACCACTGAACAGGACACAAACTTCTCACATACATATATATATATATATATATATATATATATATATATATATATATATATATATATATATATATATATATGTATCTATATATATATATATATATATATATATATATATATATATATATATATATATATATATATATGTATGTGTGTGTGTGTATGTATGTGTGTATATATATATATATATATATATATATATATATATATATATATATATATATATATATATATATATATATATATATATATATATATATATATATATACATACATATGTATACATACATATACATACACATGCATGCATATGTTTGTTTACAAGCTAGCCAACAGCCTCCTGTTCCTGGCTGTAGGACCCACCCAGTTTTTCCTTACTGGACTCTGACTGGCCTGGACCTCATGTTCTGTCCAGTTTCCTGTGTTGAGTTATTTTAAAAGATAAAGTGTGGAAGAGAGAGCCGACCCAACAACAGCACTTCTGCCTGCCAAAGATTCAGACTGATTCCGGCTGTAAATGAAATTGGGGTCGGAACCGATCCAGCCACCTTGCAGAAAAAAAGGTTCAGTTTGTACCCAAAAATAAATGAATAAAAAGAATTAGATAACAGCTGCACAATGTACAGAAGAAAAAAAAAAAATCCCTTTTTCTCTGACTCCTTGGTATTCTGGACCGACGGTGGATTTCTACGGCCGCGACTGCTCGTAAAGCGAGTTTGAAAAAAAAAAAAAAAAAAAAAAAAATGAAATAAAGAAGAAGGAAAAAAAAAGAAGGTAGCCAGACTTGAAAGTGACAACGTTATTACCGGCTGATTTACAACAGAATCCCGCCCTCGCTGAAAGCGGTGACCATCTCGGCGAGAGTAACACTCATTAAAAACAGGCAGGACGCCGCCGGGGGCCGCGGGCCAATTACAAGGTCGGGGATTAATGCCACTGTCACTTCCAAATTGACAACACGTCTCGGCCACATCTATAATTATAACTTCTCTTATCTGCTGTTACTGCGGCTAATGATGCCGGAAACTTGGGAGGCGTCTCCGGGCTACTTTTAATGAGTCCTCTCCCTTTAAAGAGCACAAAATGCCACCAATTTGAGTCCTGCCAACGTGCCGCACTTCCAGCGGAGAGACGGTGACTCGCCCAGCGAGGGGGAGGCAGGGAGGAGAGAGAGAGAGGTGGGGGAGAGAGGGGAATCATCTGGTGGCCGGCGGTGTCAGCAGTTAAGGAGCCAGCGTGAGGCGGCTCGCTGTCCGCGGACCGCCGCCAGATTAAGAGTCGCACAAATGAGAGTTTTCTGCGTGAGATGATCCTGATGGCCGGAAGAATTAACGAGGAGGGGAAAAAATGAGTTCCCAGAGATTTTTTTTTTTTTTAATATGAAAGACTTCACAAAAAAACTGTTGCAGGCTTCAACTTCAAACCTCCTCAGATCTCCGGGGCAGTTACCCCTCTGTTTACATCCTCCTGTGTGACATCACAAAGGGACAGCCTCCAGAAGTAAAGGAAAAGGAGGGGGACCTCGCCGGCCGGCTGGAGACTCGGTCTCAGTGGTTGATTTTATTCAATTTGGAGAAAACTCAGTTGTTTTAATTGAGATCACAGGTAGAAACGTCGGAGCCCTGGTGATGAAACCGAGGGCTGACTGCAGCCCGGTCTCCTCCGCCGTGAAGCGGATTGTTTCAGCTCAACTCCCCCCGTGAGACTTCGGGATAAAAGCGTAAACGCACCGCGACGGTTTCAGCGAAGATGAAGACGTCCGACCGTTTTCGTAAAAAGTTTGAAGAAACGGACGCAGAAGCTGCACAAATTCCATCAACCCAGCGACAGTTTTTCCTCATGGTAAAAAAAAAAAAAATCCGCATATATCCTGGTCTTTTATGATGTAGTTCGGCCTGAAGTGTTCATTAAGGAAAAAAAAAAAAGACGTGGCCTGGCGACATCATTTCCTGTCTGACCACCGCTGCTCTCCAAAAGGAGGAAAATCTCAAAATATCTCCGCAGACTTCTGCAGGGACAAAAGTGCAAGAAAAAGGGGAATGATAGTAAATGTTGTTTTGTTGTTTTTTTTTTTTCTTTTTTGTTTTTAGGGGAAAAGGGGCAACAAAAAAAAAAAGAAACCCAAATTTGATTGTGCATGTAAACGTGTGTGTAGCTGCCCGTCAGTGATCTGTGCCCCTCAGCAGCAACAGCAGCAGCAGCAGCGGCAGCAGCAGCGGCAGCGGCAGCAACAGCAACAGCGGCAGCGGCAGCAGCAGACAGACTCCAGCCTGCAGCAGTCGCACAAAAATGAAGGCATGAGAAAGTGTTTTCAGCGGGAGCGCTCGGCGCAGCGTTGCAGTGCAACGCGGGATCGACATTGTTCTGGCAAACGGACGTGTGAAAAGCGCACATTAATGTTTCCAAATCGCAGCTCCTCCCCTCTGCCCCCCCCCCCCCCCAACAGAAACACACTCAAATATCGTCTGCGACACCAAAAAAACAAACAAACAAGGTTTCTATTTGCGATTTGGTTTTCAGTCCCCCAACCCCCCCGCGGACCCCCCCCTGCCCTTCTCCCCCCCCTCTGCCTCCTCCTCCTCTTCTTCTGTCTGCACGGAAATGACAGCAGAAGTGCACATTTGTAGCTCGCAGGTAGCGGCCGGGCTACAGATTGAAGCTATGATATATGACATGTGTTGCAAGCAGTCTGCGTGTATCTCCCAAGGACCTGTCACGGCTGCGGCGCAGCCAGTTAAAGGCTCCGTTCTGCACAGTTTAATCCTCCATTTAGGTCACAACAATCCAGCAGCAGCAGCAGCAGCAGCAGCAGCAGCAGCAGCGAGGACCTGGACGGAAAAAAACAAACAAAAAAAACAAAAAAAAAACGTTAGCTTTGTGCGTCGGCACGAGGCTCAGAAATCAAGTAAAAACACAAAGACAGGAGTAAATTGAACTCTGCTGCTTTAATAAGGAAAAAAAGAACTGGAACATCAGTACACACACACACACACACACACACACACACACACACACACACACATATATTTTTTTTTTTTTTTTTTTTCCTATTTTCTTTTTTCTTTGGCCCTTTCTGCACCCAGAATGTTTGGACCCGGTGCAGATGAACAGTCTCGGCTCCGCTGTGTGTTTTATTTCAGCACATATTAATACAGCCGCTAAATTCTCAATGCTCTTTGATTCCGCCGCACACACACTCCCCCCCGACATTATACACGTTTTCTTAAATATAGTCAATTATGCATTAGCCTCGCACAAATAAGTAATTGTTCTCTGCAACGTCTTTAAAGGCTCCCCTCCCTCGTTTTCTCCCCGCGGTCCTTCGCCCCGGACGATGATTAAGGGCTGATTAGGGCCACATTATTCACTCCAGATTGTGTCGTGGCCACGAGCTACAGCGAGCGCCGGCGCTGTCCGACACGCTTTGTTTCAACGCCGGCGAACGGGGGGGGGAGAAACAACAACAACAACAGCAGCAGCAGCGAGGCGGGCGACCACGCCACAGCAGAACGCGCGGGAGGTCAAGTGAAAGGAGGAAATAAACGGGAGTAAATTGGCGACTCGGGGAGGGGGGGGGGGATTGATCGGCTTCTCGCCGATCTCAAATGGCACTGAGCATTTTTTTCCACTTCCCTCGGCAGGAGAAGCAAACAGCAAGGAACAGCTGCGGGGTCCGCGGAGGCCCAGAGAGAGAGAGTCGCCTTTCCTGGGGCCCGAGTGGCACGACAGGCGAGCGGAGGGAGGACAGCGAATCACACACAGGTTTCAAAATGAATCCAGTCGATAAAAAAACCCCAAAGAACTGCACTGATTTTTTCATTTATTAATATTAATAATAATAATAATAATAATAATAATAATAATAATAATAATAATAATGATATCTAAATCAAAGGGTTTGACCCAGTGTGTTCAATTTTGCTACTTGCTAATGTATAAACATTGTTTTCTAAGTGGCAGCGACTAATCGTTCGGCCGCTGCGAGTCACGTCACACACGATAAACGTATCCATTTGTGGCCGATGCGTTTTCACGCCATCCTCGCCGACCTTTAGAGGCAACAGCGCGCAGCGTTTTGCAGGCATCACGTCACGCTGAGGCACGTTTGTGGCCGCATTGAGGAGAAGCAGAAAGTCAGTGGGGGCGATGAATGGAGCGCCTTCGCTCTCCGACGACGAGCGGTTTGTATTTCCGCGAGGAGCGGCTGGAGAACGGGTCGCAGAAACAACACCAGATCAAACCACGGGGGGGGGGTCGGAGAGGAAATGAGCGAGTGGCGGCGGGCTGGACAGGAGCCGTTCCCATTGTTTCCCCATGTGCTCTCCGGCTAGCGTGAGGCGCTGCTAAAACGTGACGTGCTGGTCCTTTAAGAGACGCGCCCGCGCGCTGCTAGCTGCCCTCTGGAAAGGAAACGGAGAGGAAAAAAAAAACGGTTCTGACGTTTAGCCGGATAACGGTCATAGTTTGACCAGAAATAGATCTCACACCGCGCCGCAAAACTGGCTTGATGTTTTTTTTGCGCTCCTGGTGCAGCAGAGAGAGAGAGGGAGAGAGAGAGAGAGAGAGAGAGAGAGAGAGAGAAGCGAAGAGGCTTGTGGGATCCTCTTGTGTTGTGACACGGCATGATGAGGGAGGCACATCGTCTGAAATGCATTCTGAAGGTGTCTGGGCGCTGCAGAGGACACAACCTGGATTTGTGACATTCCGCGGGGGCCTCGTGGCCGCGTTTCAGCGCCGCGACCTCTGGCTTGGTTTGGAGGAGGGTGAGGGAGGGGAGGGGGGAGCGGGGGAGGAGGGAGGGATTCTGGGGGGAGAATCTGCTAAAGTACAGTAGCGGCGGCGTGTCTGTGTGCTGCCGCAGCCCCGCGGCCTGCTGGTGCTGAGTAAGGCCGAGCAGCAGCAGTGGAGGAGGAGGAGGAGGAGGAGGGAGGAGGAGGAGGAGGAAGAGGAGGCCTGAGAATTAATCCTCCCTGACAGTAAATGTCAACAGAATTTAAATTACTGGGCCTGCTATCTCTCATAAGCATGAGAATGTCTTTAACTTATATTGGGTGCCATGAACACGACCACAGGAGCCTTTGGGGGGCACAAGAAGACAGGGCGGGTGGGGGGGGGGTTCTTTTTTTCCTCCTCCTTGCACTTGAAGACGTCAGCGGCGTCTGAAACCACCAGCTCAGTGCTTCTCGGCCGCGCATGTGGCTAATTAGTGGGATTTAGCGGCGGTGACCATTAAGCGTTGTGGACAGATCTGCTGCGCTGCGCTCTCATAAGCCACCGCCGCCGCCACCGCCGCTGCCCGGGTACCCACCCCTCCCCTCCCCTCCGCCTCCCCCCGCCCGCCCGGCCAATGGAGCGCTTCACTGCTGATTAGAGGAGGGCGGCGTGATGGAGGCGGGCGGAGCTGGCGGCCCGCGTTAGTGTTACAACCCGGAGCAGCAGCGGCAGCGGCGGCAGCAGCAGCAGCAGCAGCAGCAGCAGCAGAGCGATCACGTCCGTATCAGTGTCGCACGTCACTGAAGCTAGCTTTTTTTTTTATTATTATTTATTTTTTAAATCCTCTCAGATTACAAGAGGGATGATTTATGATTTTTTTTTCTCCACCTGGTTGTATTCATTATGACACGATGCTGGAGATAAACATATCCACACACACGCTTTTACATCGGATGCAGGTTGCAAACAACAATTTCGCACAGACACGAAGGGGACATCAGAAACAACAAAGGGGTGGAGCCACAACTTGGCTGCGGGGGAGGGGAGGGGCTGACCTACTGGAGGTATTGCTAATGTATTCTTGGTGACATCGTACGAAGAGGAGGATTTGCAGATCTTACTTTTACCAGCAAGACTTGAGTGGAAACATTGTGACAGGGTGAGAGAACCAACCAGGGTACACACCTTCACCACTAGGAAAGCTCCAGAAAGAGCGAGGGGGCGGGGCTAGCTGTCACGTGATCGCTGATCAGGAAGGCTAACCGTGTGACGTGCAGCTAACAAGGCGTGCACATTCAAAGACAGCTGAGCTGAAACTGAGAAACACATTACTGACATGAGGCCAAAGCATTAGCACGTGGTTTGACGTAGCCTAATAAATGGTGTAATGGAGACCTGTCCTCAAGGTTTGCGTGTGTGCGACCTCCTTGCTCAGGGACATTGACGTGACGTTGGTTTTGGTTTAGCGCCACACCACAAAGTCGAAAGAAGGCGCATCCTTTTCAGGATCAAACATTAGTGACGTTGTTTTATATATATATATAAAAACAGTTCCTGTGAGAGGCGTGGATTAATGCTGCAGAGGTGGGAGAGAAGCTTTGATGATGGTTTTTTATGAATTAAATAGTGAAATCAAAAACAAAAAATGCTTTTAAGCGTTTTTTCGTTTTCACCGGGTACGACTCTTTGAATCTTTAACGCCGTTTATCATTAAAAAAAAACACAACCTTCATCTATAACAGATTTAAAAGCAAAACCTTGGTTTTTGGCCTGGACGCAGCTGAGGAGGAGGGGGGGGGGGGGGCTTGGCCAGAGTAACACAGACGTGGCGAGGCAGCGGCAGCCCCGCGGTGACCTCGGCCACCGGACTCGTCTCCAAAAGACGGCAGCTGACAGGCCGGCGGTATCAATGAGCTCACCTCTCGGCAGCCCCACGCCAGCAGCTATTTTTCCAATTGTGTGTGTGTTTTTTTCCCCCTCCTTTTCCTCACCTTGCCAGAACCTGTCGGAGCCGCGCTCGCAAGCGGCCGTCCGTCCGGCCTGGTGGCAGTGAGAGCGGCCGTCAGCCCGCTGCCACCGCATCCGGCCTGGCATGTGGCGGCGCGCCGCACCACTGGCCGAAAAGTTGAGGCGCGTGCAACCTGCCTGTGTAGGAAATAGCACAAATTGTTTACGCTAATGCCAGAGCCGCCGCCGCGGGTTAAAGGGGCTTGGCAGGAGAATTTCCCGCCGCCTCAGACCTTCTATACAAGTCCATGGATGTCACGTAACTCCGAGGCGCCAAATCGTTCAGATTATTTTGACTAAAAGACAACGAGTAACAGAGATTCAGAGCCGTGTACGCAGCCACGTTGTCGTTACTACTGTTAGCCAATAACCGTTGTACCCCTCATTCCGTGAATGTAGCATCTAACGGTAAATTAGCTACCACCAAGAAACAAAGGTTTTAATCCTGCTGTTCTTGACTCGTGCTTATAATATCAATGTCCAAAGCTGTTGTAGATCTGCTCGGATACGTCAATCAATTTATTGACTAACTTCAAATGATGATCAAATTGTCCAAAAGTATATCTTTTTTAACCATAGTACAAAGTACTCTAAACAAAACATATTAAAAATGCTGAACTATTGTCATGAGCTTTTTTTTGGGGGGGGGGCTGTCCCTCTACACACACACACACACACACACCCTAATTCCCCCAGCCCTGTAACTCCATCCCAAATATGTACGAAATATAATATATATGTTCCCACCCATCACGACGTGAGGCCACGACCAAGGCCACACCAACATACCAATAAAGTTGTAAATTACGGTCAGACAACAACAGTTACTAAACCACAGTACAGTGCTGGATGCTGTATGCTGCTAACCAAGGAGAACGTTGGCTAGCTAGTGGATACTATCCTCAGCTAGTCTACAACAGTTCCGCTACATTGCTATTCGTCATTCGTCCCACACGTCAAGGGTGCGATACGCAGATGACATCATATTTCTCAGCAGTCTGGTATTTATCTCAGTACCTGAGTATGCATTTTGGAATTTGCTGGAGTTTGTCTGCTAGCTAAGTTACACTGCACTGTTGCTGTAATTAGGGAAGCGTCCCGATCCCAGGGCAACGTTATTATCCCACGTACCCGTTCATTCATCCGTCTGTCCGTCCACCTGTCTGCGGCGCGACTGCGGCTACGGTCGGGTGTAAATTGCATCGCGTCACCGACCGCTACAGCCTGCGGGCGTCGCCTCACGCAGTAGACCGGGACGAATATTACATGTCAACAGCTCGGAAGCGCCTTTACCTGAGTGGGCTCTAATAAGCTAATTGACCTTTTTCCTGTCAGCCGCTGTTTCTGCCGCCGCCGCCGTCTGAGGCCGGCGAGGAAAAGCGGTTTTCTGGGAGTGAGCGCGTGTGGATGGCGAGGAAAATGAGCAGACTTCCTCTCTAACGCAAGAGTGTTGCGAATCTGCCTTTTATCTCCAAGTCAGTGGCGGAGGCGGCAGCAGACGCAGGCGGTACCTTCGGCCCACACCGACTAACATACTCCTCTTCCTCTGTGTGTGTGTGTGTGTGTGTGTGTGTGTTGGCAACGCGGCGACAGAGGGCAAACGTCCCCTTTCATTCATCTCCAGCGTGATAGCGCAGCGTCGCTGGCACAGAGCGCAACATTTATTAAGCTATTTATAAGTTGCAGTTGGAATACATGCACGTCAGATGGCGTTCCTGTCCGCTCGGCCCGCACTGTTGCAACAAGGAGGCCACATTATAACCTATAAACATCAAAACTCCTGCAGCTCTTCCCCGCCGCCGCCACTGCCGCCGCCGCTGCTTTTTTTTTTTTTTTTTTGCTGTTGTTGTTTTGTATTTTTTGTTGTTTTTTTTGTTTTTTTTTTCGGGGAGGTGCATTTGTGACACCCCTTGGTTTGAATTCCAAAGTGTATTTGTTTAATGCTCTTTAAAGCTTGTCTCGCCGACTCTCCGTATCTGTCGCCCACTTCTCTCCCTTCCCTTCCGTCCCGCAGAATCGCGGCGCGAGAAAAATGTCGGGACGGATCTGGGATCCACCGCCCCCCCCCGCCCCTCCTCCGCCCAACCCCTCCGCTCTCAAACCACTTAGCCGTGCTGAAGTGCACTTTGTCCGTAACTAGATATAAAAGACCCCACCCCCTTGCGCCCTCCACCCTCCTTGTTTGGCTCCATTTGGAGGAGCCTCGGTGTCCAAAGCACTGAGTGTAAAAAAGGGGGGGGGGAAACGTCCTTGTGTACGTAATTTTCTGTGCAAATGTGTGTTTTGTTTACGGCGGGAGGGGAAAGGTTATCGGCAAACCAAGCATGAAGTGGAAAAAATATGATTCTGATGTAGAATGAGTGGTCAGTTAGAGACGTGCGCCTTCTCCCTCCGTCTTGACTGTCCTCAGGTCATTTCTTTTATTCTCTCGGCTCCACTTTTCGGGCCCTCAAACCCGGTTTGATCTCTTTAATTACACAGACACATGGGCTCCTCCGCTCGGCTCCGCCCCCTTTTTTTCTTTGGCATTAAAATCCTCGCCCGTTCCGTTCCGTTTCGTCCCGGTCCCGTCCTTCGCCACGGGAACATCGGCATCGGATGTTGGTCGTTCACCACGACTGGAGGGCAGGAAGGAGATCCGTTCTTCAAAAAAAAAAAGAGAAACAAAAGCCTCCAAATTGACGCCGAGGGCAACGCTGCGCAATTGGCGCGTCAACCAAGAAGAAAAAGAAAAAGAAAAAGAAAAAGATGACCGCTGAAACAAAAAATGGGAGCACAAGTTTCTGATTGAATCACGGTCATATGTGTGTCCAAGATAAACACGGAGTCGGAGTCCAAAATGTCGGAGGGAAACTGGCCGGTCGCGGCGGCGAAAGGACGTCGAACGTCGAGCGAACGCGGCTCCGTCGCTTGCGAAGAAGGCTTCGCGCGTCGGGAGCGGTTTAAATATTTACACTGGCGTTTTATTTTAAAGAACTCAAGAGTTGCAATGCTAACAAAACGTTTAGACTCCCAGTGAGGAAGTGTGGCGTTCCCTTAAGGCCATGTAGCAAAAGCGCTTTATTCACAGTAATTAGACCTGCTGCGGCTCTTAGGTAGACACACACACACACACGCACACACACACACGGCGTCTTTTTATAGCCTGGGGTATTTCTACTCAAAGGTCTTACTAGAGGCAAGCGGCGGCACAACTTTCACACAGTCGCGCCAGCGCCTAGCACACCGCCGTCGACTCTGCTCCGTACACTGGCGAAAGCTATCGTAGCATTAGCTTAACGCTAGCTATTTTGGTTTTCTCCGCAGGGACGTTTAGGTGTATTTGGCGTCTCCGTGTGGGTTTCCGCCCCCCTCCCCCGCCCCCCCGCCTCCCTCGGCGCTGCTGCCACTGCGGCCTTTACGGCTCCGACGCGAGAAGCCAAAGGGGGCAAACTCGCTGTGACAATCATGTCCTCCTTTCTCTCCTGGCGGCCGGCCGGCCGGGTTAACGTCTCCATACAGCATGTCAGCAGACACGTCCTCTCCAAGAGAGGCGCCGCACCGGTGTGACGGCTAACTGCGACCTGTTAGCCGGGAAAAAAATTACACACACACACACACGGGAGGAGGGCGGAAAAAATAGTGAGTTGTGTTGTTTTTCTTAAATGTCACGGCCGTAATGGGAGCCACCGGAGGTCTAATTAAGACGGTGGCTTTTTTTTCTGCGATAACTATAAAAAAAAAAACAGCGCCTTGTTTTGACAGCATGACGGTTTCAAAGCCAATCAGCGGCGCCGTCCCGCCCGCCGAGCAGGACGCCGTCGCGGTCAGACCTCTTTATTTTTTCGTGGACGGGCGACGTCCGCGACGCGGCAGTTGGGGCCGACGAAATCGCATCAGCGTCATGCCGACGAGTCGCATCCCATCGCTGCCAAACGTGTGAATGGCCTCGTTAATCTGGCCCGTTTACAGCTTTCTGAGCGGGGGGGGGTCGTTTTCTGTCGTGTTCTGCCATTTCCTGTGGACTCGAGCGCGTTTGGCCGCCTTTTGGACGGATGGTTTGACAAAAGGCCGGCAACTTGTGCAGCTCGCCGCGCACAAACGCGCACATTTAGGCCTTTCGCTCGCTACGCCGCCGCCGCCCCTCTGGCCAATGTGGCGTGACGGCGCCGCCGCCGCGCATCGAGGTCCGTCGCCGCTCTCCGACTCGACCATGCGGCTGAAACGAAGGGACAATTAGGCTGCATATGGCACCGCTTCTTTCCCTTCCTTCTTTCCTTCCTTCCGCTGAAAGCGAAGCGGCGTCCAATTTAATGTGTGGCGCCGCCGCTCGGCGGAGTGTCGGACACCAAACTGTGCAAAATATGGCCCTGAGTGTCGTCGCCCGTCGCCGCTGTGATGTGACACGGCCATAATGAACTTTGAGTTTCCGTTCTAAAAGCAGCAACAATGGGCTGTTAGCGACCTAGTGAGTGGAGACATAAAGGATGGCCTGCTGGCCTCCCCTCTGAGCTCTGCCGCAATTTCACACCTTGTTCAAAAATATCTGTTACCAAATCAACCTTCTGCCGATTCCTTGTCTCGTATGCTTCTGCGTTTGCGTGCATGATTTTGTCCAAATCATTGAGAACATCATTTACTGTTTAAATATTTATGCTTTTAATCACAGATCTTTGTAAAGTGAGTATATTGCAGTTTCATTTTTTTCATTTGCTCACTATATTTTTCCAATCTATTGTTCCAGAGTGTCCTTCTTTCATATTTCCATATTTTTAGCTAGGAAGTCTATTTTTTTACTATTTTTTAGTAACCCATGGAACCAAAATTACTAAATAAAAAGAAAACAATTTTTTGCGATTAATTAAATCAAATGAAAATTTATATAGGTATTTTTTTTTAATTAAATGAAATATTTTCCTTGCTTTTGTATGATGAGTAATTTCTTGCTAAATCAGCACTGGAAGCACATTTTGAAGACTGGCCATTAAGACTGGCCTCATCAGATGACGACTCAATCTCGTGATGGATAAATTCCGTGCACAGTCGCCGCGCCTCTGGGATTTCTGGGGTCTTGAGCGGTCTTAGCAGCGTGTGAGGTGTAAATAGAGAAATATATGCCGGGGCACAGTCTCTCAGATCCTCCGTGATTAGGTTGCTTAACAGTTTAGAACGCGCTTTGAAAGTGAGATTCCTCCTCCCTTTAACTCATTGTCACGTTGTTTTCCAGCCCCATAGATTTCGGCCCCCTAATCTGTTTAGCTGTACTTAAATTGGCTGCGTTGACATCTCGTTTTAAGGCCGGGATTTCTTCTTTACCCCTGGTCGGCTGGCCTTTCACGTCACTTAATATGCCATTTTGGTCTCCCAGGGACAATAATTGAGTTTGGGCGAAGTTTAAATAGCTTAAAGGACGGGCAATACAGACGGGCATCTCTGTGATTAACAGACTCCGGGGCCGAGGTCTCTGTGTCAGGCGCGGGATTAGGACATTACGAAGAGAATGACAGAGCTTTTTGGCACTTTATTCCCTCTCAATAACATTCTTTCACATATTAAGTTAATTCCACCCCTAGGTAGGGACTTTATCATGCAGAAGACCTTAATCCACTGTTGTTGAGTCTATCTTGGCCGAGCTTTGATGAAGCCACACACCCCCACCCCACGCCCCAGCCGGCTCCCTTTACTTTTTCTCCGAGTGCAGCAGGCCTCGGTAAGACAAAGCACCCGTGACAGAGACAATAAGATGCGGCTTGAAGCACAACAAAAAGAGGGTTTCATCCACTGGAGTGGAGAGAAGAGGTGCTGTTGAAGGCAAAATGGGGACAAACATCAAAGAAACGAGCGAGAGAAGATCAAATTCGCGCACAAGTGCCGGCACTTGTGATCGAGAAATTTATCACTATTAACGCCGGGAGTGCTTTTATTGGATGGTGGACGCCGTGGCCCCACTGATCTCTTGTATAGCACTTTATCTGAGGGCCACCTTTGACCCCCCCGGTGAAAAGCCCGGCCTGATATGATGGGCGTAAGCTTTGGGTGTCCTTTTAGATCTTATATTGGCGCTATCCAGAATTGAAAAGGCGTGTTTGCGGTGCCAGCGGCCAATTTATCCTCTGGCTTCTGTTGCTCTGCATGGGAAAAAAGATTAGCCGGAGAACCCCCCACCCTGCAAAAATGACCACCAAGGGGAAATTGAAAAGTCAGGGCTTTAGCCCTTAATAGAGGCGCCGCAGAGAGAGAAAAGTTTTGCGCCTCGACGCGGCTCCGTTTACTTCTCACGCCGGGGGCCGAAGATGTTCGCCTGAATCCGAGGACGACTTTCCACGAAAAACCAAAAGAAATCGACTTGAATTGTTTTGTCCCGGAGGCGCGGCGCACGCACACACACACACACACACACACGCGCAAATAAAAAAGCTGAGCATGTGAGCAGTCTGTCGGCAGTCGACGCCATTGAAAACATCTGAATAGATTCATTAATTCAGTCACCTGTCTGAACTTAAGCTGTCCATTTGATTGTCAGCGAGCCTCCACGAGCTCCTCTGAAGGTTTTGATCCTTCTGGCGCTAACAGATGGCTGTTGGGCCTCGGCCCGGGGCTGGGAATCGCTCCTTTGCTGCAGACAGACAGACCAGAGAGAGAGAGAGAGAGAGAGAGAGAGAGGGGTTGCAGGGGCTGGGTGGGGGCGTCGGGGGTGGGGAAGAAGGGGGGGTGGGGAAGGTGGGATCCCCCCTTGTTGCCGTCTCCCTAAGAAGACCATAAGCTTGAGCAGAGAAAAAGAAAGGGCCTGCTACTGGTGCTAATTACCCAGAAACCACACAGAAAGTGCCCACTGTCACTCGCTGAAGAGGTTCACATCCCTTCTTACACAGATAAAAGGCGTAGTACGAAAACATTTCGCGGGGGACAAAGGAGGGAAGATTACCATAATCTTTTGGTTTGTATCCCCTGTAAGCTGTCCGTGTGTCCTTTTCCCTCACTCACTCACTCTCTCTCTCACTCTCTCCTCCTCCTCCTCCTCCACCCTTTTCTCTCGCCCCGACTCTCCGCCGCTCCCTTGTTTCCTTGTCTGAAAAAGAAAAAGGAGGAAAAAAAAAAAAAAAAAATCAGGTTTTGAAGCCGCCAGAAAATGGTGGGAATTGGCTTTGCGGGCCTAAAGCCTGACAGTTGTGTTCTTCCCGCCTCCCTGTGATCATCCCTGTCATTGGCGGGCTGCTGTTGGGGTAATCAGACAATGGCAGGCGAAACGAGGTGTCACCGCGCTGACAGACCCCTCTTCATGTTATGTCATTGTTAATCCTCAGCCTTCAGCCCGCTCCCGCCGCCGCTTTCATCCCCCCGCCGTTCGGCGACGGGCGATGGGGGTTGGGTGGCGGGGCGGTGGAGGGTGTGTGTGTGGGGGGGGTAAATATGACGCCTTCATATTTCTACATATCAAAGCGCTCTCAAGCGGCTGTTTTCTCCCTAAGTGGCGAGGGATTGTCGCTCGCTCGCTAGCGCGCGCAACTCGGAGCGAGCAACTTTTTTCAAATGAGGACATCACAGCGGCGGCGGCGGCGGCGGCGGCGGCTCCCCGACTGTCCCAGTCACAGGAAGCCTGGACCAAAGCCAGTCTCTCAGCCAGGAAAACTGCCACTTAAAACGTCTTCGTCTCCGGGCTGCGGATCACCCCCAGAGGTTCTGATCCTGTTAGCGTTCTGCCTGTGTGTGTGCGTGCGCGTGTGTGTGTGTGTGGGGAGGAGGTCTAAAAGCACCTCCGCCAACTCATCGGAGACTCCGACGAGGCAGCCGAGACGCAGCGGCAGCGGCGGCGGCGGCGGCGCAGGAAATAGTTGCAATTAAAAACAAAAAAAAAAACAAAAAAAACAGCAAAAGGAAAGCAGTGAGTGACGGGTGAGAGAGGGAGAGAGAGAGAGAGAGAGAGAGAGAGAGAGAGGAGGAGGCCCGTCATCTTGGAGAAAAACAACAAGTGGTGGTGGAGTCTCCGACAATCATTCTCCTCTGCTTTTATGGCATCTAAAAGCGGAAAACATTCCCACTCTTGGCAGCGTGCGTGTGTGTGTGTGTGTGTGTGTGCTCAGCGTGTGAGGCTCCCCATAAATGGCTCCGTTTTTCACCCTCTTGCCGTCTTGTCTTTTTTAGGCTGCCGTGTGGGCGGCGTTGAAACAATGACAGGGAGCCTGCTAGTTTTGTGTTATTTTTGGGAAGAAGAAAAAAAAAAAAAAAGTCAAGTTTAGGAGCGATTATACTTCTTCTCAGCGGCGTAAGCGGGAGCGCTTACGGCACACTCCTCTCATGTCGAGTCGCGAGGCAGAGCCACTTTCCCCACATTCAAATTGCCACAGTCATTAGTCGCCCTCAGATCCGCCATTTTTTTTTTTTTTTTTTGGGGGGGGGGCTTCCGTTGCCGTTTTGAGATTTCAGCAACTCGCCAACTTTCTGCTCGCCGGCTCTGAACCCAGGTCACGCTCGGCTTGTCATTCATCCTTAAAGCAAACAACTGATTTGTATCCTTTCAGATGTGGCGCAGCCCGCCTAAATTCACGCAGCCTCCTCCGTCTTCCTTCCCTCTTTTTTTTTTTTTTTTTTTGCTCGCCGTGCCGAGCTGTGATTGCATTTGAAAGTGATGCCGCGGGTCCGACTTCCCAGCGCGTGCGCTGCGCGACGTGTCTGCGCCTTGTTTCTTTGACGCCCTCAGTGTGAGACTGATGTTTCAGAAGGCAGACACGTGTGCTCCCTGCAACGCTGTGTTTATAGAGCCTCCCCACCTTGCCGCCGCTGCTGCTCGCTGCATACATGGCACACAGGGCCCAGATGAGATAACAGGGTTTACTGCTGCTCTTTCTAGTGGATGGAGCCAACGGGGGAATAAGAAAACCACTGGACAAGACAGCCTGCTGCTGCTGCTGCTGCTGCTGCTGCTCTGGCTCCAAATCCACTTTCACTCCTGTTGTCATGCAGACTTTTCCTATGTGTTTGATAGTCACACCAGGCGGGTGATTTTTTTTTTTTTTGACCAATTGCTACACACTCACATTCAAATTCTCACTGCAAATCAGTCATTTTGGATAAAAACCTCAAATAATCCTGTAGGCAAGAAATATGGTTGAAAATCTTGAATTGTGGCCCCCCCCCCTAGAAGGTCTGGTCACAATGGACCCATTGGTGGTGCACAATCCCAGGTCCGGCTCCAGCAGGGGGCCCTGCTGTTCCCAGCAAGGCTTAGATTTCCTTGCTGACCACGTCCAGATTTGTCTCCTTGGGGCCTCTTCCCTCAGGCAAATTTACCTTTGGAGACCCTACCAGGGGCTATTGCCCCCTGACAACACAGCTCCCTGGGACACGGCTGCTTCTCCACCGCGTTAAAGTGGCCAAGTGTTGTCAGGAGGCATTCCTGCAAAAGATGCCTGCGAGCTGCAGGTTTAATAATGAATAGCCTTCAAATGACAAATACAAGACGGAGACAAGGGGAAAGATCCAAACCTCCATCCGTTGGGTCCGAGTCGGCACCGCAGAGGAAAACAAAAGGCTTGGGGCGTCGAGAGTTCCCACGTGTGGTCATGATCACTAAAAAAAATAACGGAAGAGATCATTGAGCTTTTAAAAATACATGAACAAAATGTAGCACTCTATTTTAAATATGTAATACAATTTGGAAATGGGTACTGGATTGGAAAGATTGTGGTTACCCGAAGGAATGACTGGATATTCCTTCAGCTAGTCTGTTGTTCAGGGTGAAACCTTGGGAAAAAAAAAAAAAAAAAAAATAAATAAATAAAAAAACCTGACTCCTCCACCAAGAGTGTGAGAGAGACATTACATATGCCCTGAAACAGTTTTCCTTGTAAAACAAGCCAGAATGACATGTGAAATGTCTGGCAAGCCTCACAGGTTGCTAAGCACGGAGCTGAGTGCACGTCTATTTAGCCCCGGATTCCTCTTACCGTCAATCTGCATCCGCCATCCCAGCCTGTCCGGGCTCATTTGCCGGAGACGATACCGACAGAAACGGAGGAGAAACGGGGGAACGTTGCATATTTAATCTGGCGAACGTTGGGCTGGTAGAATTTTTTCTGACAACAAACAGCACTTACAGGAGTGCGCTCTGAGAGATTCCTCTACCCTGGAGCCATGTTGTTGAGGAGCGCGTCGAGCGAAGCGCTGGCCTTAAAACCAGCCAACTAAAGATCATTCCCCATTAAAGATCTCCTGTCACGGATTCGGGATCGGCACGTACAAATCCCCACGCTGGCTTTTGCGAACCGGTGCTCCCAGGGTTGTCAGCATCATAAATATGCCCCGGAGTCCTCCAGCGATCATTGAATATTTACTCCCATCATTTATTGTTTCTGAACGAGGCGACGGATCGCTCTGGAAAACCGCAGAGACAAGACAAAGAGTCTCTTTCGGAGGCTTTGTGGGAATTCGCGGCGAGCGTCTCAGCCTTAAGTGAGAGTTGCGTTTAAAAATTGTACAATATACACACCTAATGCATTTTTCATCCCCTCTAAAACTGTAATGGGACTGAACAGAAGTTCAGTGTTTGGGGCGCCATCGCGGCTAATTACAATCACTATCCATAATTGAGAGGCAGAGGCACGGAAAATTGCTCAACATCACAATTCATTTTGGTGACAAAGCATTTCAGAGCAGCGGGTGACTTTTCTTGTGTCGTAGCTTATGCCTGGGTGGTGCAGCGCTTGATTCTGTGACAGGGCTGCTTGGAATGATTTAGTCTGTAGCGGGGTGCATCCAGGGATTTGCTGTCCAAAGGTGTTGGCTCTGGAGTTTGAGCAGCACTTCTCAGTGCTCCATTTTTCCCTTTGTTCTGTTTGTTCTGGCGCTCCGTGCTTGCCGGGTATCGAGCCTTCCCTAATGATCCTCCGTTAGCTCCTGCAGTCCTTGTACATTTTAAGGCGATTCTTTTGAGGTTTTCCTTTAGGGTTTTCCTGCACCATCACACTGTGCACCATTGCAGGGGTTTTTCTTTCTTTTTTTTTCTTTTTCTTTTCTTTATCCAAGTCTGGATTTGGAGGTACTTCTTGGAAAGCGCCAAGATTAAATTGTCGTGAGCTGTTTGGAGGAGCGAGAGGCGCGAGGTGCAGCCAGGGTTTAGTTTTAGCGACAAAATACAAAGCTACCGCTAGCGTGTAAACAATGGCTGGTCGCTTGCTCGGATGATTTATCTGAACATTATTCCTCAGTCAGAGAGTTGATGACCCCGACTGGCTTGACAGCTTAACACGGAAGCATAAGAAAAAAAAAACGTATTGTGACACAATGTCCGCTAACAGTTGATTAGCTTGGTTTGCACGTCCTAGTCACCTTCCAAATGTACTTTTTTTTTTTTTTTTTTTTTTTTTGAGAGGTGTCCCAGTTCTGAATGTAGTCTTCCGGCTCTTTTTCAAATGAGAAATAAATGAAATGGATTTGTGAAGATTCCAGGTGGGATGTCGGGGTCGGGGTCGCCGCGCACGCTCCGCCGTGGCTCTATTGTCCAGGCAAATCATCGATTGGCTCCCGTTCCATTGTCAACTAAATGGATCCTGTTTCAACAAATCTGCCACAGCTGAACCTGTAACATTGTGGATTTGGCTAAGCTCCCGTAGACACACAAAAAACAAAAAAAATCAAATCCCCCCCGCCACCCCGTCTCAAAAGATAATAACCAGCGAGAATCCGGGCTTGGACTCTGCGGACGCCGTCGGCAGATGGGATGTTTTATTTTGACGGATCATCTCAGCTTAACGATGCCAAACCCACCTTGTTCATATGCCGCAGCTGGTAATAACAACAGCAAAAAAAAAAAAAAAAAAAAAAGATTGCAAATGCTGCTTCTGCGACTCTGTCATCTCGAGTTTGCCATCCGCGTCGGCCTAAATCTGCTGCTGCTCCTCCAGCTCCCGGCCGTGCTCCGCTCTTATAGAACCCTTGATCAAAGGATAATGCACAGACTGTCACTTGGCCTCCCTCCGCAGTTGGCAAGAGCACCCTGAATTATTCAGATGCTTTCTCATGAATAGTTGTGCGGCTTACGGCGCTGTTGATGGCAAATAACACTTATTTAAATGGAAGTAACACATCCTCTTTTGTAATTCTTAGCCGACGCGCCGGGCGAGTGCCGCGATTTCAGATGTGGAGCGTCTAGGCTTTCGGGGGTGTGGTTGCACGTTATTATACAGCAGCAGGTTCTGCAAGTGTTTCTGCTCACCGCCGCCTTTTTTTTTGTTTTTTTTGTGCTACTCGCTCGGCGCAGGACATCAGTGGCTCCCCCAATGGGCCGCGGGATAAATCTGATGGGACGCGGCGACGATACGTTTCAGCACGTTTTAGTCAAGCACACTGCGGCAGTGCAGCATTGAAGTACTTTATCTACTGAGGTCCACAATGAAATCCCACGTCCTTGGTGACGTGTTTCAAATATAAATAATGTATTAGCGTCTCTGTGAGTCGGAAATCAAAATCAGCCACTAGAACAAGCGTTTCGGGTTGTCTTGCGCAAACTTTGCGAAACTTCAGGGTGCATCGGGTGCATCGGTATCCACCTTTCATGGGTCCGTCATGCACGTCAACTGACCAGAGTCAATGACGACGTTTACATGCAGAGTCTAATCGGACTTCTCTCCTCGTCCCAGTTTACATGCAGCTGAAAATATCGAATTATTCACTGAACGCGTCCTCCTCCCCCACACTAGGGGGCGATATGAGTCTTTGGAGAGTGTTAACTTCCGGTTAACCTCTTTTGTCACACAATAACAAAACAACTGGAGCGCGATACACCGGTGTCATGTCCGCACTGGTCTTCAATTTAACGGGTTTCCTCGCCGCACAGCTACAGATGTGCATATCTATCAGCTGTCTACCTGTGTGAGCTACTGGGAATCACAGCAAGCGCTGCTTTCTTCAGGTAAATGAAGTCGGCAACCAGGTACCATTTTGCTCTGGGCTGCCTGAGACAACTGGTTTCCCTCGGCCATCATCTTTTCTTTACTTTTGTTAAAATCGCTAGTAACACGTTGTGTGTGTCACCTGTCCAGTTAAAGTCCGACTGAGGCGTATACACAACGGAGAAATTCAAATTCCAATCACATTTTCTGGGTGTCGGAATCGAAGTTCTCCGATTCCAGTCGGAGGTCTCAAGCTCCGATCTTAGTGGGACGAACGCGTTTACGTGCACTTCAGTTGTCCGATCATAATATATTCATGATAATTTGGTTTTCTCGAGTGTCATGTAGACATAGTGATTGAGTGTTTTCGTGCGTTAATCAGTGCTTTTTTCTGACATGTATTTCACAGAACTAAACAGCACGGTTGCCACTTGAGCTTCTATACAGTTTCCAACAGTCTGTACTGGCATCGGCTCGTATGTATAATATAGTTCAAATATTTTAACTTTTTGCTGCTATTCTAAAGTGCTCCTACATTTGCGAACCCTCAGGAAAATCTGAGGGATGTGGGGGGCCGGGGGGGGGGGGCAGTTTTGGAAGAATATACTCATGAATGTGACTCGCGAAATTGTTTGTGTTTATCCACTCAGAAAAAGTAAAGCTATTGATTTTGTGGGCATACGATGTCTCCTCTCGCTCACTCGCTCTTTTCTTTTTTTCCTCGAGGTGAAATTTTTTGGAGCTGCTTTCCTGGCAGAGGTCAGAGGCGCAGAGGAGAGAGGCCATGTGACAGTGCACGAGATTGTCAGGTCATCTTTTTCAAGGCGCCTCTGATATGGAAGCGCTGCGCGCATCCCACAGACGGGCCAACCGAAAAGACAAAGGTTGTGTGTGTCTGTGCAACGAGGCGCTGTTGTTGGTGCAGCAGGGGGGAAGTGCCTATCAAATACAGTTTGGTTCAGAAAGATTAAATTTGCACTGCTGCCTACTCTAAATGTGAGAACAGTAGCCTGGCAGCTTGAGATAGCTCAGGGCTTCACCGTGTGGATTTGGCATTAAAATATTGCACGTGGGAGTCGACAACTTCTTCTTCTTCTTCTTCTTCTTCTCCTCCTCTTCCTTTTGTTTGTCTTTTTTTTTTTTTTTTTTTTTTACAGTACTGAGTTGTGACCTCTTGGAGTTTCTAATTTGGCTTCCAAATGCAGTAGTTAGGAGCAGTCACCCGTTCGCCTGCAAGACTTGTGTTTCTTTTTTTTTTATTAAAACAAGTGCTGCGGGCCCATGTTGTCAAGTGGTGAAATAAACGCCGCCAACAGGTCGACAAAACACCGGCTACATTCATCCATCTGTCTGTGTAGTAGCACGTTAGTCTGATCGCTGGGCACCGCATTAACCGCCAATTTATCATGCTAATAACCGAATGCTAATGAAACTGCTTACTTGGTTGGCTAGCCAGCTAGTGGGCTATCTGTCGAGTTAACGTGACTGCTAAGCCAAAGACGTTAGTTACACTTAACTAGGCCCACCCACGCTGTTGATTATTCTACTTGAAAGGATTAGCATTAGCGTCAATTCCACCCTCGTCGTGAATCGGTAGTTATTAACATCAAGTTAAGGTACGATAAATGCGCATCGTCAAACTGAATTATTGTCTGAGAGGCTAGCTCGTTAGCTCGCTAATCTCGCTGACTCACTGTGCAGTACATACAAAGCATGTTCATTATCACACCGTGACTTCTTTCTTCCCAGCGCAGGTCCAGGCTTGACGAGTGGCGCGTGGTTCCGTCTCTTCTTTCTTTCTTTTTTTTTCTCCTCCTCCCTTTAACTCGGACCCCCCGCCCCCCCCTCCGCTTATTCGTCTCATCAGCGGCAGTTTGTGTCGTGTTGTTGAGGAAGAGTGAAGGGTGGATGAATATTTCAGCAGTCGAGCGAGCGAGGAGAAAACACCAGCGCAGTTTTGGCCCCCGTCTTGTTTGCACTTACTCTGGCCATTAAGTTTACAAGCAGCATTTGTATTTATCGCCAGGCGCCGACGGTTAGCGGCAATCAAACGGCAAACGCGGGCAGGGGGAAGAGTACAAGGTTCAGGCTGGCATGTGAAGAAAAACTGAGGTGAAGTGCTGACACGCCGATGTCTTAGCAGATAACACTTAAATCATTTTCCTCCCAAACTTCACTGGTACGGGTTCAAAGAGATATAGCCATAATACAAATTTTTGGAGTAAGTAGTGGTGTTTGAAGTTATTTTATGGGATTTCGCTGTAAGGCCCAGAATTGATTTGCGGTGGGGATAAAAGGAAGATACTTTATCTTCGGAGCTTTGTCGGAAAAAGCTTAGCATCCATTGGTGGTTCCGCCAATATGCCTGCGGGGCATGGAGGTAGGGTGAGAGGGGGGTTGCTGGCATTGACATTATATACCAGAATGAATTGTGCTGAGTTTACACCTCCCGCTGCTTACGTTCTGCTCTTTCATAATCTTTCATGAACCGTACGATGTTTTATTTAATGTCCCGGGTCAGAGAGAAACTTGAGAAAAAACAAATTAATAATGAAACGCCCCGGCACTGGGGAGGGAAGGGAGAAAGAAGAAGGAGAGGGATGGGAGGAGAGGAGAGGAAGAAGAAAAAAAAAAAAGAAGGAAAAAAAAAAAAAAAAAAGGGAGAGAACTTGGTTTGAGGCTCCGCGGCAAACAGGTCAGAGGGACCTTTTGAAGTCGGCTGCTTCGGTGCAGTCAATAGTTTAAGAACTTGTGTTATTTTTTGAACGTGAGGGCCAGCGTGGACTTTTTCCTACCTGAAAATGCCAAATATCTCGGCGCTGCTGCTGCCCGGCGTCTCGCTGCGGCCCCTTGAAGAGGCGATTGAAGCAGCCAAGAAAAACAGCCCTCAGTATCGCTGGGTTGACGCCTCAGCGAGAGCAGCCGGCGACCGAGAGATTCTTCTGTAAATACACTTTGCTGCTATCAAACAAGTCGGGGGATAGGATTTTTTTTTTTTTCTTTTCTTGTGCCGGAGCACAATGAAGACCGGAAAAAACAACGACTAAAAACAACAACAAAAACAAACAAAAAAAAAAAAGCCAACAAGCGTACGTTTTTGAATCGCTGTGAAAAAAATATCTTCCGCATCTTTTCAGCCAATCATTGGAAGCCCCGCCCCCGCTCTTCTGACACGGTTAGCGGCAGAGGGAGCCGACATATGCTGTAGCAATAAGGGCTGAATTCCCTGCTGAATCCTCATTTGTTAGATTGTGCAAAAAAAAAAAAAAAAAAAAAGGCGATCAGCGCCCCCCTCTCTCCCCCCTCTCTCCCATCTCTCAGGCCTTAATTGCTTAATTGGAGTCATTATCTGATGCGGGAGTGGGATCACCTGGCGCACTGACACCACACTGGGGGTCGGGGTTGGGGGCGGTTCCTTGGCCAGGATGGAGGGGCCAGTGATTGGCCGTCCACGTTCCCCGGCGTCTCTCGGTGTCAGAGGCTCGGCCGTGTTCCAGAGGAAGGGTCCAGAGGGCGCTGTGACTTATTCATGACCCCGCCGCTGTTCTCAAACCCGGGTCTCTGCTGCTGCCCCCGCTCTGGAAACCTGCACTGCCGCCTTTTATTTTTTTATTTTATGACTATTTTATTTTTTTTCAAACACGGCGGCTCGCTCATCCTGTTTAAAAAATAAACAGCGTCTTGCATCCATGCTAATAATTAATGTGCAGTGAGGGGAGGGTGTTTATATGTGGGAATGAGACGGCGTCAGCAGCCGGAATTAGCGCCCCCTGCAGTTTTATGGGCCTTGTATGTCACCCACGGCCTTTTTCTTTGTGTTCAGAAAAAGACGATTTGATTTGAAGAAGAAGAAGAAGAAGAAGAAGAAGAAAGAGGAGGATCCCTGTCTGATTTGGCTTCGGCAACGGCGCCGCTAGTTGTTCACGTGTCCCTCCGCTTGAGACGCAGCGTCGCAGCAGGTGTGAATCTCTGGCATGGCGTTAATTTGTAAGAGACGAGTTCAGCTGGAGTCTCACAGAATCAACGTGGCTTTGCTTTGCTTCCGAGCAGGAGAAACTTATCTTATTTTTAAAAAAAAAAAATCATCAAATCCCTTTATTTATTGATCAACGTTTCACAGCTTCGAGTGAGGAAAAGATTAAATTGTGACGGCTGCGTTTAAAGCTGCGAAAAGGGGAGATTTATGTGCTGAGATTTATTGACGTTACGCCGGTCGAGTTGACGAGGAGTAAATTCTGATAATTCCGCTAATTCCGCTGCTTCCGCCGCGACCCTGAAGGGGTCGCTACTGTCGAAAGTGTTGTCTGAAAAGTCTTGGCTAAAGAATGTCTTCAAGGGCATAGATTTAAATCCACTATTGTATTCTGCAGTGATCAGATCCCTCCATTTAGTGACATGGCTAACAACACTTTAGTGACGCATATCTTTCAATGACATATCACCACCACAGAGGGCGCCATTTCCCAAAGTTTTCCCAAAAACTCAGGCAAACGAAATTAAGGAGTAAATTCCAAACAGCTTCCAAAAAAGAATCCTTACGGTCACATTTCAATTTTTTTGTCGCTTTCTTTAACAGCAACATTTTTGAGCACATTGTTGTCATGACACAAATTGAGACTTTCATGGTGTTTGGCCCAAAAACACGGAGGAAAACTTTTATCCCATCGTAGCGTCTGATAATAACTACAGGGGAGAGCGCCACCTGCAGGAGCTCCTGCGCCGCCGCCGCTCAATCCCCCCCCCCCCCGCTGAGGCTGGTAGCTGTTTCCACCGGTTCCAAAGGTAGCGGGCTGTTTGCATGATTTACCAGGACAGGTGTTGCGCTCCCTGTGTGGCAGGAACACACTCCAAGCTAACGGGCTAATGCTCCATCGAACAGCGGCGCCGTCAGAATCTTTCACTGCCGCAGCTTCCCCTCAGACTTCTTTTTAATCGCCCATGCTTAAATGTTAATTGCACGCAGCTCTCCCAGCCAGCCAGCCAGCCAGACACACTCTGGCCTGTGTTTTTCCTCTAATACCTCCCTTTGTCAGGGGCTTTTTGTCGGAGAAATATGTTACTAATGGCTTATGAATTAATAAGGAGCCAAACCGAATTAGACTTTCATGCAAGGTGATGGTAAAGAGCTTGAAAGCCTCCAACATTTTATTCAGATTTCAGAATTTTCTGGCCGAGCGGGTTTCCGCCCCCCTCCCCCCCTCCCCCCTCCCCCACGGGCCTATAATGCACCCTTTGTCATCCTCTCTCAGCAGTGATTTGGCCTTGCGGGATGTTCCCGGTGTAATTTACTTAGCCAAGCAGAGCCATTAATTTTCTATTATTGTGAAAAGATGATTCGTGTTTTGGAGGCTGTCCCGATGATTTATTTAGACGCGCAGCGGGGAAACACGGGGGCCGCGGCTAATGGAATATAAAGTCACAGGCCTCATTCCCGCCCTGACATTTAACTACAGGAGCGGCACATGTGTTAATGTGTCCTCCCCTGAGCGGGCGCCTCCAATCCCAGCCCCAAATTCCTAATGGAACCTGGAAGCTGGAACCTGGAACCTGGAAGCGGCTCGACACGCAAACTCACTTGTCTGAGTGTCTAGCGACTTAAATGCTCTGCCGGTGGTGTGTGTGTGTGTGTGTGGGGGGGGGGGGGGGGGGGGGTGGGGTGGGGTGAGTGGGGGCTATCCACAGATCTTTGATTTGCTAAGTCACAGCAGTTTTTCCTCGCGGAAAAGGAATCGTAGCCGCTTAAGGAGATGCTTCCTCACACACACACACACACACACACACACACACACACACACACACACGCTGCTTATCTTGCAGATGAAGAGAAGAAGAGAAGTTATCACGGACGCTGGCGTGCCGTGCTCGCCCCTCCTCCCCCTGCTTTGTTGGCGAGGAAAGTTTGTGCGCGGCGTGCTGACTGGGCAGGAATGTTGCTGCGATGATGCGTCCGCTGGTGAATCAGAGTTGTGAGGCTCAGTCGTTACTACAATTAATGACAGGCGGGCGACCCGGCCGCTAATACGTGCTGAAGTGTCGTGACTCCTCCTCGCCTTTATCATTATTATTTATTTTATTATCATTTTTTATTTTTATTTTTTTTTGGGGGGGGGGCTCTTCCCTGCCTCACCATCCCACCAATTCACTGCTAAGGACACCTAGTGGTGGGATGAAGCAGTGTCGGGCTTCTTAAATTAAAAAAAATAAATATATATATATATTTTTTTTTAGAACTGAAGCCAACGGAAATTGATCTGGCGGAGAGCTGTGATGGGACGGAGGGCAGCAGCAGCAGCAGCAGCAGCAGCAGTCGGTCCGCTGGCGGATAATTAAAGACGGACTTGCGGCGCCGACGCGGCTGTTAGTGGGTTAATGAGGCGGCGGCGAAGCGGCGGCTCAGGTAACCACCGGCTTTAGCGCGACGGCCGGCCCACATCAGGTGGGTGTTAAATTTAATCCGCGCACATTAATAGCGGACGGCGCCGCCTCCCAGTCAAATTACTGCCGAATGACGCCCCCCCCCGGACCCCAGCACCCGCCGCCACAAATGGACGCTTCGAGGACGGATTGTGTTTGCCGGCTGTCCACCCCCGTTAGCTTGATGGAGCTTACGCGGCTTTTAGTGGAGGGGGACATTTGCAAATTTAGCAGGTGGCACGTATCACTCTCGCATCGCCTTATTAGTGGAGGGACTTCTGGAGTGTTTCACCTGATGAGTAATTCATTTCCTGCCATTCTGTGACCCACTTTCACACACTAGTTGTGTCCCCACGGCTGGGAGTTTTAGGATTCTTATGATTTTTTTTTTTTTTTTTTAAAAGGTCCCATGCACTTCTTTTCAGGCCAGCTGATTTAGCCCTCTGTTTACAGCCTCCTCCTAGGACCTAACGAAAAGGGAGAAAAACAAGGTGTCCTCCAGAGGGTGGAGGCAACCTCTGACTAGGGCATCAGTGCCCTTTGTGACATCACACAAGGGTAAATCTCCAGGTGCAAACGTCTTTTAGTGCACAGTCTGTGAAAACTGGGGGGAAGCAGAAGTGAAGGACAAACTCCTCTGCAGAGATTCTGGGGCTTCTCGATGAACTTAATGAACGACAGGGTCAAAGGTCAACGTGTCGGACTTCATGTCTCATCCGATAGGCCGCTGCACAAACGCGACACTATTCATGCAAATGTAAATGCTTTTTTTTTTTTTGCAAATGACAAGCATTTATATTTACATTTTTACTTTTAATATTTTATTTTATTCCATTTTTTTTTTTCCTTTTTTCACTTTAAACCCACTCGATGACGCTTTCCCCCAACCTTCCGTGCGTCAAACCGTCTCGACGTCAGTGGCTCCGCTGCATTTGCAAATCAGCATCGTCACTGGCGATCGACACCGTCTGCGGGGGCGCGGGGGTCAAAGGTCAGCTCCAGGACTTGATCCTCGGCGGGTCGAGGCGACAGACGCGCCGCGTCCTCCCTAATTGACTCGCAAAATAGCGGCGCAGCAACATCGGTGTCAAGTGACCGGCGGCATCGAGTGTCGCCGCCGCCGCCGGGCGCAGAGTCGAGTCGAGTCGATAGGACTTTATTAGCCAGCGTCTCTCCATCGACGGGCCTCGCCGCTGCTCTCTTGACCTCAGCGACCGTGTGATCTACTGTCCACAAGTCCCCCCACCCCCCTCCTCGCCGTCATTATCCCACCTCTCAGTGATCGCGTCGCCCTCTGACTCCAAATCCCGGAAGAGCACAGGCGGCCAGGAAATTCGACATTGTTGCTTCGCCTCCTTTTATAAGGAGTCCATCGGTAAAACCTCGCTAATCCACAAATCCAACCTTGGATTTGAGCCGCCGTCTGAGGGGGAAAGTAATTGGGTTGTTGCTAATAATTGGATTTCCTGCTGCTTGGTTTTAGGAGAGGAGGGGAGGGGGGGAAAAAAAAAAAACTATGTCCGTGAAGGAAAATAAAAGCGGGGGAGAAAAAAAAAGCTTTAAGCTTGTGGTGCTGCACGCATTAAAACGATTAACATTAAGAAAAGAAAGAGAAAAAAAAATCTGCTGCCAGCGTCGGGATTCTTATTATCGGCTTTTCTTGAAGGCTCTAATTTTTGATAAGTATGTTTAGTAAGTCCTCATTATTTGACCTGAAAGAGCCGTTAATGGAAAAAAAAAAAAAAGTCATTAGAGGAGCAGCAGAACGACCCCGACACGTGCGGATCCGCGGCTTTAAACGGATTAAAGGTGATTTATCTCCGGCTTTTTCCTCCTTCATCAATTATTTAGCCATGAAAAAAAACTGACCAGTGTTCAAAATACAGAGGCAAAACTTCTCGCGGAATTAAAATTAAAAACATGGACCGATGCAACGATACGATAAACTGTGATGGTAAAAATGAAGGGCAGCCTTTCGCAGGTTTTCGCACCTGCTAATTGTAATCCTGGGAATTCTGTCGAGCCAAACTTTTTTGTTTTATATATATATATATATGTATGTGTTTCGAACTTCCTACTTCATACCTTGACAGCTTCTCATCCCCCGTCCGCAGCTTCCGGCCGACAACAAATCACGGAGAAGGAGTTTAAACAAGAGCCGACGCGCTGTCGATGATCGTTATTGATTTGATCAATCAATACGTTTGCAACCGTCAGCCAATGACAGCAGCCGGCGATCAGAGCTGCTTCCTGCTTCACATCCCGCATGACAACAAACCTGCAGCCGAGGTTTTTTTTGCTTTTGTTTTTTGTGTGTGTGTGTGTGTGTGAGACAAATACAAAAAAAAAAAAAAAAAAAAAGAGTTGAAAGTGAGCCGCTTTTTGAGAGGGAGGCTCCCTGGGTGTTCATTGGCTGCCTGTGAAACAGAACCACAGGCGGCGGCGGAAATGAGTAATGGGCCGCATGGCGAGCGAGCCGGGCCGGCGAACAACGACGCCCCCGGTGGCGGCTCGAAGTTCCCAGCGCAGATTATGGAGAGAAGAGAGAGAGAGAGAGAGAGAGAGAGAGAGAGAGAGAGAGACAGTGGGGAACTGCAGAGGGTCCTGGTGGCATATTTTGGCAAGATGAAGTCACTGGGTTTTGCAGAAGGCTGTAAACAGAGGGCTAAATCTTTTGCTCGAGAATTTGCTTGTTTGTTTGTTGTTTGATATTTATTTACAGGAAGCTGTACTTCTGGATTTTGGCACCTCCGGGAATTGTTGTTGCACTTGGAAAGAAGTTCTGGTATCATTCGGACTGCGGTGAAAGCTAACGTCGCTACAGCTAGCAGGAAGCTAAAACCCAGATGGCGTAAACAGAGGCGCTAAATATCTTTTGAACTCCTCGTTTTTTTAACAGTGAAATTGAGCAGTTCAGCCTCATGTGATGATTTATCAAGGACAAAAAAGTTTAGCCTTAAGAAAACTGCATGCTTAGCCCTTTGTTTGCAGCCTCCTGTAAACACAGGAATAATAAAAAAAAAAAAGCCTTTGTCCGTTTTTCTAGTCCAATTTCCAGAAAGTGGAGCAAACAGAAGTCAAAAATGGACTTTTTTTCAATTTTGGGCTGAGACAGAGACTCTGATTATGGCCTGAAGACACTGGAAGAGCAACATTTGAACAACATGGGACCATTAAGGGCAATAATCCGAGAAATAACCACACGGATCCACTTTTAAAATAACGCGTCGTGCTGCTGGAATCTCAATAAAACCCCGGGCGGAGAGACGCCAACCCTGAAAGCCTGCGCGCGGCTGGGACGGACAGACCCGCTCCCCGTTATTTCCTGTGTGGCCGCTCAGCCTGAAAGGTCAGGGCTGAAAAGTCGCCTCTGAGTGACGACAATTACGTGTGATTTTGAGGAAGAGCGGCGCCCAAAGAGCACGAGGCCTTTTCCTCCGCTCTCCAACCTCATTTTCACAGAAGGCTCCAATTTTGCAATACAAAGTTAAGTGCGAAGAAAAGGAAAGACGTACGATCCGGGTGTGATGGGAGAGGAAGAGGAAGAGGAAGAGGAAGAGGAGGAGGAAGAGGAGGAGGAAGACGGTGGAGTTGGAAATTGCGGAGACACTGGGTTGGTGTTAAGACAACACAAGCGGGAGGCCGCTGGTTGTGCGCCAGCAATTGTACTTACGCGACACACACACACACACACACACACACACACACAGTGAATTAGCTCACTAACTGAGTGTGAAGCTGCGTTTAGCGCACCCTACTGCATATTACACATATACACACACACACAGAAATGCACATGAATGAAACTGCCGGCGCGTCAACAGCCGTATCGTAAAAGGAAAAAAAAAGGGAAAAGAATGAGATGAAAAAAAATTGAGGGAAAAACTGAGAACGTGCGGCCGCGCCGAGCGGGAGGCAGGCCGCGATTCATTATTCATACGTTAAAGCACGAGAGCCGGCGGAGACGCAGCAGCGTTCGCCGCTCTGGAGGAAGCAGATGTTGACGAGTCGGCTATAAAAAATAAATAAATAAATAAATGAATGCATAAATGAGCACACGAGGAAGAAAAGGCGGCGTCCGCCTCAACGCTGGGAGAGGTTTTCTTTTTCTGTCTTGTTTTGGGGGAATTCAATTTCCCCCAAAACCAAATCATCAATTTCCAATTTTGGGAATGTGCTCCCGGTGATGTCACAGAGGGCACCGGATACCCCTCAAGGTTAGCGGCCACACCTCCCTGCCAGGGCTTGGCTCCGCCCTGTGACGCCACCTTTTCTTGTACCCTCCTCGAAAGGTGGAAGGTCCGATGTAAACAGAGGGCTAATTACGCTGCTCTTCCAGAGATCCAGAGAGGTTTACATTTACTTCCAGGAAGCTGCCGCCCTGGATGGAGTTTGGCTGGGATCACTTGGTGTGTAGCTAAAGTTAGCGTCTCTAGAGCTAGCAGGGTGCTAGCACCCAGAGGAGGCAAACAGAGGGCTAAATAAGCCTCTTTCTAGGGTTCTGTTTGCTTGTAGGAACCCGATGCACTGGGAAACAGGATGTAAAATCTTATTTATAAAAATTAAAAACATGCACTTGCATTGATAAAAGAAAAAAAAATACAACAAAATATTATGTTAGAAGAAATTAGCCCCTGTCTTCTTTTTAAATCGCACTTGGAGGAACTTGCTGAAAAACACAAACTGACTTTTTAAATAGGAACTTTTTCCCTCCCGGCTCAAAGAGTTGACGACTTATTTTGCCACGGCCTGAATGTCACCGTCCGCCCACTCAGTCAATGAGTCGGAGCGCAGAGAAGTCTGAACTTTACTTCCGCGCTCGGCAGAAGCAATTTCTGAACGTCTGACGCGATTTAACAATAAAAATGATTAAAAAAAACAAACAAACAAACAAAAAGGAGAAAACTGGGGTCAGGAAGAGTTGCTCAGAGTTGGAAAAAGAAAAAAACAAAACAAAAAGGAGACTGTTGCTTCTCCAGGTGCCACCTGCCGTGCTTTCATTGGCCTCGGTGCTGCCTTCAGTGGAAGTGGTGCTTTGTGGGGAAAATGGCCACTTTGAGAGATCCAGCCGTCCGCCCCCTTTATCCCTGCTAAAGGAGCCGTGAAGTATGAGAAATGTCAGTTATTATTAAATGCGATGAATTATTGACAGCAGTCAGCCGCCGAGGGCCTCCGCGTGAGAGACGAGCGCCGTAATTATGATTATGTCGCTGCTTGATGTCACTCTTAGAGAAGAGCGGGAGAGAGGAGAGGAGAGAGAGAGAGAGAGAGAGAGAGAGAGAGGAGAGAGCGACGTGATTGCTGAAAAAAAGCGACTGAAGGAACTTTTTGATTCTCTTTTGAGTGGAGACAACAGAAGAAGAGGCGCTTTGTTCTGCCGCCGCCGCCGCTGTCCACCGCCCAACTTCTTCTTCTTCTTCTTCTTCTTCTTCTTCTTCTTCTTCTTCTTCGTCTTTCCCCCCGCCCCCCCCTCTCTATTTTTTTTTTAAAGGTTCTTCAAGTTTTCAAATCCCAGGACACAAATAAATCAGCGCTCCTCTCTTTTCATCCCTGTTTGAAAATAATTAAAGAAAAAAAAATAAAAAAAAGGAGGCGGCTGTTTCGCCGCTGCTGAATTGTGAAGGAGATGATTCCTCCTCCTACCCCCCTCACTCCTACCCCTCCTCCTCCTCCTCCTCCACCTCCTCCCTTTCTTTCCTTGATAATATGCTCTGCTCTGTTTAAGATGGAGATCAAATGCTCCCTGCCAGAGTCAGGCTAATTAGGTTTCACTATGTAAATGGCTTTTAAAGCCACACTGGCCGCCGCCATGCCAGACGCTCGGCTCACTTTTGTTCGCTGCACTGCTGCCTCCCTCAGGTCATTTTTAGTGTGTGAACCGCCAGACTGCTGCTGCTGCTGCTGCTGGCTGGGAAAAAAAACTTGAAAAAAAAACAAAAAAAGCAGTCGGAGCGCGCAGAGCTGGAACGGCACCGGCACTAAAATAGTGGCAGCAGTTTTTAACCAACAGATGCAGGAGCCATCTGAGCAGAAACGAAGGAGTTTTTAAATACTTGTACTTCCCCTCACGGCCACAGGGGCGTCACCTTCTCATGCACCTTCACCGTTAACCTGTGCTGCATGTTGAACACATTTGCATGTTTCTATGTGTTTATGTCATCATGTGATAATAAGTCCCGCCTGCCTGTTGTTGTTGTTGTTGTTGTTGTGTGTACGAATCTGTGTGTGTGTGTCTGTGTGTACATTTCATTTCCTTTAACTGCGTTGGACTTTCCAAACTAAGTTACATCCATGTGTCTAATGTTTATACTTCTATGCATCCACATATATTTCAAATATCCAGCTAAGGCATTAAAGTGGAAGTTTGACTTGATTTGAAAAAAGTAAACAGTGTTAAGATTTACTGTCCATTCACTGACCTCAACCTTTAAATCCTCTCTAGTCAATAAAAGAATGATGCAAAAATGATGCAAATGTTATTTGCAATATATATATATATATATATATATATATATATATATATATATATATATATATATATATATATATATATATATATATATATATATATATATATATATATATATATATATATATATATATATATATGAAGCAGAGTAAACAGGCTGTTAATGAACAGGATAGACAGCAGAACCTCTGTCATCCTGCTTGTGTGTGTGTGTGTGTGTGTGTGTGTGTGTCTGTGGATAATTGAGACGTGTGGTGGCAGCTTTTAGCGACGCATTTGTTATAATTCAAATCTCATCTTTAGGCAAAGGCAGGCCTACTGTGTGTGCGTGTGGGTGTTTGTGTGCATGCATTTATTATGTCGTGTGTGTGTGTGTGTGTGTGTGTGTGTGTGTGTGTGTGTGTGTGTGTGTGTGCACGGGGGCCTGAGTCGCCCTGAGACGGCAGCTATTGTCTGGAGGAGACAAAAGCAGTGGTGACATCACCAATGTTTGGAGCAAGAAAGACAGGAGTGGAGGATAAACAGCAGCAGGCGGCCGCGGCGCCCGCCCGGCTCGGCTCGGCTCGGCTCGGCTCGGCGCTATCCCTGGCAAGGCGACCATATGTCGGGCTGGAGGGGCCGGGCCGGCCCCTGCCAGTGGCCGTCGCCGCTTCCCGCTGCCGCTGACACGTCTCCTCTGGCTCAGGCTGCTGTCAAGAGCGCCGCTTGTAAAACAATTAAGCTGCTATTAACATATATTTTATTAATTGCCCTATCAGCGTGGAAGAAGGGGGGGGGGAGTCACGCACACACACACACACACAAAAACTGACGGATGGGCGAGCGAGTGAGCGTAGCGTGGCAGCGTTCTCACAGACAGTGACAGCTGAAGGAATCAGGTCAGATTATCCACGGAGCGTGGACGAGTCGCCACACATTTGTTTTGCTATTGATAGCTGCAATCAATTCAATTAGCCGCCTGCCCTGCCTGGGATGACTGATGAGATTAGCCAGCTAGTTACTGTTTTGTCATCTCATTCTTTAATGTATGCGTCTCTCTCTCTCGCTCTCTCTCTCTGTCGTTTCTTTTTCTTTCCCCGTTTTATTTTTCCCGCCGCCGCCGCCCGTTCGTCCGTCCGCTCGCTCGCCCGCCGCCGCCTGTTTCGTAAGCGCGGCCTCCTCGCCCGCTCCCTCCTCCACTTCCTGCGCCAGTAATTGGGCTGCCCCGTCAGATTATCCGGTTTTAAATCGCAACAGTAATTATAAAGCCCAGCAGTTGCGTCGCATCAATAGTCAATTAGGATTAATTAGGATAGGAAGTGACAGCTGACGATTAAGCGCATCAGTTGCACTTGAACAATGTGGAGGTCAAACGATCAACTTCTCCTCTGTCGCACAAACGCACGCGCGCGCGCTCACACACAGCGGCTGTCGCAGGCAGAAAACAAGCTCGTTTCTCTGGCTAATTGTTATTGTGTAATTGTGACGCTCGTTTCGTTCAACTGATAGTTGTTTTTTTTCTTTTTTTTTTTAATCCTCATTATTTCTGTGAGTATTTGTCGAGCTGCCCGCTGCAGCTCCAGCCCAACGATATCCCGGCCGTCCCCCTGTGACATCTCATAATTGATTGTGCCTCTAATTACAAAGCATACAATTAGTGGAAGTTATTGATAGTTGGCCGTGTGCCTTTTAACCCCCGGAGCTCCGTCTGCTCCCGCAGGAGACGCGTGTCCTTTCCGTGTTAATGATGGAAACGACTTTTAGAACAAACCCAGGCCTGGGCGTCCCAGACAACCGGCTGGCAGAGGTCAGAGGTCGGCCTCCGTCTGATCATGTGATTCTGAACCGGGTGACAGAGAGAAAAAAAAAAAACAGTTACATGTCTCATGTTTGGATTTCCAGGTTGTAATTTTTAATCCTCGCACACTTAGTTATTCTAAAACTCTCATCATCTCCTGAGAGCAGCAGATTTAGCCCTCTGTTTGCTGCCTCCTGCTAAAACAGAGGCTTTGCAGGACCTTCCAACTGCTTGGAGGGGGGCAAAGAAAGCAAGGCGGTCTCAGAGGGCGGAGCCGACACTTGGCTAGAGGGTGTGACCGCTAACCTGGCAGAGGTGTCCTTTCTCTTTGTGACATCACAGGGGCTAATTCCCAGAACCGGCTATTTCGACACACATGTCCTGACAGGTGAGAGTCACAAGTTGCCCACATGTGCACGCCTGTCCTTGGCGACTCGCCGCACACCGTTTTCCTGCTCGCAGAAATGCGTGGTTCTGTTCCGGTCTCGATCACCTGCGAGCCGTCCTCAAGCGTAACGTCCCCGTCAACTATTCACTATTAGTGCTCTAAACGCTGCAGGGACGATGTTTACAGTCCCGCAGTCGGCTGATCGCGGCCGACATCGACTCCTTTAATGTTGATGATGATGACGGCTGCAGTGCACAAAGTTGTCACTGGCTCTCATCAAATGAATCTCAATGAGAGTATTTATATATACATACATGTATTTATATATATATATATATATATATATATATATATATATATATATATATATATGTATATATGTATATATATATACATATATATATATATATGTATATATATATATATATATATTTCCATATATATACATATATTGTACATATGCATATATATGTATTCACACACATCCCTTCTTTTTGTAAATTGTCTGCAAAGGTTTAAAAATATCAATGGCGATGATGTTTCTTCATCTTCCAGGAGATAAATCTGCGAGAAGCAAACAATAAATAAATAAATAAATAAATAAACAACTAAAATAAAATCCTCCAGAGACCAGAGTCCAGTAGCTGAGTGCAAGTGAAGCGGCGGCTGCCTTCAGTCGTCCAGCAGCAGCAGCAGCAGCAGCAGCAGAGGCAGCAGAGGCAGCCTGTGAAAGGACCCGGAGTGCTAGGGGGCATACTTAGCCTCCAGCTCCCAGAGGAGCAATGTTATTATTGGTAATAAGAAGAGATAAATACGGTGCGAGGGGAAACGTAGAAGTTCCACTCAAGGGGTGCAGGGTGCACCTCTGTGAGGCGGCTGCCGCTGCTGCTGCTGCTCCAGCAGATGAATCTTGTCCCTGCAGAGCGCCGTTTAAAACGGGACAGAAGGGTGGGGGGGGGTGGAAAAAAAAATGAATAAAGCTTTTAGCGGAAAGGGAGAAAAAAAAGTAAATGAAGCGATGTTGGTTTAGAAGGCACAGAAGAATGCCTCGTGTGCGCTTATGACAATTTCAATAGTTTAATCTTTCAGCAGGGGGCGGGTGCGGAGGAGCGGGAGGAAGGGGGGAGGGGGCGGCGTGCTAAACTGTCAAGACAAATATTTCCAGCAGAGTCCACTTGTATAATGGCAGCGGGAGGAGAAAAAAAGAGAAAGAAACACATAAGCAGGCACTAAAAGTCTTTCTTCTCCTCTCTTGCCCTTCGGCGCCGGGGCTCTTATTCTATTTTTTCCCCCCTTCTCCGGCTTCTTCTTCTTCTTCTGCCCGTCGCTCACCCAGCACAAAGAGGGCATTGTTAGCCGGGGCCATTACGAGCAGCGAACAACAACGCAACAGCGCAACAACACAACAACGCGACGCAGCTCCGGGAGGGACGAGGCGGCTTCGGGACCTCGGGCGTGCGGCGGAGGGGAGAGCCGTCCTGACCCGAGCTCCTGCAAGCCGCCCGGACGGACGCTCGCCGCTGAATAGACAGATTTTCCAAACGCTTTGAATCCCATCAGGACGCTCCGCGGCGGCGCACGTCTGAAAAGGCGGGAGCGGATAGGTTTGGCCTATAAAAGCACTAAGTGGCGGCGTGCAGCGGCTTCCTTGGCGGGGGGAGACATTAAGGGAGCGCTTTTCTTTTCTTTTCTTTTCTTCCCCTTCCTTGACGAAAAAGAAAAAGGGAGGGGGGGGGGGCGCTGAAAAGTGCACGTGAGCCGACTCGGCGGCCGTCGCTTCAGGTCGTCTCATTTTGGACGCACAAAAAGGAAGAATGGCGGCGCCGTTCACCCTTAAACGCCTTATTTTCTTCCCCCTCGCCGTTCTTTTATTTATTATATTATCGGCTGTTTTCTCTCCCTCTCTTCCTTCTTTTCCTTCCATCCTTCTCCTTTTTACCCCCCCCCCCCCAGCCCGCCCCTCCTCCGTGGATGATAACCGCGGCCCGTCCTGGAAACAGATGTATTGCTTATGACACCCCCGCTTTTTCGGGGTCCGCTCAAGACTTTCTTACATTAGAGTTAAATCTCTGCAGCTGGAATCTCACGGCTGAGTTAGCGCCGAGCACATGAAATATTGAAGCCCTCGGAGCCGCTGGCGGCCAGGTTGAGGGGAGTTCATGTCCAGAGCCCAGCCTCAGATTCGCAGACATCCCAACAGGAGTGTACTACAGAAAAGAGCACTAATAAAAATTTCATTGAAATGAGACTGGTAAGGGTTGGAGGGGGAGGTGGGTGAGGGATGGCGGGGAAGGGGGGGGCGTGGGGGGATATTGCTAGCATTCTCCACAGCATCAGTATGAAATCTTAATCCGAGTTAATGGAAGAGATATGAAAGCCTTTCTCGATTCAAACACTGGCGCTGCATAATTCATGGATTATTGTCAGAAAAGTGATTCCGCTCCCAGATTTGCTCTCCTTCCAGATGGAAGCCAATTCAGCCAGACAATAAGAAAAACACGGCGCCGCCGACCCGCCACGCCGGGAGACTTTCACAGCCGAGCTGTCGATACCATCAGGTGAAGCGCACTCTTCTTTTTTCTTTCTTTCCTTCTCTCCCTCTTTTTTTCTTTTCTCCAAGACACCGGCAGAAGCTTTTTTTTCTTCTTCTTCTCTTGGCCGAGCCGGAGCGGAAGGAGTAAATAAAACAGCCCGGGGAAGAAGGAGTGAGAGAATCCTTTGTCCTGGAGGTCGACACTTTGCTAAAAGCTTCATAATGTCTCGCTGCGCTGATGCGGAAGCGGCCCAGTGTTGTTGTTGTCGTCCTTGTGTTTTTTTTCTTTCTTCTTCTTCTTCTTCTTCCTCCTCCAACGTCTTCTCTCTCTGTACTCGCTCCTCTTTCTTTTCTTTTTTTTCCCTCTCCTATACTCCAATTACACAAGATACATTTTCACAGCCTGCGCGACGACTAATTCGCAGTGACAGCTTCCTCTTGCCGCCGCATGTGGAGCGTAACAGAAACGGTGTCCCGCGCTGGAGAACATCGCTCTCTAATGTAGCCTGGCCGTGTCCAGCGTGGAGCTCGGGCTTGTTCCTGCTCCGCTACATGGCAGGGAACAGCTCTTGATTAGCATTAGCACGTGTTCCTCCCTGAAGGCTGCCGCCGTGTTCAATCACAGCAGCTGACTGCTGCACTCTGCTCACACTCGGCCGCTTCCTCCGGTCGTCCTGGTCCTCCGAGGTCTTCCAGGTCCTCCATGTCCTCTATGTCCTCCAGGTCTTTTAGGGCCTCCTGATCCTCCTGGTCTACATGGTCCTCCTGGTCCTTCAAGCCATACCATTATTCCTGGTCCTCAAAATCTTCCAGGTCTTCCTGATCCATCAGCTCCTCCAAGTCTTCCAGGTCTTCCTGATACACCAGCCTCTTCCAGGTCCTCTGGTCCTCTGACTCAGCTCGTTTTTCAAGTCCTACAAGTCTTCCCAGTGCTCCAAGTATTCCAGGTCCTCTTGATCCACGAGGGCCTCCTGATGGACCTGGTTCTCCTGGTCCTTCAAGTCCTATCAGTCGTCTTAGTCCTCCAAGTCTTCCTGATGGACCTGGTTCTCCTGGTCCTTCAAGTCCTTCTGGCTTCCTGGTCCTCTAAGTCTTCCAGGTCTTCCTGATCCACCTAGTCCTCCTGATCCTCCTCGTCCACCAGGTTCACCAAGTATTCCAGGTCCTCTTGATCCACGAGTTCCTCCTGATGGACCTGGTTCTCCTGGTCCTTCAAGTCCTTCTAAGTCTTCCAGGTTTTCCTGATCCACCTAGTCCTCCTGATCGTCCTCGTCCACCAGGTTCAGCAAATGTTCCAGGTCTTTCTTGTCTTCCAGTTCCCCCAAGCCCACCGGGTTCTCCGGGTTCTCTTGTTATGCAGAGGTCAGACACATTGAGGAACATCTTGTTTATGTCACTAAAATTATCAAGAAAAACCAGAACAACGCTGCGTATTGCCCAGTGAATTTTGAGCTTTTAAACTTTCTAGTTTGAAAACCCAAAGCAGCGATGTTACCAGGAAGTGGTTATGTGCCAATATATAATGCTATGTCAGCGATGTCTCAAGGTGGTGTGCATATAGGACCTTCTTGCCATCAGTTTGACCCCATGTGACCCCATCATCCTTCGCCCAGCTACTCACATGCATACATCGAGTTCATTCGAGGCGACGCCACCCAGGCGAGTATGGAGGCAACAAACAATAGCAGCAAAAAAACCAAAAAAAAAAAACTCTACTATTTTAGCTGAAAGTGCAGCGCTGGAAAGCGAAGTGCACGACAATCCTTTTAACCTCCGGCTGTGTCTGTTTTGTTTCCCATCAGCCATGTGATCCGCCTCCGTGTTTGTGTCACTAAATGGTAGGAGGAAAAAAAAAACACAGAAGAAGAAGAGGAAGAGGGAGAAAAAGAAAAAGCGTCGCTGGCTGAGACGCGACACGCGACGCTGGACGTGTTTTACCCTCGGCTGTTGGAAAGTGGCAGACGAGGGCGGAGCCGAGCACGCTCGGCTGAGCCGCAGCAGCAGCAGCCGCCGCATCCGAGGTGAGAAAAGCATAAAAAGGAGACATGAATGTTGGATGGGGGAGCACTTGAAGTGTACACCCGCAAAAAACTTTATTTAGGCCTCCGCCCACAGGCCTCCGCCCATGCAATTAAATAAACGGCCCCTTTAGTGTGTGTGTGTGTGTGTGTGTGCGTGTGTGTGTACGTACATATTTGGATGCCACTGCCTCGAACTACAGGTCGGTGAGAAGGCCCCTGGGCGGAGCTCCTTCCAGGGGCCTTCTGTATGAGGTCTTCATCAGAAACTAGCAATGCACCGATACCATTGTTTTTGTTCAGAATGAGTAGAGTATGAGTACTTTATTTTCAGTACTCAACGGTACCGAGTACTTAATAAGGCTATTGGACATAATAGAATTACTTTGATTTTTTTTTTTTAAATATATCTCCACCTCAATAAGTGTTTCTTGATGATGGGGTGACTGTCACAAGATTCAGTACCAACACATCCAACCATGCATCCATTTTCAATACCCACATCTGCCTCAACTGTTATAGTCATATACATACACATACTGTACAACTGGTATCGGTGTCGTGGTATCGACACATATTTAACAACTAGGAGTACAGTCCTCAACCCTGGTGTCGGTACCGATACCCAATACTGGTATTGGGAATCAGTGCATCCCTATTGAACCGCGAAATACCAGGGTGAGACAGAGGAGAGGAGGTGAAAGTCACTTCAGACCATCGTCGCCGCCGCCGATGACTTATTGATGGTGGCCACTTGTTCCCCCACCACCACCACCACCACCACTTCCACCACCACTACTCCCCCGTTTCAATTATGAGTGGCGGCTAATTTGTGGCGGCTGGGGAGTCCGAGGGCGACGTGTCGGGGTGTCGTTAAGAGATCCCACAACTTCATCACTTCAACCGCATTCCCCTCTAGCCCCCCACATCCATAATTCACCCCGCCTCCCACCAACCGCCACCCTCTGTTCATGTAAGGGCAGGGGGCTTTATTTTAGAAACAGCCTTAATGGGAAAAGTCATGTGGAAAAAGGTCCGCTGTGCCGCGGCTGGTCTCCGTGTCCCACCAAGTGGAAGAGTTAAGAAGTGTAAAAGCTGCCTCTCTCTCGCTCTCTTTTTTTTCTCCCCCCCTCCTCTAAGAGAGGAGATGGGAGGGGGAGTAAACATCACTGGAGGAGGACGAGGAGGAGGAGGAGGAGGAGGAGGAAGAGGAGAGGTCACGTGACGTCGGGAGCGCTCACTTCCACGACCTTCCTAATGGCAGCCGAGGTGACGCTGCTGCTCCTCTGGAACTGGCTGCTCGCGTCAGGAAGTAGTTCCTGGGGGGCTCCTGGGGTGGGTGGGTGGAGGGTGGGGGTTGTTGGGGGTCCTGTTGAGGGACCACCTGACCACACTCCTCATAACAACACCAGAAAAAAAAAAAAAAAACAGAAACAACAACAACAACAACAGCCTGCAAGACGTCCCTGGACCCGACGCTGCTCTCACTCTGCAGCCCATCAATTTCTTCCACCTAATTTTTCTCCGGCGAGCTAGCTAGCTGCCCCCCTCCCCCATCTGTCCCACCACCACCACCATCACCTCTCCATCGCATCCATCACCGCTCCCTTCGCTCTAATCCATCTGTTGTCTTTGCCGAACGGTTATTGTTTCTGCTCTCAGCCTTGGCAGGCCGGGATTCACAAATGGTTCTCCGCCTGCTGACCCATCTCTCATCCATCGCCTCTTGCATCAATGACGGCGGTGGCAGGGGCGGAGGGTGGGGTGGGGGGGGGGGGGTGTGCGTTCGCCGTCTTCCAGGTGCTTCGGTGACAAAGGCGCTCGGCTTTAAAAGGTTCTTCTTCTGCTGCAGAAACGCAAAGGCCGTCGTCTTTTGCTGATCCGTTTACTTTCACCCGACTTGGCCGAGCGCTCTGATCGCGGGATGGCGGTGGCGGTGGAGACGTTGGGGGCTGGCCGCCGTCCCAGCCTTTGCATATTCATCCGGTTGGAGGTGCTAATTTGTGTGTTTCATGCCTGTACTCACAAGCTTGTTTGCACACTGGGCTCCACCTGGGCTTGTTTTGGCGTCCTGTCAAAAGCCAGGCCAGAGGAACAAACAGCGTGTGTGCGCGGGGGGGTAGAAGGGGGGGGCTGTGGCCCATGCATGTTTAATTGCGACAGGACACTCGGGCTCTCTCTCTCTCTCTCTCTCTGTTGTCGCCATGCAGCAGGCGCCTGCCTGCCTGCAGCCCGGCGTTGTTGTCGCCTTTTTTGAAGTATGACAAGAAAAAAAGGTATTAATATTTAAGGCGCTCTCTGCCATCCACACACACACACACACACACACACACACACACAGCATCTTACACGTGTGTCTCCTCGGCTTAATCCAGCCCTGCTGGGGGATGTAGGAGCAGGTATCATCTGTGTGTCAGAAACAAAATCAATCCTGCACGCTGCTTCACACTTGTAGTTATTTTTTTTTTTTTTTACTGTTATTTTATATACTGTATTTAATTTTTGTTTCAGTCCAGGCAGACGGCCCACTCAAAAGCAGCCAGGAACCAGGTGCAGTTGCGGAGGTGAATACAAGAGGACTTTAGAGCATTTTTAAAATGATTTATTTAAGATATTTTGTTTTTTCTTAGATCTGTTAGAGATCCCACACAATTCAGGCCTTGGACAGCTTGTCCTGTGTGTGGTGGGCGCTGATATTCTCAACACAGCACGCCACACACACACACACACACAAACACACATATAACTGTGGTTCAGTCCCACGACCGATCTATGATCTCGTCCCCCGAGCCGGAAATCCCACGTGATCGAACGTGATCTGAGCGAAACAACGGAAAATAGAAGAAACACAACAACAGCTGATAAAACACAACCCAAAACATGGAAGAGGACAAATAATACTGAACTAGAAAAGAAAAGAAAAGAATCTGGACAGCGGGAACATGGAGTTCCTAGTTTTCCGAGCAGGTTATCAGGACAAACTGAGTTAACGCAGCTCAGACCCCAGGATCATCTTACAGCATAATTTAATGACACAAAAGATATCAGTGACTGATGCGAAGGTAACAGCGACGAGCCCTGCTCCTTTCTCCCTGAGGAGCACCAACTGGCTCCGCTGATGCTACGATGGTGAAGATGATGACAATTCCGATGAGAGCTTCGACTCCAGCCACACTGCAAAATAAATAGAAAAAAAAAACAAACGTTGACAAACATGATCACCTGACATGCAACGACTGGGGTCAAGCAAGTAAACTACAGCAATGCTCAGCAGTGGAAAAAAAACAACCAACAACAAAATACAGCGTGGTAAAACAATGGGCTCGGCGGCGAGCAGGAAGGAGGGCGGCGGCCTTTTTTCCTCCCAGGCCCGACCTGCTTCCCCGACTTGTCATGTCAGCGTGGCTCGAGGCCGACGACGCTGCTTTTGCATACGGAAAGGTCAGGAAGATAAATCACAATCACACCAGCGGCGCTCGCACGATTCATCACGGCCACACAAAAAAACGGGAGGGGAGGGAGGGGTCAAAGTGGGAGGGGCCTAATCTGACTTTTACTCCCTAATGTAAGATGAATCATCTTAGCATCCTTGCTTTGCGTGTGTGTGTGTGTGTGTGTGCAAGGGCCTGCTGCTTTGTTCATACACAGCTCTAATTAAAACACTCAGCCCTGTGTTTTTTTTAAAGGGTGAAACTTGTTTTCTGACTTTTATTCATTTATTTATTTATCTTCCTCCTCCTCCTCCTCCTCCTCCTCCTCCTCCGCCTCCTACTAGCACTACTACGAGCGCGAGGAAAAGAGTCTAATTTTCGCCTGCGGGTCCTGGAGATGTTTATTAGCTTAGCGACACTTGGGCTCGTTAGGTAATCTGCCGTGATGCAACCCTGTGAAATGAAACGGCTCCGGTGGCGGCGGCGAGCAGTGGCAGCGGCGGCGGCGGCGGGTTTGGTTGGTTGTGGGCCTGCGAGGGTTTTTATCTCCGCCCCTGCTGAGACGTTAATTAAGGCTCCTTTCAGCTCGCTGTCCTCGGCGCTTGGCCCCACCGTGCCCCCCCAACACACTCGCTTACACACACACACACGCACACACACACACACACACACAAGGAAAAAAAATAAAACCCTGCGTACCGCTGCCGCCGCCGCGCTCAGGTGCCCTCATCATCTCGCAACAAGCTCCTTAATTAACTTGGAGTCACAACAAATAGTTCCACTTGTGTCGCCGCCGCCGCTGCCAGGAGATTAAAAAAACAGAAGTAATAAAAAAACAAAAAAACAACAGAAGATTTAAAATAAAAAAACAAAAAAAAACAACACAAGCCGCGTCTTCGCGACCCACCGCCCTGCGCTGCACTGCAGCCTGTCATCACCACCAGCGGAGGATGATGATGATGATGATGATGATGTGGATGAGAGGCGGAGGTTGGCAAGGGGCGAGTAGGGAAGGGGGATTTTGGGGGGGGCAGCCATCACACCTCTCCCACGCACTAATTAGAGTTAATTATTAAAACACTTTGATTTGGCCTTGCTCCGGCGCCATCAGGTGCTCGCCGCCGTCTTTACGCGTTTCTTCATAAATGAAAGGAGGGAAGCAAATTGATTGATACAGCAGCAGCAGCAGCAGCTTCTCCCTCTCCTTCTTCTTCTTAACCTTGCAGCTTAAATCAAAGGCTCCGCCAGGTGTAATTGAAGGCAGGAGAGTGTTTGAAAGTCAATTAAAACAATATATATAAATATATATGTGTGTGTGTGTGTGTGTGTGTGAAGCAAAGTTGAAAGGATGAAGTCATTAAACAGTAAAACTTGAGCGGTTTTAAAAAAGGGAGTCGTAAGAAAGCAGCATACTTACATACTTCCCACACGCTCCAACCAATCAGAAGATTCGATCATTTGTCAGATGTATGGTACTTACCATTTAAAGTGGCATTTAAAAAAATAAAATGAATACATATATATATATATATATATATATTTTTTTTATTTATTAATTTTTTCCCTCGCCCCCAGAAGGAGGGTGGTGTTTTTCTCAGGCCGGGGACTGCTGGCAGGGTTAAAAATGGCCAAGTGCATGTTGGGCTGTGTTTACCTCGCCGTCCAGCGCTGACCTATTCCCGCTTGGCAAATTTCGGGGGCCGTGTTAATGCACACGGAGTCGATACTGAGATGCACTTAGACATGAGTTTGCCCCGGGGCGGCGAAATTGATCCAAAGACATGTCCGCACAAGTTGAATAGATTTCAACTTGTTGAGAAGATTTTTTTTTTTTTTTTTTTAACTCAAAAGCTGAAGAGAGAGTGAATAAAAGAAGTGGGCTCATCCCCGAGCTTTGTCAATCCATGAGGAAACTTCACAGAGATGAGAGAAAAAAGGGGGGAGAGTGAGGAGCGTCTGCAGGGATCCCTCAGTGCCGAACGGTTACACAACAACATCCTGGTGCCTGAGCTAGAGGCTAGCAAAGATTAGTACCTTAGCTTTTCGTGTTTTTCAAGAGAGGCAGTGATTTATCAACCAAATATTTGCAAAGGTTTTAAATGAGGGCGGTGACATACAGGTCAAAATGTTAGGGTCTTTTATTTTTAAGTTTTGATTAAAATTAGCTGTGCAGTTCCCATTTGTAGTTAACTGGAGACGTAGCGTCCTAGCTGCACTGACGCTAGCTTTAGCTTTTAACGCCGACTGATCTTTTTGATTTTTTCTTCCTTGCTAGAGTTTGAAAGGGAATACTAATATGGACTCAGCGCTTTTATTGCAACAAGAGGATTTTTGTCGGATTTTCTGACACTTGTATCTTTGTAGCTTTAGCACTTTTTTTTTTTTTTTTTTTTTAGCCTCACGAGCGATTCGACAGACTTTGAAGGTCTTACATTCATCCTGGACTCGAGTGCGGCGACTATCGAGCAAGCCATTATTATAACTCTCCTACTACTCTCACTGAAAAGTCAAAATCACAATTAAGTTTGTCATCTGATGTAGTTAATACGTAGTTAACACCAATCTGTCAATGCAGTTTTCCACATTATTTTTAAGAATTGCGGATTTACAGGTGAAATGAACTGATAAATATCTATTTGGTATCTTGATAACCGCTGGGAAAAAAGCTCTTACAGTACTGGAGTGCATAAGCATAGTAAATGACATTCATCTTATGGAAAAGATCACCTCCCTGTGTCATCAGAAAGGCACTTTTATTACACGTTAGATGAAGTGGGTTGAATATTTAGGTGCCCTATAAATGGATGATTTGAAAGGTTGATTGTGCAATGCTCCTTTTATTTTCTATTGTCAAATGTCTTAGTGAGCCTAACAGTTTCTTTGTATTATTCATATTTCATTTAAAAACTCACTGACAGACCTTCATTCTTTCCTTTCATTCCTTCATATATATCCATCTTTCCCATTGCATTGTTACTAGTTTTTCAAAAATAACATACCTGATACTTTGTATTTTGTTCAGTTTTGTTAAAAGAAAAAAACGTACGAATGTGTGAAAGCAAACACTGCATTTCTAAAAGTTTGTCATCTGTTCAAAAAAGTCAAACATAAATGGATTTTTTTTTTTCACAATACGTCACCTCCAGAGGTAAAAAAAAAAAAAAAAAAAAAAGGTTCTCTGCAAAGGATGAGAAATAGATTGTTTTGGTGGCAGTGTGGCGCCCCGACCGGCGGAGAGGCCACGGGACCGAGCGGCGGTGTAAAGACGAGGTTAAACTGCCATCGCAGGACGACCCTGGGAATACCAGCGCCGTCACATCCCATGACAGTCAGATGGCGCAAAGAGCCAATGGAGCGGCGGAGGCTGGAGAGAAAGAGCAGCGGTGGGAAGATGGCGGCCGGCTAGCGGACCAGACGTTGATCGCTGATGACGGACGGACGGCGGCAGAGCGGAGCCTCGTTTTCCGTCTGGCTGCTCGGAGCAGCGGGATGAGCGCGCAAGAGGAGCTCGAGTTCCATGTTTCAGCCGGAGACGCTTCTTGATTCTTCAAACTTGTAATAACATTTAAAATATCCGTGGCTTGGAGGAACTGACACAGAAAAGCTGATTGAGCATCTGTGTGTGTGTGTGTGTGTGTGTGTGTGTATAACGTTTTGAAGAGATTTGCATCGGTTGCCTGATTTACAATTCATTAAATGAGGACCAAACCAGAAAAAAAAAATAATAAAATGCACATTACACATTGATTTCTAGGGGGCCGTTGTGAGACCAATAAATCATTTTTGAACTTTTTTTTGTTTTTTTTTTAACGTCCATGAATAAACATTACACTCCGACTTAGTTAAATGTGGCCATACTGAAAAGACATTGAGTTAAATTTAATGGCAACCCTGCTGTAATGTACTTTCATGGTTATCATTATAAAGTCAGCTAATCTTAGCAATGTTAGCCTGAAAGAAAGCAACAACAATATGCTGAAATTATTGATAGCATGGGACAAAATGTAAAAAAGGTGTACATCTTGTTTTGGAATATTGACTTATGAATGCAGTGGATTTTTTTGGTTTTGTTGTGGGATAAACAGTATAAGCATTAGAGTTTTAGCTTTTCTACCCACGTGATTTCGCAGAAAATGAATAAATATCTGAGTACACGTGAATGCAATTAGAGACACCTGAAACGACGTTGAGGTACAGGAACTATAGCAATAAAACAACTCACCACCAGAGGGCATTTTACGTATTTTTTCACTTCACAAAGAAGCCTCTGATATCAATTTCTTAGATGCTTGACAAACTTAAAAATTAAAAACCGTAGTTTAAACCCCCCCCAAAAATGTGAGTGTACACAAAAAAAAAAACCTTTTCTAAAAGAAAAAGAAGCTCGACAACAAAACAGAAACAGTGCTGGTGTACAGAAGGGCAAAAGTCCATTTTACACTTTAACACCACATCACTATCCTCATACCCCCGCAGCAAGGAGGCACACTTTAATAACACCTAAGTGACTCACCCATTAAATCGGCCTCACATCCCCTCTGATCCGCTGCTATTCCCCGTCCGACTCCCCTCCAACTCAGGAACTCATCGGCGGGGTCAGCGATAACACCTCTGGACCTGTGGCCGACTTATGGTGCAACTCCGGGGGCTCCCCAGGAAATAGAATCATCACCCCCTCCCCCCCGCAAGAAAACAAATAAATCCTTCCTGCCGGTGTGTTTTGATATGTAATGAGTCTGTGTTTGGCTCTTCGGAGATCTTGTTACTGTGGTGCATCAGCGCTGGTGTCTGGGCCGCCGCCGCGGCTCATCCGTCAAACTGGATTTTTTTTCCACCTCAAAATAATGATCCTCTGTGGCGCCGAGGGCCCCGCTAAAGGCGGCAGCTTGTTTAAGATGGCTTTTGCGGCGGCGGTGGCATCGGCCGGCCCTCAGGAGTCGTCGGCGGCGGAAGAGGGGGTCAGTCGGCCCACCGGACGGACGGGGGGGTGGGCGGAGACACAAACCAAGGTGTCGTCTCCTGCCATGCGTGAGTAATGCCGCGCGTTATTGTCCGCGGTTAAAAATACACGGGGCCGCGCTTAGGAGCCGTAGCGGAGCAACGGCTCGTCAGCCGAGACTTTTTAAGGGTGCAAGTGGTGCAAGTGAGTCAGACTGAGACAGAGAACATTTGCAAAGGTGAGGAGGAGGAGGAGGAGAAGAAGTCAAAGAGTTGTCGGAGCGTTAGCGCTAGCTGGGCGTCTAAGTCTCCGCCGAGAGCAGATCTGAAAGTGTCCTGGTCTGACTTTTATCCAACTAACATTTTAAGTCGTTTTTTATTTGAGTGACTAAAAAGAAAATAAAAGTTATCCGTCCACGAGCGATTGTCCCTGGCCCCCCTTTGTTTCGCCAAACATCCAGATGTCAAATAGCCAGAAGCTAAACTTTTCCATCGGGGCACTTTTAGCATTCAACATTAATCAGAGGACGGAATCGCCCACCACGTCTGAGCAGCGAGGAGAGTTAAATCGAGTTAAAGCAGCTGGTTACGAGTTGGCTTCCTACGAATAAAGCTCTATTTTACCGGGAGAGTCCCATTGAGCTTGAAAACCTCTTTTCCAAGGGAGTGCTGGCCATCTGCTGCAGTGCAGGGAAGAAGAAAAGAAACGATTTGGACAGAAGAGCGAATATTTAAGAAAACTGCCTTCTCCCGTGGCAACGCTACCGTGCACAACGACGGAGGGTGCAACCTCGGGCCTTTCTCATCGGAAGCGATGGGAGCAGCAGTGCACTATGGGAAGGCGTCGTCCCTCAGAAGGGCCAAACGCAGAAGGATCGAACCGACCGCCGAGCTCACATCGCCGAGCGTCAGAGTCATTAGCTTCACGCTGCTCGTCTCTCCGCCTGCTATGTCCCCTTAAGAGGGAAATGAAGGATTGCTGATTGAGCTTCGTTAAAGAGGTAAATAACAAGAGGGGGAGGGGTGAGGGAGGGGGAGGGGGAGGAGGGAACGTCCTAATTGGCGCTGCATGTGGGTTTGATGTGGACCGCCACAGAAGGAGGGAGGGTGGCTGGGAGTGGACGTCGGGGGGGGCGGGGGCCGATCATGTGACCCTCACCCCCCCGCACATCCCCACCGCTCGGCTCGCTGTGTTTGTCGGCTTTGCCAAGTCAAGGTCTCCTCATTCATTTTAATGACGACGGCTCTGCTGCCCGCCGGTAAGATAAAAAAAAAATAAAAAAATAAAAATTAATTGATATTCCTGCGAGCAAACACCTCCAGGCTCATTAATCAATGTGTCAGCTTCTAACTGCCATAAAAAATGTACTTTACAGGATAATTAATTTCCTGATATCCTCCAGTCATCCTGAGAGCCCTCAACTTAAAATACTTGACATTTAGCCCTCTGCTTGCAGCCCAGCTCAGCTTCCAGCAGCCATGCACGCACGACGGCAGTGGCGGGCGGCAGTCAGCTTTTATTAACAAAAAAGACCCCACACAGACTGAAAAAAATGAACATTTTTAAGATACAAATGCTTGTTTTGGTTGTTTTTCTCTGTTAATCCGCCGCGTTTTCACGCCTCCTCACTCTGAACGGACGGATGAGCCGCTTGGATTTTAGTTCTTGGATTTTAGTTCAGCCACAAACTTGAGTGTCTCAAACGCCTCGAAGGGCCATTTGGAAATATTATCACCAATATTACGACATGCATCAGTGTGGCTGTAAAAACGCACCGGCACGCAGAGCTTTGTGTTGTTATTATGACATAAAAGTAATAAGTTTAATGGGTCTGGAAAGTCAAGTTACTCCGACTCAAACTTGCAAGTAAGTAAGAAAGATGATAATTACACGAGCGCATCTTAAAACCTCGCGCCGCCCGCATAGTGACTGCGTTGTGTAAAGTGATCAAAATCAAACGCTACATCATTGCGTGACGACACACAATGATGACAAAAAAATAAAAAAAAGTTTGATTTGGATGCAGAATGGTCAGAATGCTACCGTCTAACCATCAAACCTAGAAAAATTCCACATTGACCTTTCACCTCCTTGACCTACTTTGTCTTCTGAGCATGCGGGTCGCCTTTAAAAAAAAAAAATAAGAGAAGAAAAAGTGCAACGTTCCGAGGAATTTTCTCTCGTTTCACCTCCACAGGACGTTCGCCGTTCGCCCGTCTGAATCGATTCCAACGCAAACTGGCCGAGAGCCGCGCGGTCGAGGGAGCCGCTACCGCCACTGACTCCTGGTAAACCTTTCGGAAGGAAAAGGCGTTTAAAGCCTCTCGCTGGCACAAATGGAGCGGCGGCGGTCGCGGCGTTGGTGGGGCCCGGGTCTCTGGAGCGGCAGCGGCGGCGGCGGCGGGGCCACTGGGCCTGACTCCTCGCTGTGACGCTAACGATTCGGCGCTCACACGTCGGACTGAGAGGCAGGAGTGAAAATCGGATTATTTGATTTTCTTGCGGTGCATCTGAGCGTCAGTAACGCCCTGCCAGTTTGTCAATAAGTGATTTGCAACGTGTTGCCCTGACCTCAGCCGGTTTATCCCAGAGATACTCTGGAACGCCCGAGCCGTCACTCTGTGGCAGAAAAAACATTTTACTCAGGTATTTAAAGTCAGTGTGTGTGCGTTTAACGGTCCTGGTGCATAATTAGCGCCAGTGTTGCAGGAAAATAAAATATGTTAGCAATAAGATCTGATGATGATTTATTTTTTTTTTTGATTTAAGCTACTCACATTTCAAAGAGCAACAAAATCATCACACAACTGGCTTCAAGAAGTCCCTGTCTGTATGATTCTGTGATTTGTTTGAAATTAAAATGAAACATTTCAAAGGTTTTGTCTAATTGCTGCCAGAGAAGCCAAATAGTCTTCCCTTGAGTTAAAGTAAAGACATAGAGTGAAAGTTTGTTTAGCACAACAGCAATGACCAAAATTGTAAACCCGGCTGAGGCATTGGAGGGCTTAGCAGTTAGCTTATAGCTTCGGCAAAAAGCCAAAGCAGTGTTAAACAAATGTCTGTATAACCACAACATAAGAGAAAACATCAACCCCTGGAGGACGTCTTTGCCTGAAAGTTAATGGGACAGTTTTAATTGCCAAACGGAGGCTAACTGCTAGGCTAAGCCTGTCTGGACCTACCCGTGCCCATGCCGTCGGTCTTCAACATCGCCACTCCTGTTTGAGTCGACAGCCAGGCACACACACAGTCAGTCTGCATTGCCCTCTTTCCTTCTTTTCCACTATCAGGAAACTTGCGTTGGCCTTTTAGCCGCTCGCTAACAATCCGCCGCTGCTTCGCGCCGGGTCGTCGCAGAGTTCAACAGTTTGCGGCGGAGAGACGTTATTATTTTTATTTTATTTTTTTTCTCTCCCCTCGATCGGAGCGGAGTGACGCGTCTGCCCGTGTCCGACTTAGGGCAGACTGCGACGTGTTTGCTGTAAAGCGTTGCTCCGTCTGCCCACTCGGGGTCTGAACTGCCTCCTATACTGAGACATTTAGGCTAGCTTGCGCAGCCGCCCACTCACTCCTCAGAAAAGTCAACTGGCGAGCGGAATGTCTCCGTTGCACGTTGACTTCTTGCCTCTGCACATTATCGCCGCATTATTTCCCACTCTGTTTTGTCTCTGTTGCACAAGTCGTTTTCTGTTACACACTCTGCTCAAGAATAACAACAACAACCGCGGGCACGGTCGTCAACTCGCAACTGTGTCCGGTCGTACTGCTGTCCGAGGGGAAACGCAAGTTGATTGGAGAAAAGTTGTGGTTTCATTCTATGTTGCTATTGTTATCCTGCAGGGGCGAATGAGATGTCAAGTCCGCATCGTTCTTCGGGTTCAGGGGAAAAGCGAGTATTCCAGGACCAGAGGCCTTCGAGGAGGAAACGGCCGGAACCACAACTGAGCTTAGTTCAGACGAGAAAAGTGGATGCTACTGCCGCCAACATTGGGGGCAAAAAATGTGCACTTGTATGTAGAATGTACTTAACTTACATATTGATTTTTTTTTTTCACAATTCCATTAAATTGTTGATTCATTGGATTGGTTTGTTTTGAATTTCCAAATCCACATATCTATTTTAAAAAGCTCTCATTGCAATCTTTTTTGATGTTTTTTTTATTTTGTGCTTCCAGGAATCTCTGGTTGGTTTACAACTGATCGGTCGATTTCCTCAAAGGGGAAAGACAGCGCCGGGAAGCTGTCATTGACTGGTAAATAGGGACTTTTTCAGCATGGACGCCGCCATGAAATCAGAAGCAGGCAGCAACAGGAAGCCTCAGGCTGAGCGAAGACATCCGACTGGCCTTCGTTCATCCAGTGAAGTGTTTGAATCCTCCAAAAACACCTTCACTGCTCCCACCATACCTGATTGGATAAATCCACTGTCCATCCGTCCGTCCCCGGTTGCCAAACGTTCCATCTGGTCCGCCAGCCAACAGCTGATCAGCCGTTTCAGAGTTCCTCCTCTTGCATCAGTCAAGAGGAGTGTTTACTAAAGCAAGCCGCAGTAAATCCTCGGCTCGGGGCACAACCACCAGGTTCTGCTGCCATATGGCGCCGGCCGGCCGTCCCGCCTCCAGCCGTCCACCTCAAAACTGCCACAGTTTATCTTCAGAGCCACGAATAAAAAATAAATAAATGAATAAAATGAGGCCTTGGCTTTATGTACTGAAATCTGTTTCCCCTGAATGATTCATGACCTCCAATATGTTAAGACTGGGAATTATACTTCTGATATTTATTTCATGCTATCGTGCCCTTGGAAACAAATAGAACTTTATGCTGAGAATGAAATATTAAAATCAGATCTGTAAAATAAATAAGCAGAGGAGGAAAAAAAAAAAAAAACCCAGCATACATATTTACAAGAGACATGGTGTGATATTTGAAAATAAATGAGGCCTCATCTAGCGGACTGGGAGAGAGAGAGAGAGAGAACGATGTACAATGAGGCAAAAAAAAGAGCTTTGGGATATTTTGCTGAAATAATTTATGAGTTTAAATAAATCATCTATTCAGCCGAGCTTAAACTATTTATCTAAAATGAATGCACCCTGCATTAGTTTCTGTGGCTCGCCATTTAGAGCCGCTTCTCTCTCTCTCACACACACACACACACACAAACCATGTCAACACCGCAAACATGACACTTCTTAATTATGTTAATTCCCTTTTTTTAAGTGCGCCGACAACTTTGCCCTTCGCGTCGTCAGCCGACCGTCTAATTTCTCTCCTCTTCGCTTTCTTTCAATTATTAAAAACTAGTTTTATGTGATTAATTTCCATGAACAAACAAACAAGCGGCAGCCAGAGTCGCTTCAATCGCTGCGACCTCGCCTGTTTTTTTTTTGTTTTTTTTTGCGTTTGTTGTTTACTTTGAATCGGGTCAAATGCTCATCGTGGAACAACATCTTTGTCTCAGCAGCAGCAGCAGCAGCAGCAGCAGCAGCAGCAAGAAACCAGGACGGATCGACGCTTCCTGAAGTGGAACGATCTCATTATTGGGGATATTAACGAGGCAGAAAAGGCCGAGCGTTATTATTTAAAGGTGAGGTGAAGACGCAGCAGCAGCAGCAGCAGCAGCGGCAGCGTTCCGGCTGCTGTGGATATTCCGAATCATCGCACTTCCAGCAAATAAAGAGCTGCTGCACTTAAGACACTTATCCCGTCTCACCGCCGCGCGCTCCACATATCAAACGGCCTGTTTTTGAAAAGCGCCGCTTCATAACTGCAGGGTAGACTTTGTACGCTCCTCTCCCTCCCACCCTCCCTCACCCCCACTCCCTCTCCTCTCTTCCTCGGCCTCTCTGGTTTTGTGAAGAGAGCGAGCGAGCGAGCGAGCGAGGTGTTAACACTACAGAAGCGAGAGAATCCTGCAGGTACCCTGTGGGTATCTTTCAAATTAATCGTCTGGCTGCGCCGTCTTATGTGCAGTTTTGAAACATTAACAAGACCTTTGAGAGCGTGTGCGCGTGGGGGGGGTTGCGGTAGGGCGGGGGGGGGGTGAGGACGGGAAGGAGGGAAGGGAGCAGGACGTGGCACGGCGGTCTTTTAATGTTTTATTGAGCAGATACAAATTATTTTGGCCCCGGCCTTCAGTGTTTTGGTGGAGGAGAGCGAGGGGGGCTCGCCATGGGCACCGAGTGGGGACCAGGCACCAGCGCAGTGTGTGCGCGTGTGCATGCCTGTGCGCATGATTGAGGGTCTGAGGCTTGAAGCCACGTTTCATTTTGCTCCTCTCGTCTTCTTTGTTTTCGTGATCTCGTCTCCGAGGGGAAAGCGGCGTCGTGATGAGGACGAGGTCAAAGGTTTTCCACGCAGCCGCCAAACGAATAAACGGAGCCGACGTCCTGCGAACGGCGGTGAAAAGCCGACGCTGGGAAATCACCAGTCGGGCCGCACGCATCCATGTGGAAAAGAGCCGGCAGGAAATGTTTAGGGAGAGAGGGGAGGAAAGGTCCACATCTTGGAAAACATCCAGGAGGTTTTTTTTCCGGTTTTCCTTCATTTTTCATTCATTGTCAGACGTAGTTGTGAGTTATGTCGCTGGGAATGTTAGCAAGGCCTGAAAAAAAACACACAACACCGAGAAGCAGTGCAAAAAAAAACGACCCAATCTGTTTCCTGAAAGCCTGATTGTATTCTGGCTTTTCTGTCCGTCTCGCCACGTGTCAGTTATCAAGTATCCGACTGCGGGGGCATCAAAAAAATCTTATCATCCTTCAAAATTTATCCCGGCAGCACTTTCATGTTTCAGCCAGGTGTGATTGATGGATGGCAGGAACAACACAGGGGGAAAAAAAAAGATTAAAAAAACGGGTGGGTGAAACAATAAGGTGCCACTTTGTGGCCGCTTGTTTGTGAAGGAATTACTGAAAAGCCGGGGGGAAAAAAAAAATCTGTATTTTAACTGTCGATGTGTTTTCTCCCGGTGCCAAAATCCTTCAGTTCCTGCTGCTCCTGAGGTTTTTCTATCAGAGAGACTTCACATCACGTCTTGTCACCAACCCAGGAGCAGGATTCTTTATTAGAGGAAGGAGAGCGAAAGTTGGACCTTCTGCTGCAGAAACTCAGCTAATAAATGGTGAATATTAGCAAATATACATCTAAATATGTGGGAATATGTAATAAAATGTTTAACTTGCTCTTGCTGTGGTTGAGTTGTTTAAAAAAAAAAAGAGAGAGAGTTTAAACGAGTCTTTTAATGCAAATTTTTCTGTGCATTTTTTTGGTGGCGAATCATTTCGTGGAAACCTGATGGTCGAGTTTTTTGCTTTTCCATCTTTTTAAATCAAACTTTGGAAAGTTTGCTGATAATCTGTCAACATGTTTCGCCCTTTCGAAGGACACTTGGAAACTATCCTTGCGTTTCACCGTGACTCATTCCAAGTAAATTAGCTCAGACGTCAGGGGGGCCAACCTTTGAAACGGAGGCAGGGACCTGAAACCCATCGTCGCGCCCCCCCCGACTTTGACGGACCTCCCGCTAACAGGAAGTGACACCGACGAGAGCAACGCACCAGCGTTCTGGGCAGCCATCCTTGGAGCATCCCGCTCTGCACGCATGTTTAACCAAACTGCTAATTCAATTAGTGTTTTATTTTTTTTTTTCTTCTTCTCCTGTCCCCTCCGCTCGCAGCCGCTCAGTTCTAATGTGTTAATGACGCTAACGCCGCTCCGCTAACGCATGTTTTCCCGGCACCGGGGAGGATTCCATCGGGGGCCGGCGCCAGTCTGGTGTCATTAGTGCCGTTAGCGTGTGTCGCCGCTCACATCGTTGGTGGCACCCAGTCATTAGCTGACACCGTCAGCTCCTTGTTAATTTTCCTGTACTAATGCGTCCAGGTGCGTCCGCCGCGTGTTAACCAGCAGCGAGCCGACATCACGCTCGGTGTGGCGGCGGACTCAGCGAGACAAGGGAAGGTAAGGGATCCCAACGCTCGGAAAAGCCACCTTTTTTTTTTTTTTTTTACTGGGACTCTTCCCAGCAATTAGCCACCTCCACGTTCTGCCTGAACATTAGCTGTGTTTACATGGACACAAATAATCAGAATAAAGGCCATCCGATCCGTTCGGAACGGTCAGTTTTTCGCGAAACATAAACAAAACGATAGACCAAATAATAAAAAAACCACTGGAAAAGTTTGAGGGCTTGTGAACGAGCTGAGGACGTGCGGACAACGAGGCGTTTATTGACAACACAGGAGGAAGTGCAGCTTCTTCTTCTGCTACGATTTCCAGAAAATTAGACAACTCCGCGCATGCCCAAATGATTCGTTCTGATTAAACGCTTGGTGCACGTATACGCACGTCACGATCGGATCATTTTATTGAGTGTCCGTGCAAACAGTGGATTTGGAATTTCCGATCAACCAAGGTTTAGATCGGCTTGGAGAAATGTGTGCATGTAAACACAGCTATTGCGGGCGTTCTACATCCATCTTGAAAAGCGTAATTGTTTTAAGGCTAACAGAACCAATCCGCATCCTTTTGGGAAAAAACAGGTGGGAAAAAAAAAATCTACTTTTAAATCCATTAGGAAACATTGAGATTACTGTAACTGTAAAGCTCCTAGTTGAAGCATTTTTTTTCAGAGCGCATTAGATTTATTTGTCACTTTGGGCTCCTTGAATCCTCCTCAGATACATTAGTGAGTACAAAATGGGTAAAGATTATATCATGATATCGTGACATCATGATATTGGATTAAAATCACGATGCGGACGCGGACACGTGTGAACACTGCCAGCAGAGCGAGGACGGAAGAATGCAGACAGTCCACGCAGCGGGAGCAACGAACGGCCGAAACAAGAGTCCCAGTTCAAAGTTAAACACGATGACTTGGTGTCGTCGGCGGGAGGAAACAGGGAGGAAACAGGAGGACGGGATTGTGTTACAAGAGCACGCGGCGTGGTTTGGTGGCGAGCAGAGACCCTCCTCCGAGGCGGCGCCGTGAAGGCGTGAAATGGGAGCCGACTTCTATCATGGATGGGCCGATGCATACATTAATGAGGACGAGTGATAAGCACACAAGAAGCTCTCAGCTGCGGCTGGACGGCGGCGGCCTTAATGCAAGAGCGGAAAAGTTCACCGGTCATGAAAATTTCATCTGCCGCGGCAGCAAAGCAGCCATTAGACACATTATTACTGAGTGAGAGAGTGAGCGAGGGACAAAGACAGAGAGTGGGGGAGACAGTCGCAACAACGAATCAAGGTCATTTCAACCAAACCCATTGTTTTCTACTTTCAAAAGAATTCAAAGGATGCAGTGTTACCTGAGAATACAAGAGTATCAAATTATGCAAACTTTTTTCTTTTAAATGAATGCATTTTAATATCAAATATGTTGCTAAACATTGAGCAGCCGTCAACGCGCGCTCACCTCAGCTGAGCAAAATCTGCTCCAGTTTGCTAATCACGCAAGACAGATACAACCGCGTTTTCTTTTTTTATGATTAGTTTTATTCTTTCACATCAGCGTGTGTCCCAGGAGACGAGCGTCAGTCCTGCCCCTTCGAAATACATCCTGATTTCAAAGCAGCCGCGCGGATGTTCCGTCTCAGCCCCGTTTGCTGGCCCTACACGCTGCCAGCACAAAGAGCCGCGACGACAATGAAAGACGAGCCGCGACACAGCGCCACACGAGCGAAGAACACGAATCTGGATCCGCCGCAACCGGAGACGACAAAAGCGGCAGCTTTGAGGTGTGAAAACCAAGCGGCTGTTGAAGGGAAGGTCTCGCGCTCCAATGGAGTTCTAACAAAGTTCTAATGAAGTTCGAACAGAGTTCTAATGAAGGTTCTAGTGAAGTTCCCAATGGATCAGAGGTGACCAGTGAACAGGAAATAGCAGACTAAGTTTACATCCATTGCTGCAGACTCAGAGTGTATAGATATATACACACACATATAGTGTATATAGCTATGTAGATATAAATATACAGAGCTAAATGGATATATAGATAGATAGATAGATACTGTAGATAGATAGATAGATAGATAGATAGATAGATATGTGACAGATAGATAGATAGATAGATAGAGATAGATAGATATGTGACAGATAGATAGATAGATAGATAGATACTGTAGATAGATAGATAGATAGATAGATAGATAGATAGATAGATACATGATGGGTAGATAGATAGATAGATAGATAGATAGATATGTGACAGATAGATAGATAGATAGATAGATAGATAGATAGATACTGTAGATACATAGATAGATATGTGACAGATAGATAGATAGATAGATATGTGACAGATAGATAGATAGATAGATAGATAGATATGTGACAGATAGATAGATAGATAGATAGATAGATACTGTAGATACATAGATAGATACGTGACAGATAGATAGATAGATAGATAGATAGATAGATAGATAGATATGTGACAGATAGATAGATAGATAGATAGATAGATAGATAGATAGATAGATATGTGACAGATAGATAGATAGATAGATAGATAGATAGATAGATAGATAGATATGTGACAGATAGATAGATAGATAGATACTGTAGATAGATAGATAGATAGATAGATAGATAGATAGATAGATAGATACATGATGGGTAGATAGATAGATAGATAGATAGATAGATATGTGACAGATAGATAGATAGATAGATAGATACTGTAGATACATAGATAGATATGTGACAGATAGATAGATAGATAGATAGATAGATAGATAGATAGATAGATAGATATGTGATAGATAGATAGATAGATAGATAGATAGATAGATAGAGAACATACATATATATGCATGTATAAATATACACACACAAGCACCGGCGCACACACACACACACACACACGCACCCACACACACACACATGTACTGATTGATATAGTATTGTGATTACACAAGTGCCGGCAGCCTGTTCATCACAGCGACAGAGGAAGGTGGCGCCGTTTCAATGGAAACAAACATTGCTTTAGGCACCTTTGTAAACAGCACACAGCTGCTATTTCCAGTGACGGGAGCTCCACCTTGTCACAACAATTCCCTTTAAGAGGAACAGTTTAATGTCAACAATATTTTCTCCCACTGCTGCGCTCCACGAAAACCTCCCTGTCCGTGGGGAGAACATCTCTCTCTCTCTCTCTCTCTCTCTCTCCCCACTTCCAAAAAAAAAAGGAAAAGGAAGGAAGGAAGGAAGGAAGGAAGGCGCCATAGAAAGAGATGAACATCAAGAGGGAGGGGTGGGGGGTTCAGTCAAAGGCGCGGGATTGGCCCGCCGCATCCATCTGTTTCGCTCCTTGCATTTCTTTTTTCAAAGGAAGAGTGTCACGCCTCGCCCTTATTTCCAATAGAAAGGGAGGGGAAGAGAAGAAGAAGAAAAAAAAGAGAACGAAATTCAATGCAATTTTCACAAGGAGCTGCCTGCACTGAGCGGCGGCGGCGGCGCCAGCCGGCTGATTTGCATGGCCACCTTTTCATTTTCTCCGCCGGCGGGAACGGAGGTGTTCCACCTGCCAGCCGCTCCTTCTGAGGAGTTTGATCGCTCGGCGGGGATCTGATCGGGGGAGATCCGTCCAATTTGCGCTGGTAATGAGACAGCTTGACGGGGACACAACGGCAATTACATCCGCCAGGCGCACGGCGCCGCGGTCTAATTAGGGGCGAGGTTGTATATTTCAGATGAACAGATACGGTGAGAATGCCCACCCACCCCCCCTCCAACGCCCCCTCCCTCCACCGAACCAACACAAGAGGAGCTGCTGAAATCAGCGTTCGACTGCAACCGCCGCAAACCGGTTCAGTTTGGAGGGATTCTGCACCAGGATCAGCGAGATGTTAGCTCACACACCAATCAATCAATCAATCAATCCATCAATCAATCAACTGTAATTTGTAAAGTACTAAAACAAAACCAATGGCCTCTCAACGCACTTTATACAATCCAGAGAAAACCAACTGAACCCTCTGGAGGAAGCTTGTAAAGCACATCCATCTTGAAAAGCTCAAGCTTTTGAGCAACTGTCAATTAGGAACTACGAAAGAGCAGCTTCGAGGAGGAAGAGGCGGAGCTACAGAGACAGGAAGCAGACGCGGACAATTGAATTATGTTGGTTAATGTTGGTAAACTGCACTAGAATGAACTGCACTGGGAGACTCTTTGCAGCTTTAAAAGAACATTATGCAATAATGCATGAAGAGTCCATAACTTTGTTTTTTTTCCCAGCACCTTTGCACTTTGAGCTGGTAAAAAAAAGAAAAAGATGCAAATTAGCCATGGGTTGCAACAAGCCCTCTGATTGGTCAGCACCCAGGCCTGAACACATGCATACGTACGTGCGATTGAGAAGCTGAACGAGAAGAAACGAGTTCGTCTGGAGTGAGGAGGATTTGATTTTTCACCTCCTCGCAGCCGGTTGCTCTCATCTTCCTGGTGACCCCAGGGCCTCCACCAATCAGACGGCTGCTAGCAGTAGCAGCTGCAGCACGGAGTGGAGCACTCAGGGGTGAAGGTGAGAGCAGAAGAAGAAGAAGAAGAAGAAGAAGAAGAAGAAGGGGAAGAAGAAGACTCACCGTCGTCCATCACTGTCCTGGGGAAGGTGGCAGGGAAGCAGTGAAGATGGATGAGGAGCATCAACCGTCCACCTTCATGTTCGCCGACGCCTGAAGAAGCCAAGACAGCCGAGTCGTCAGCAGACCGCAGGGCTGAGAGGGAAAAACCTCCGTTTAGGAAATGAGGGAGCTCCCCACACTCGCCTGGTTCTTTTCATCATCGTTTTGGCTTCAGGAGACACATGTAACCCCCAAAAAAAAAAAAAAGAGAAAAGAAGTTGTGGCTCACTCGTAACCGTGGTTCTGAATCAGATCCTCCTCAGAAGTCACTAAAAAATGCATCACATTTTCTGAAGAGTCATGACAAAATACACTTTTTTTTCAATTAAAAGAAAATAATGAGTCAGCAAAACAGAAAAACGTCAACCTTGTTGCACATGAAAACTTTCTGGAACCACAAAAAGAGATAAAAAAACAAACAAACAGGTAGACTGCAACAAAAAAAACAACTGTATGCGCTGCATATTAACAACGGATTATCTTGACAGTGAAAACGCATCGTGAAATCTTTCTCATGTGACACAATATATACGTTCGCCGCCACCACCCACCTCATCATTAATGGCGTGCTCCTTTAAAGTTAAACTTGTCATCCACATTAACATCTGACGACAGACCTAATCATCAATTACGGGGCCCGCTGGCTCGCTCCGCCTCGACTCTGCCACGCGCTCAGTGTGAGGCCCCGGCTCAGATATGAAAATAGTATGGAGATTTACTGAAATTTGCAATATTTAATTGGAGTTCTTCGCGCCGTCTCTGTGTACGTCTGGGGCGTCTGCCGGCGACGAGCACCCCCTCCGACAAAAAAAAAAAAAAAAAAAAAAAAAAGAAAAAAAATTAAAAGCAGGAATTTCTTTGATCTGATGGCAGAAGATTTGAATAGCGGAGATTTAAATATTTAAAATTCTTCTGCCGTGTCACTTTGATGTGGGAGATGATTAATAAGGGGTTTGTTATAGAAAACACACTAAACGGACGAGGGAGAGGCAGCCTGCTGTAATCGCCAGCCAAGCGGCGGCTAAATTACACATTTTAGAGGAACAGGGTAAACAGTTCATTTGAATTTTTTAGCTCATTCTTTCATGTTGGAATGAGACAAGGAGACAGAGAGTCGACTTCAAACGCCCCCCCCCCCACCCCAATCTAGAGTGGGAAAAGATACTTTCATTTATTTATTTATCTATTTTCTTATTCTCCTTCCCCGTGCGTGAGAGAATGACACGTGGGAGGCAAAAGTGCTTTCATCGTTTACGGCGGATGATTAGGAAAAGGAGGCTCTTTGTCTCGCGACTCACTTTTTTTTGGGGGCGAAACACGGACAACGTTCCGTCACGGCGACGTCGCCAAACAGCACCCGGGCTGATTAGGGAGAGACGGCTGCTTGATTGTCTCAGTGGATGGGAAATTATCCACCTTAACGAGGGAACTCTGAAGGCACTTTACCTCCTCAGAAGGTTTCCTCCGACTGCCAGGCATCACGTCTCTTTTTAAACGCCACGTCCAGCTTGGCACAATCGATCCCATCTAAAACATCTGACGATGCCCAGAAAACTGGATATTTAGCCCAATGTTTACAGCCTCCCGCCAAAAAAAGATGCCTTGTTGCTAGACCTTGCAAACGGATGGGGATTTAAAAAAAAAAGAAGGCGGTCTCAGGGGGGCCTCGGTGATGAGGATGAGGTGTTGTCCCCTTTTGTGACATCACAAAGGGCTGATTTCCACAACTGTGCCTCCATAAAGTTGATAATGCGAAAGACAGAAGCTGACACAGATTATTGTGAGGAGAATTCAGAGGACTTTGGATAATTTAATAATATTAAGAATGTTCTCAGTGTGGATTTTTCTTTCTCTTTTTCTTATAATGCGTCACATCATTCGATTCATCACCCGTCACACTGAAACATGAAAGTGAATACGAACCCTCTGCAACATACTTTGCTGTCAATTAAAGCCATTAATGCGGCATTTGCTCTCGGAATTTATGTTTAATTCATCGCAAAAATTCATCAGCATGCAGACGACAGAATAATGATTGTGGCTTGAGCGCTGCAGCGACTCGGTGCCGTTGAATATATAACAGCCTGATAAACTGCGTATTAAATCGGGTTTGTGTTTACCGCTGCTGCTGCTGCTGCTTTTCCTTCTTTATTTGTAAAAGGCAAAATGACAAAGATTATAGCACGAACCGAATAAAAAGCACGTAAACTGTTTGTTTCTTTTTTGTAATGAAAACCATTCTGAAGGTCCCATATTATGGCAAATTTACTCTACAAATGTTGTCAAATGTCCAACAATAAATGAGTCTCCGTCCTGACAGCGAACTACCCAGAAGTGAGAAAAGTCCAACTTTCACTTCTTTGGCCCATTCCACGTTTCAGGAAAATGGCTGCGCAGGTCCGTAAATCAACCACAGAGACTTTGGGCTGGGTACCATTCAACATTTTTGATACAGTGCCACTTCCAGAATGATACTTTTGTTGATACCAGACCTTTTAAAACCAACTTAAACAACAACAAAAGTACATTGTTGCCATGACAGCACAAAACTTGTATTTTCCACTTCACTGGTGATTCAAGTCAGGATTCCCTGCTAACCTTGTTTGTCGTCATTCTCGTCCTACATCCTTGGCACAAACGTCGCCTTTTGCTTCACTGCAATTCACCCTTTAGAAGTGAAGCCACTTTCAAACCATCACGCTAAGTTTCACTCTGACATACATACAAACTTTAGCTCTACGACAAATGATTACTGTTTCACAGATGGTTTTGGATACAGAAAATACATCATTTTTTGATATTGGGTAGGATTGGAGCATTTCGCTCAGTGCTAGAAATGAATCACTGACCGCACCCCCTTAGCCAGGTGTTGGCTCCGCCCTCTCAGACCGCCTTGCTTCCATCCCCCTTCCAAAAGCTCCGACAAAGCCGTCGGGTTTTGGCAGGAGGATGTAAACAGAGAACTTTTTTTGTATGCCTCACACAATCTGAACATCCGAGAATTGTCTTTAATATAACAAAACAAACAAAAACCACAGATTTTGTTTCCAGTCAAGTTGGTTTCCATTAAGAGTCACAGCCCACAGAGAGGTCGGGGAGTTGAGGCCGACCGTCTCGTGCGGTTACACACGAACATTAGGGGGCAGTGTTGGTGTTGGAGGTGGTGGTGGTGGTGGGTGGGAGGGGGTTTACATGCGTGGGCGGGCGGGTGCGTGCGGCGCTCCTCTTAATGGCGGCCACAGGTCAGTGGAGATGCGTGGTGAGGAGCAGCTGACAGGTGACCTAGTGGACCATGAACTGCCTGTCGAAACATTTCGGCCCCTCGTACCAACCAGTGTTGGCAATTGTTGCCGTGCGCTGCCAGGGAGCCACCTGCTCACCGGCCGCCCTGATCAATGAAGGCCCGCCCCAATCAACCTCCCAACCTCCCTCCACACCACCACCACCACCACCGCCACCAGCAGCACCACCCACCGCCCCTCCCTTCTCCCGTGACACAACCCCAAAAAGAGGTGATATTGACATTTGAGGCCGGGGCGTGAATCGATGGCGAGCAGTCAAGCCGTCTGACTGAGCAAAACCCATAAACGTCGAGCCGCCGTGCCGAGGCAGGAGGGTTGATTGATTGGCAGGGATTTTTTTTTTTTTTTTTTCTGAGTGGTGGGTGGGGGTGTATTTACTTTTGCTGCTTTAGGAGGAAATTTGTGTATTTAAGTGCTGACACTGTGTGAAATCAAATCCTGGTGGCCGCATTTCTTCCCTCAGTCTTGGTTTTTATTTTTCGGTTTTTCTGCTTTTCTTTTTTTTTTTTTTTTCCTCCCTGGCTGAATGATGGTTTTCAGCTGCGGCGGCGCTGGGGAGCTTCTTATCTGCTGGAGATCCTCGGCTCTCCCAGAGCCAACCACCTCCAGGCTCGCCGGACTCACGTAATCTAATCTGACACGTCTGTGAGGATGTTGCCAGAAGATGAGGCCTCACCTCTCGCCTCTTCATTAGCACAACCATTTGCGTGGGTTTTATTTTGTTTGGTTTGATTTGTTTGTTTTTTTTTGTTTTTTGTTTGCAGTGTGAAAAAAACAAACAAACAAAAAAACACAGACCGTTCAGACTGACGCTGGAGTTGGATCACTCACTTTTTTTGGATTTTACATTTTGGATTTTGGATAATTTTTTGCAGATGCTTCTCACAATCATTGCACTTGGGAAATAGTTCCGACCAATTTGTTTATGAGCGGATTTTTCAATCATACGGTTCAGCTTTTTTTTTTTGTTGTTTTTTTTTTGTTGAGTTGTTGTTTTTACAGCAAACCTTTCCTGCAGAACGTCATTAAATTCCACCTAGAGACTCAGGTCGGAACGCCTGGCTTGAGTGGACGTGGAAGATTTGCACATGTGCACGTCTCCGTGCACGGCTTCTCCAGCCTTGTCAATAGCCCCCCCCCCCACCCTCCTAGTCCAGCCTAGCCCGGCCCAGCCCTCCTCCTCCCTCCTCTCCTCTCTCTCTCCTCTCCTCTCTCCTCTCCTCTCGCGGTGAGTAAGAGCCACTGACAGGTCTGATTTAGTCATTGTGCCTCCCCGAGTATCTTTCCCCGCTAATCAAAATGACTCCCCGTTAAATAAAGCATGGCAAAAGCTTTTCCGTGAACGGCGCGGCGGAGCGGAAGTCATCCAGGGGGGCCCCCGTAACCAACGGATGATTAATCAACAGATTGGATTTTGCTCAGCGCTGCAATTTCCTTCCAGCGGTGGCGCTGAGCACCCACTTAAACTCTAATATTAGATTTTCAGAAGAAGAGGGCGGCAGCGGCAGGGCAGCGGTGGCGGCGGTGCTCTTCCTCCTCTTCTTCTTCTTTTCCTTTTTTTCCTGAGCCAAAGTGAAATTAGAAGGTTGACTGATGGCATCTCTCGAAGGCGAGGTGACTTATTCCAGGGCTGAGAGCTGCCAGGGAGTATCAGTGCGTGCTGCTGGCTGACTGTCAGCAAGCGGGGGGCGGGGGGGTCAGCGTGCATACTAGATGGCGGTCTGAGCGGAAAGTTGGCACCCATCGGTGCGTGCCTTCACTTAACAGGGCGTGGCAGGGAGGGGGAGGGGGAGGCGAGGAGGGGGCCTTTTGCGCTCGTCACACACACACACACACACACACACACACACACACACACGCAGTTTGTGGGTCAGACGCTGATGAAATGTAGCAGAAAATCGTCCGGACTCTCGGTTAGCGGGGGCCGCTGCTGTTGGTGGTCCTGGTGGTGGGCGGACAAACCCGCAGAACGAGAGTCGGGTAATTATCACCTCGGCTCGCGGTTCGAAACGCCTCCTTGCTGTCAGGCTGCTGCTGCTGCTGCTGCTGCTGCTGCTGCTGCTGTGGACAGATGGATTTTTTCCCCTCTTCTTCTTCTTCTTCTTCTTCTTCTTCCTTCCTCTCCGTCTGCCGCTTGTTCACTGTGGCGTGAGAGAGCTAAAGGGCAAAGTTTCCGAAATAGAATCAGGTCCGCCGTACGCCATCCGCTGCGTGAAAATGCTATTGATTAAATGGTCAACTGCAACCCCCACCACCACCACCAACAACATCCCCGACCCTGTTTTTTTTTCTTCTTCTTGTTTGTTGTTTCTTTTTTTTTCCTTTCCCCCAACCAAGCAGAATGATGTAAAGTCGCTGTCAGTTGCCATCACCTTCCCCGACAACGTGTCCCATCAATCCTGCTGCCAAACGGGCAAGCAGTGGCAGGTGGCGCATATTTCACCTGCCCGGGCAAAATGGGCCAGTAAGTGGGACAAGGCGGAGAGACGAAAGTGACACATGCGGAGGTGACAGCTTTTCACACCTGGGAATAATGGTTTTGATAGGTGTCCCGCTTGTTGTGGCCGCTGCAGACTGGGGAAGAAAAAAAATGAAAAAGAAGAAGAAGAAGAAGAAGAAGAAGAAGAAGAAGGTAAGGAAGAAGGAGGGAAAAAAAAGGAAAAGGTGTGTGATAATACACACAATTAGCTCACGGTGCAAAAAAAGACCCGAGGCCTTCGCAAGCCGTGGCACATCCGCCGCTGCTGCCACCCCCCCCAAAAAAAAAAAAAAAAAAAAAAAAGCCTCTACCTTTCACCAGGAGGCATCAGGGCTCAGGAAAGAAAAGCCGTCCTTTGACACATGGAGGACACAATTATTGGGCCCTGAAGCTGTGCTTGTCCACACACGCTAGCAGACAGAGGACGGCTAGCTTGCCCGACTGCACTTCCTCCAACACCAGCCCACCAATTTCAACAGTGTCGCCGTTCATTCGGGCCTGGACGGTAGGTCCACTTGGTCTCACATGTGCTTTTACACTGAGAATTTTGGAAAAATGAATAAGAATTGCACTGATAATTACACAAAAACAACAGTGTGGAAAGGGTGCAAGACTCTTCATCAAACACTATGTTGGCGATGTAGCAAAAGTAGCACAATAATATTAGCTACCACGAGCTAGCTGTTGCACCATTGGCTACAGCAGAGTATATTATTCAGACATTAACAGTCTATGTAGAGTGCGTGTAGAATTCCGCATGGCCTAGAAATTTCCATGACAGCCGGCAAAGATTTCAGGAGGGTTCAGCAGGAGTTACAATTATCATTGCAGGTCAGCTACATTGAGATTCATGACAACAGGGAAGAGGACAAATGAAAAGGCTCATTGGTAAAGTGATCCAAATCGTATAACAATTTGCACATTAGCTCTGTTCAGAAACAACAAAAAAAGTGAGAAAAAGTCTTCAAAATGTACAATGAAAAATCTTTAATAAAACTCAAGTATTGACTTCACACATTTACCTGCTGCATTTGGACAAATAACCTTATTGTGACCTCCCCCTCTATTATTATCCAGGGCCCATTATTGGCCCTGTCAGGTCATTGTGGGTTTATAACCAAGCTAAAAAAAAAATAACAACACGGAGACAGAAACGTTGCCTCGTGATTTTGAAATTTCCATGTTTTTCATGTCGGCTGGTGTTACACACTCGTGCGCTCCCTTCCGGAGTGAAGCTGTGTTAACATCGCTTTGAATGTCCAATTTATTTCCGTCACTGCTTCCTTCTCCCTTGTGCCTTGTACAGAAGAAACAGACGACGGCCGCCCCCAGTCGACGCAAGGGCCTCTGCCAATTTATCGCGTCGTTAGCGCCGTCGCTATACGAGCGCGTGCGGAGTGATTCCAGTGTTTTTAAACCCGAGCGTCGGAACGCGGCTGCCGAAGCCTGACGGACCCGTTCGGGGACCTGCGGGGGGAGCGAGACGGGACGTTTTGATCGCGCTCTCGACCGTAATTATTGGCAAACTGTGGAAGGACGCTCCTGCGGTGGTTCAGTATCTTATCAGAGACTCTTAACCGCTTTCTGCTGCTCGTCTCCCCCCCAAAGATAAAGAGAGCAGGAGGAAATCAATAAAGTTGTGCTGCTAATAAGGCGCGGAGGAGGATGAAATATACATGGTAATCTCCACCTGCGAAGGCTAACAAGACACTGCTACAGGCGCGGTCCGTGGAGATAAAAATGTTAGCATTCAAATGGAAATATAACTGGGTATCAGTAATTATATGTCGACTTTTTCTTTTACGACTGTGTTTGGGCAAAAGCAGGAAGATTTTTTGTTCGAATTCCCATGAAACATTAAACAAAAGAAAATGGTACGACACTGGACATAATGATTTCTACTTATCAAATCCCGTCCTTGAAAAACTAGCATCATATTGAGCAACACTTGACACACTGGGGAAAATAAGGCTAATGCTGTTCAGCTTCCCTCAGACTAGCTAGCTAGCTGCAGCATCACTGTCATTCCAACACCAGAAAAAAAATACGGGGGGGATCAACTTGAAAGGGTCTCACATCTGAACCAGTCAGAGTACGAGTACGACCCGGTAAGGAGGCGGAGCTGCAGCCAGGTCAGTAGGGATGCGGCAGAAACATGAAGCTAATTGCTAGCTGCTTAGCTAACTTGCCAACTGAAAACTCCAAGTGGCTCTTCCCCAGACGGGCGTGTGAAATAGATCCCACACGTGTGTAAAACACACCTTCTTGGTGTCGTGTTGACTTTGCTGCTCTTTATTCACATAACAGACGTCCTTGGCTGTGATTATTAAGTCCTCTAGGAACCTGACGCCACCGTGTGACAATACCCAGGACACACAGAAGCGCGACACAGTGTTTGTAAAAATTAAATTTAAGACGCAGCGTTAAACAACTCCCCTCCCCCCCACCCTCCACCTTCCCCCTGCCCCCTGCAGCCGCTGCGCTGACGGCAGGTCGGGATTACGGAGAAGGCAAACCCAACCCTGACTTTCTCAAGGCCCTTCCCGGGCTCCTGTCAGATAATTAAACTGTTGAGACAACGGCTCCTCTTCCTCTCCCCTCGCCCTCCCGTGCCGAGCTTTTATTTACTTGGACAGAAGGAGCGGGGCGTCGGAGGGGGGCGGGAGGGTTGCGGGGGCTTTCTGCAGGTTTTTCCGGCTCCGACTACTGCCGGGGGTTCAGGGGTCGGGGGTGAAAAGGTAAGCGCCACCAGGAACGAGGCAGGTCAAGATATTTAAGTCAATACGACTGACCCTGTCTGACAGCGGCGCTAACACCTTCCTGATCCAGGGGGCCGCTGGACAAAGGAGGCAGCGGCTGCGTCTCGTCACCGAGGCATTGTGGGACGTCGGCCCGCCGCTGAAGCGCTGCAGGGAGGGCGTGTGTGTGTGTGTGTGTGTGTGTGTGTCCGAGGGTCCCCGCGGAGCCGGCTTGAACCATGAAGGGCCACGGTGACCTCGCCCCGGGCCGCGAGTGTCACAGGCGGAGGCGTCAATGCGGCCGCGACATCACATTTACACTTCAGAGACGGCAGGTAGGCCGGAGAAGACTCAGCTGCAAAATGTCAACGTTTTATATTCAGCGGAGCAGCGGACGGAAAAATAAATGGCTACAAATAAAACGCACATTCTTTTTACTTCTCTTGTTTGCATATGGCACCTCTTAAATCCCACTGAAAACATGGCATGCATGTTTTTCTCACCTTTGATTTGAACATTTTCCAGCGGTTAATGGTTAAATGGTATATGAAGGTTATAATGTTGCTGTATGTTGAGCAGCTTCCAAAGTAACAGCTGATGTTTAATCCTGATTTTGAATTTTGTTTGTCCATGGTTCTCTCAGATGTTATGCGTATGTATTATTTGGTATATGGTGTATTACAATTTTATAATACAATATAATATTAGCGCAAAGTGCTTCAAGATGCCCTTGGCTGTGATTTAGCACTTTAGAAAAACTAATTGATTTCTTGATTGATATTATGATGATGATTAAAAGACGAACCTGCTGCTACTAATCTGTCCAGTGCACAAAATCATTTTTCGGCTTTTGCCTTTAATGACAGAAAATATAAGAAGGAGAACAGGAAATCCTGAAAAATCCGTTTTTGCTCTGTGTCACCATCTAATGTAGCAGCTAATGTATCGTAACGCAAGCTAACGCGCCAACGGCAACCGTGTTGTTGTCTTGTGCTTTGGTCTCTCAGGGCCACCGTATCCCGTCTTTAAGGTTAGGCCGGTGCTATCGGCGAGCTCCGCCGCGTCCTGCCCTCGCCGCCCTTGTGCAGGGTCAGCGGTCCCACCTCGTCCCGGCCTCATAAAATGTCCCCCATCAATATTTTAGCACATCAATTGTAAACACGTCTTCTCCTGAAAAGTAAATCATCAGCGGACACAGTCACTGGGGATCGACCGTCTGGGACGCTGTCAAGGCTCTACTCTACCCCCACCCCACACACACACACACACACCTCCTCCTTCTGCTGTGTTGCTCCATCACACACACACACACACACACACACACACACCGTCAATCCCATCTATCCGAGGCGCGGGAATCAGTAGAATGTGGGCTAAATCTCCTGCTGAGGATTTTTTTCCCCCCAAACTAAACAATGCCCTGGGCCAGTGGTATCCTCGAGAGGACGCTCAGCCCCAGAACGAAACGCCTTAATTCCCCACAGCGCCAAAGTAAGTATGATGTGTGTGTGAGTTTTGTCAATATGGAGGATGTTAGCCAGCGACTGTGACGTTTACTTTGACATCGGTGCGTTGAGAGCAGCTCTTTGGGACTTCTGGCCAACGTCCAGTCTGCTAGCATGGACGTACAGGACTGTCAGCGACCAGGAGGAACCAGAGGGATACTGGGATTAGCTGGTTGTCAACAGCGGGTTAAGAGAACTGTCTTCCACCTCGGCTGTAACAACAAACAAAAAACTTCCCGGCGTCGCTTCTTTTTCCTTCTTCCCTCTCTCGCTTCTTCATCTTACAAATGCGATCTTTTGTGCTAATTAGCCGGCGTTGGAGGTGCTGCGAGATGTATTTCACCGACTTGCGAGTTGTTTTTCCCGCTCTTTGCGTGCCGTCGTCGCCCCCACAGGGCTGCTGGCGTCACTTTAATATTTATTGCATCAACAGCAGAAAGCGAGGATTCACCCGCAGCTGCGCTCAGCGACGCCGGCATGCCGTGTTATTTGCTTAATTTCTCTTCTTTCAGCGCAGCTTCCTGTTTGCAGGTATCACTCGTGCTGCAGCACACGCCGCCTAAAAGACCGGCAGCCGGCCGGGAGACCCGCGGCTCGGCCGAGCTCCATCACGCCGAGATGAGGATGTTCATCGGTGTGTGAAGTTGCCTTCAGGCGGTCGGAGGCAGAGCCGGCATGCGGGAGGATTACCTTTTTAATCTGGGAAACGGCTCCGGCGCGCAGGTTCATCATTTCAGAGATCAGCCGCGCCACTCCGGTCCACAAACAGCACAGCGAGTCGAAACAATATTCACGACTCGCTCTGAAATGAGGAAATCTCTCCATCCAACGGTGGAAATCATAACGCTTCCTTCTTGCTCTCGCCTTGAGATTTCGCGCGGCAGACAAACAACGTAGGCGGGGCGGGGGGGGGCGGCCATTAAAATATCCAAATTAAGGCCGTAGACTGAAAAGCGGGATAAACAGAGGACTTTTGAGAGGGATGAAACTGTGGTCAAATCGCGCATTACCAGCTCGGCTTTTCACCAGGAGCGGCTCGGCGGCCACGAGCGAAGCATCGCTCGTGTCATCTGCAAATCGCAAAATCGTGGCTCCTGACGCGAACCGCTGCACAGAAGCCTCAGTGCCAAAGGGGCTCCGGCCGGCCCGAGCAGCATCAGACTTTTCAAGTGAATTTGAAACAGTGGGCAAGAAGGAAGGAGGAGAGCGGGGGCGGGGGGAGGGGGGCGGCGGCGGGCGGCGGCGGCGGTGGTGGTGGAGTTTTTGCCTCGGAGCCCCAACGTAGACAGAGCTCCCATCTTCAATGGAATGGAAAAAAAAAAAAAAAAAAAAAAAAAAAAGGGAGAGAGAAAAGAAGAAATGAAAAAAGATGAGAAGAGGGGCAGAGGGAAGGCGGGGGGAGGTTGGAGCGGGCTGAGGGGGCGGGAGAAGGCGGGAGAGGCGGGAGAGGCGGCCAGCTCATCCGTCATCCCTCCGAAAAGGTCAGGATTTTTGTCGGCGGTATTTGGGGAGAGCGGCGAAGATTGCAGATGTGGCGAACAGCAGGGTGTTTTCCGCTGCCACGGCCGCTAAAGAGAGCTCCCGTGAAAACACGTCTGCCAGTAAACATTTTGGCCCGACTCTGGGTCATCTCTCCTGTCTGCAGCCCGGCCAGCCAGCCAGCCAGCGTGAACGCGTACCTGCACACGCAAAAAAAAAAAAAAAAAAAAAAACCAGCCCAGACCAAACAGACTGAGTCACCTCAGCTTGTTTTAATTGCCACGACGATCCATCCCGCAGCCAAAAAAAGCTCCTGAAGCGTTTTTCTCCCCCCTCTGCGGTGAACCTGAACATCTCAGCAGACATCTCCTCTTCTTCCCTTTTGGGTTTTTTGACAAGTCGTTGGGCGTCCAGCAGCGGGAAACACAGAGTCAGATTCCTTCCCTGGACTCTTGCCAACATCCAACACTGAATCAATCAATTTCAATTTGGATTCCGAGCCAATTAGCATCTGTCTGTGATAAGAGGTGGTGCTGAGGCTGCGTGTGGAAGCAAAGCTCAGAGGAAGAACACCAGGAGAGAAGCCATTGCAAGTCGTGAGTAGCAGCTGCTGCTGAAGTGACAGTTTTGTCGGAACTGGATGGAATTTTCACATTGAACTTGAATGTGATATTCTATCTGCTTGAGGGCGACACGGTGGCGCAGTGGTTAGTGCTGACGCCTCACAACAAGAAGGTCGTGGGTTCTCTCCGGGTTCTCCGGCTTCCTCCCACAGTCCAAAAACATGCATGTGAGGTCAATTGAACATTCTAAATTGTCCGTAGGTGTGCATGTGAGTGTGAATGGTTGTTTGTCTCTATGTGGCCCTGCGATGAACTGGCGACTTGTCCAGGGTGTCACCCTGCCTTCGCCCTAAGACAGCTGGGATAGGCTCCAGCAGACCCCCGTGACCCTGAATTGGAATAAGCGGGTATAGAAGATGAATGAATGAATGGTCTGCTTGACGCTGACAGACTGAGAGTTTGCCTGATCCGCTCCAAAGCTCTGCCTCCCTGCTTCACGAAACCCACTGAGCGGGGCCAAAACAGAGTTTTGAGAGCTGAGTTGGAGAGCAGAGAAATAATAAACGGCAACAACACACACCCACACGCACGCGCGCACGCACAGGGCTAAATGAAATGCCACTCTGAATCACATGTAATTATATGACCGCACGTCTCAGAGGAACATTTGAAGAAAATCGAGAGGAAATGGGGCAAAGAAATCACCGGCGAGGCCCGTCTGAAGTGAAGCCCATCAGCGGCTAAGTGCCTCTTTACCACCTCAAGCTACTGCCATGGAGGGGCCTGGGTTGGGTTGAGAAGTGGTGGTGGAAGGGGGGGGGGGGGCATAAAGTGACCTTCTGGCATTATGGGTAGGGCAAACCCAAACCGCACGCGTCAGTCACGAGAGGCGCACTTTAGCGGAATGTACCGTACTTACGGAGAGGCGAACCCCACCCCCGCCCGCACCGGCCGAGGACAGCACTTTCTCCTCCGCCGTCGCCGCCGCTGATGGAAAGGTTGCTCTCTCAGGGACAACGAGGAGGGGACAGATGTGAGCGCCGGCTCCGAGTCGCCACGGATTGGCGCTCAGACACCCCCGGGACGCGTGCAGACATCTGGAAGGGATTGCCGGTGGGGACTGATACGCTGCCTGGAGTGATGAAAAATGAATTTAGCCGCTGCGATGTAAACACAAGTGACCTGAGCGCCGCCTGCCTGCATCGCGTCCCGCTTTGATCCCCCATCCCACTTCCTTCCGAACCTATATCTGCGCCTAGCAGCCAATACACCTGCTGTCTTCCTCCTGTTTGCGTGTTTTTCGTAGGCGGCGGCGGCGGTAGGAGTCGGTAATTGCAGAATCCTGGCGCCGCTCCATCGCCCCGGAAGGACTCGCTCGTTAGCGCGCGACACAGCCTCAACACCTGTTTAGGGGTGTCTTTGAATCCGATTCTGTATTTTTTCCCCCTTTTAAAAAAAGAAATAAATAAATAAAGGCAAACGTTGCATTGTTACACACTCCTATGGAGGGAGTAACAAGCGGTGGCGCTGCGGCGACAACCGTTTGAACAGCCCGTGCGGACGGCGAGGAGGCGGTGATACATTAAACATGAATTGTTCGAAGGACACAGACGACATAAAAGCACGCGGTTGACGGGGTCGCAGGCACTCAGCGCGACGTGAGTTGGCGGGGGAGCGAGAGGGGGGAGGCGGGACTCGCCGAGAGTCTTTTAATGCGCTTAACGTTGTTTAGAGCTCCGTGATTTGAGATCACGACCGCAGGGGGCGGCGGCCCCGGGGCATTTCTGTGATGAGCCTCGTGGAATAAAAAACCCGCCAATCGTACGCAGGGATGCTCCTTAGAAGGAAGCACTCGGCACCGCCGCAGAAATGGAGTCGAATCAGCGTTCTGGCTAAACCGAGTCCTGCGCTGTGGGCCGAGCAGAAGGACGGAAGGGGCAAGCACTCCGGATCTTTGGCAAAAGGGAAGTTTTAGGTTGTTTCTAAAGTCTCAAAGATTTCAAGAATCAGGGGCAATTCTTGTTTAACACCTTCGACTCCAAAATGTAATGGGACAAACCAGATGTAACGTTCGGGTTTGTATCTTTACATCCACCAGAAAAGAGTTCACAACCATTTGGAAAGGCAATGGTTGGTCGACCGTCTAATCAAGAGGTCCGACTTTCCAGTGACGGCAATCCACCACCGCCTGGCGAGTCCGAAAGCCTTTAGTTCCTTCATGGCTTTGCTCCTCTTTTAATGAGGTGACGTTGTCCGCGCACTGGCGTAGACGCTATCGGACGCAGCTGCTTCACAGTTGGACCCTGGCTGTGGCGCCAACTCAACTTCCAATCCATCCAAAATTGGGGCTTTTCAGGATGGATCCGCAAGGTTTTCAGACTCGGAGATGCAAAAGTTGCTTTGAAAGGTTCGAAAATGTGTAGTTGGTAGGCGTAGCGGGAGCGTGGGCTAGGGAATATCAGTCAAGTCATGAAAAACGAGCAGCACTGAGAGGTAAGTAGACATAAAAGTTTTAGTTTTGGGGGGGGCGAACTTTTCCTTGAAGTTGCTCTTCTTGCTTTTGCAATGGGGAGGGAAACATTTTGTTGGCGGCATTAAACTTCAGCCGTCGATAACCTTCCACCAGTGGCTCGGCGGCGGAGTCGTCCACGGCCTTGGAAAGTTGTGCCGAGCACCCCCCACCACCACACACACACACACACACACACCCCCACCCACCTCTTTTTTTTTCTCTTATAATTTCCATGAACGATTCGTGTGATCGCAGTCAGCGCCGACCCTGCCGGCCCGCCTCCAGGGAACTTTTCATTATCTGTCATTAAATGTTTTTAAGTTTGCATAATTGATCCTCTCCAATAAGTCGTCATTGATTTATGGAGGTCTGGGGCTGAAGGAGGAACTGGTTAAAAATTCATAACCCCGGCTGCGCGTCTTCACAATCCATTAGCCGCCCCTGGACCCGGAGTCCTTCCATTGATTGACCTTGTGCAAAGAATCTCATGGACTCTGCATTTTTCCCTCTTTTATTGCACGGTGGGAAGAGTTATGTTTTTTTTCTTCTTCTTCTTCTACTTCTTCTTCTTCTTGCCCCCCACCACATCCCACCCTGGATAGGTCTCCGTTTGATTTTCCTCTTTTTCCGCACGCCTCTCCTCCCGCCCCGGCCCTCTCAGTGCTGCTGCGCCTCCATCTACACCGAGGGCCTCACTCACTCCGAGACGATGAATAAATAAAGCATGTTCCATAAACAGCTTCCCACTATTATTTAAGCTTCCAGGACCTCGCACTCTGACAGCCTGCTTTTCCCTTCCATCAAATTCAAGTGTGTAAATTTTCTAAAAGGCTCTGAATGTTTTATGATGATTTCAGGGAATGATGGAGTAATAGCTGAATAGTGAAGCTATTACTTTTAATATTTATATTGAGTGCCCTGAATCATTAATGTGACAGGATGTAAAATCAGAGCTGCGGGACGTATGTACTTCACAACCATGGATGGCGGGGCAAAAAAATATTTGTTTCCCTGCGCAGTTCGTCCCAAACTGCTCCGACTTACCCAGCAGGCCACTGGGGCGAGCGTCATCGCTTCCATTAATTTTAATCTGACCAAGAGGAGGGTCGGGGGGGTGGGGGGGGATCTCTGAACGTATTTGTCAAACACAGAGGACAGAAGCTAAACAAAGCTTCCAGCTAAAGGGTCAGTCTGTCTGCAGCGTTAAATCAAAGTCCAACAAGAAAAAGTGACAAATGTTGTTCTGATGGAAAATTATTAGTCATTATAATTATTAAAAAAAAACAAAAAACAAAACTATATTTCTTAATATGTATTTAAAAAAAATCATACATTTGCAATAATTTTACATAATTTAGCTTACAATTAAAATTAATAAATTAATGAATCAATATGAAGTTATAGAGATGATAATAATAATGACTGCTGATTCTGCAAAGGAATAAAATGTTGCCACAGAGAAGGCCTTACATTTTGACTCACACTTTCATGATTTCAAACAATTCTTACTTTGAGAGAGTTTCATGTTAGCTATCCTTTTTTTTTTTTTTTTTTATTAGCAAAGTCATTTATTTAGGGCAGTATCCTTTTTGTTCATTTATTGCCTTTTATTTCTTTTTCCACAAGGTTTTCCCTATTTCAAAGCTAAGAACAAAGCACAGCTGTGCTATTGAACAGAAAACAAAGAAGAAATCTACAAATGTAGCGACTGCTACGGCTGGTTTTCTTGAATATGACGGTGAATACAGGCCGCACCCTTGTATTGTCTTGATCTTTCTTTCCTGTCCTTTATTGCTTTATCAAGTCGACGGCAACCTGGTAAAATCTCTGCTCGCTTGACAACATTCATGACCAGCGAGCCCTCGGTGCCACCTGCACGGCGGGACCGGAGCTTTCTGGAACTTCTCGCAGCCTCCTGCCAGTTAAAGGCCAGTTTATTCTTGCGGGTATCAGGCGGCCTCGTCCTGGGGGAACGGGCTCTTTCATGCACAGTTAGTGCACTTGACTCAGCGCGGGGAGACGCTCTCAGATGGAAAAGCCATGTTTAGAGGACGTCTTGTGAGACATTAGAGCACTACCGCTCCATTGTTTCGCCTCTTCCGAAATGTCACTTTCTTCTCCCGAGCCTGCCCTTCACCGAGATGTTGTGGGGACGCATCACACAAAGGAGATTTAAAAATAAGATGGGGGGGGAGGGAACAACCCAACAACAAACTCCTTCTTCCTCCCGCACAGGGTCCATTTAAAAGGAGGAGCAGGATGTAAACGCCAGCGCTCTGGCCATTACTGCCGTCCTGCTCTGTTTACTCTGCATGCAACATTTATTGGAGGAAAAACAGGACAAATCAGAGAAATTACGGCCTCGTTAAGATTCACTTTGTAGATTTTTTATTTTTTTATTTTGCTCCAGTGTTTAGATGTGGCTGTGGGACATTTTAAGAGGGAAACTTCGTACTCTTTGCTCCTACCGTATTTCTTTTTTTTTTTTTTTGCCTTTGAGAATGAAATATAAATAAATGCTTCCTTTAACTTGAAGGTTATGATCGTTTCCGCTCATCACAAACGTTCTAAAAATACGACGCACTCCGAGCATCTTCGGCAATTGTTAGAGAAACAAAACAACAAACCTCTGCTGGTGAATTCAAAAATACTTTTAGGCAGCGGAAGACATAAGGAATATATATATATGGAAATATTGCAGCGCGGCGCCGGAGTCAAGAGGTCTCTCTCTTTTAATAAAGCGGAACCTCGGACTGACAAAGACTTGTCACCGGTGCCGTTTGGTTCAATTTCAGACTTCACTGCGACCATCAGCCGCCGAGTCTGAGGCGAAACGGGAGCTGCGGCGGCGGAGGAAGAGGAGCGAGAGCCGAAGAGAGGAGGAGGAGGAGAGAGGAGGAGGAGGAGGAGTTAAAACGTGAACCCAACAACTCTCACCGGCTTCGGGAAAACAGGCGGCGGTGGAGCGGCGGCGCCGAGCCCGGCGGTGACCTCCTCCAGGAAGTGCGAGTTTTCGAAAATAAGATTGGCATTTGCGGCGGCGGCGGCGGCTGCTACTGCTGAGGCGCGTGGCCTCCCCCTCCGCAGTCTGAGCAGAGCAGTAATGACTTATTGGGACTGCCGAGGCGCAGGAGGACCCGCTGCGACTGGAACAGACGGCGTCTCCCGAGCGGGCGCCGCCCGTCTCAGGCGTCTGCTGATTCTGTTTCCAACGCTCTCGATGTGTCGCGGGGATATTTTTGAACGGAGGTGAACTGCGGTACCTCATCAGGCACGACTGGGATGGAAAGACGTGCGGCAGGGAAAAACGATTGAATCGCTTGTGTTTCAAATTTGATGGGATTCTGAAAAGCAGGATTTGATTTTTATGAGGCCAAACTTGAACTTGAAGCCAAACGAATGATGTGAATTTTAATTTTACGAGACTCAACTTAATCTCAGTTTACTGGAGATACATCAGTGCAAGTGTGATAATGAAGCGATTGAAACCGGTGCGGGCGACAGTTTAATGCATCATGTTGAAGACTTAAAGTTCATCGGGAAGGATTTTGAGTTTAGCAAGTGAAACAGCAGCAGCTAATTGAAGGGCCGATAGTCAGTGGCCTTTCACCAAAAGATGTCACAGTGTTGCACTACACCAACAGCTCTGAGGGCAGTGAGGAAGGAGGAGATTCACAGGGTCCAGGCAAAATGACGACACACGCTTTCCATATGACAACAGTACCAACAATAGTCCCGTACAGAGCAGGAATGATTTTTTTGACTTGAGAGTCCAATACGCTGAATATGGCGTTTGACTCCTTCAAAACCCCCTTGAGGTGCTGCTCCAGTTGGCGGCATGGTCGATTAAGTCCCAGCGCAATGACTCGTTGCTATTGTGCCGAGACGCGGCAGGGCTAATTAGCCAGTTTGTTTCATTGCGAGTGTGTTTCATTAGCGGCGGTGTGAACAACTCCCGAGGCGGGAACGCCGGGCAACAATTGTCTCAAACGTCTCTGCCGGGGCCAGTCGGAGGGATTCCTCATCGATCCGCCGCACGCCGTACTGGGAGGCTCCGGCGTGGAGCGGCGGCCGTCCGTCCGTCCGTCCGTCCGGGGGCCGCTTGATTGACAGGCCCCGGTTGCAGGTCCTTAAGAAGAGTGAGAAGCAGCCGAGCCGGTAAATAAAACATTAGAGGAGGCCCGAGAGGCGGTGGGGCTCAAACGAGCGGTGGGGGGGGGGGAGGGGGAGGCCGGGGTCACCGGTGTAGGAGCGGCGTGGCGAGCCCTCGGAGCGAGCTGAGGATCCGCCCCCTCCCCCCACCCCCCCCCCCTCCTCCTCGCCTTCCTCCAGAGCACATCACAGGGGGTCCATGTGGCCTCATTAAAATCAAGGAGATCACATGTAAGGACCAGAGGAAGAGGGCTGGTCCTCGACTCAAAGCCACCCCCCCAGCCCCCCACCCCGCACCCCTCCCTGGGTATTACCCTTTGAGGCGGCGCCCCTAGAGGACGCAGGAGCAGTGAGGCCTCGTGAAAAAAAAGAGCCGCGAAAACAACGGACATTTAACGCGCCCTCTCCGCCGCCGCCGCGCAGCTCGGCGGGTCGGCCGCACAGTCAAAAGGTGGCGCCGTTGCTGGCAGGTCGCGCGGGGGGGGGGGGGGATCCGATGGATGGCCCCCATGGCCGCCGCGTAAACACGACATCTGCACCTCGATCTTTCTTGCGGCAATCAAAGTATTTATTTTTCATAAAATCTCAATAATTTACACGGCCTGTCGCGCCAAAGAGTGTTTGTGGCAGCGGCTGCGGGGCGGAGGTGGGAGGTGGGGGGGGGGCGAAGTGAGAGCGAGCTGTTAGGGCCCATTTTCTAAGTCATTGCGTTTGTTCAGCTGTCTGCTGCTGGCTGCTGCATCTCGTCTCCTCCCTCCCTCCTCTGTTTATTCTGGTCTTTGGACGCCTTCCGAGTCGTGTATTGAAGCTTTGCAGCTTTGGCGGCGAGAGTGCGGCTGTCAGAGCTGCTGTGTGTGTGTGTGTGTGTGTGTGTGTGGTGGTGGTGGTGGTGGTGGTGGGATGGGGGGAGGGGTTGAGGAGGTGGGAGGGGTTGCTTGCCGTCGAGCATCATCACTGCTTTTTAATGGCTGGCGTTGAGCACTGACAAGGCTACTTAAAGCAACTGGGCTGAGCAAAGTGGGGGGTTGGGCGCCGTGGGAGAAAAAAAAAAAATCCTTTTTTTATTCTTCCTCGTTTCCTTTTCTTCTTCTTCAGTCTTGTTTTCCAGCCAGTGCCCCCCCACCACCTCCGCCGCCGCCCTCCAGTCGCACTTGTGGCCGAGGTTTGTGGGTACACGAGGCGGCTCGGACGCCACTGTACACCGGAGGAGCGCTTATCATGTTGAGGAGTCATTAAAAAGCCGCTGTCAGACCCCAGGCTGGTGGATGGAGGAGGTGGTGGGGAGGAGCGTAGGTGGCGTTCACTTCCTGACCAGGTCTGCAGGGTGGGGGCGGGAGGGGCACCCATAATGACTGGGTATCACTGTGGGTATCAGTGTGTGTGTGTGTGTGTGTGTGTGTGTTAGTTTGTTTGCAGATGCAGCCTATGAAAACTTCTCGTCTAGGAGGGAGGTGGCGACGGTAGTGATGGTGGTGGGGGGGGGTCTTGGGGGTCGGGTTGGGAGGGGGGGGGGTGAGTGGCGACGGAGGGTAATTACGCTCCATCCGCCGGCTCCTTCCCGGCGCGCCTGGCGAGAGCTGACACGGGAGGGCAGGCAGGTGGCGCCAGGCGGCGGCCGGGTGGGAGGGAGGCAGCGCGGGAACAAACACCGCTGACATATTATGACGCTCGCAGGTAAACACACACACACACACACACACACAGATTTATATACACGCTGTGCATGTTAGTGGCATGTGTCCCAGGAAGGCAGGGATGCCAGGCAGGGGATATGGGGGGAGGCGGAGCTCCGTTAATTAGGGCCCGCATGCACCCTCGCCGGGCACTCGCACCTCACTCACCTCCAGTCGGCTTCCTTCCTGTCACCGCAGTTCAGCCGAAGAGGAGGAGCAGGAGGAGGAGGAGGAGGAGGAGGAGGAGGAGGAGGAGGAGGCACGCGACGAGGTGGCCCCCTCAAATAGACGATGCCATCCTCCCTCCAACCACCCCCCCGCCCCACCCCACCCCTACCACCACCCTGTGACAAGTTTAACACTGCCGTGTTGGAGGAAGCAGAGAGTGTGTGTGTGTGTGTGTGTTTGCACCAGTGTGTGTCAGTGTGCGTGTGCGCCACCAACGACACAAGGCTTCAAGCCGAAACATTTAACCAATTTCGACTCCGCCCATCCCAAACGCGAAGGACGCCAGCTGTTTATTTACTCATTAGCCAATTATCACGCTCGCAGGCTCGACGGAATGGAACAGCGAAACTTCCTGTGCGAAAAAGAGAAAAAATACACACACACACAAGCGCACACACACACACACACACACACACAGAGCTGACAGGAGCCAGAGGTGACACATAAGGCAGGAGGCGTGCAGCGTTATTGGGGGAGACAATGTGACAAGTTTTTGGACTGCAAGCCAATTGCGGGATGCAGCATTCCGCCGTTATAAACATGTCGCGTGTGTCGGGAGGGTATAATGTGAGGAGTCAGAATCCATTTCCATCCCCCCCCCAAAAAAAAAAACGCGCTTTTGCTTCCTGGCTGGATGAAGTCGGACGGATGGAATTAACGGAACGGACGGAAAAAGTTTCAAATGTCGTCCGACAACGATCCGCGCCATTCCCAGTCAGCCCGTCGTCAATTTAAAAAAAGGTGTAGAAATGCTAACAAAACATCATTTGCTCATCAGGTGGCTGTAAACAGAGAGCTAAATATGCTGTTCTTCGTGCTTTTGGGACAATCGAGGGAGCGACTCTGCTGCACTGGAGTGGAAAGATGAAGATGTGAAGGTGGATGGAACAGGATGAGGACCTATGAGAGGGGTCACCAACCAACCCGAGAGCTACTTCATGGGTCCTGGGTCATATGGAGGGCAACCAGTTTGCTGCACTACTGAAAGAACAAACTTTCTCACTTATATATTATTATTAATGATACTGATCTATGTGAAGACACTGCTCACGTTAATGAGTTCTCAATAACTGCCAACAATGATTTAACAAGGTTGGACAAAATTCAATTTTAGACACAGCTGTTGTTGTAAGTTGTGCTATTTTTCAAACAGGCCTCATGTGGTCCTTGGCGGCTACCTGGCTCTTGCAAGCGACCCCTGATCTATGAGAGACTTTAAAGGACAAAGACTTGAGCTCCATCTACTTCAAAATGATGATATCTGATGTCAGTGACTGATATTCTCCCACTTTAGCTGCTTGTAACTGAGTGTTTCCAACGAAGAAACTTTGTTAATTGCGCAACCTTTTGGTCTCTTTTGCATTGCGAACCCTCTCAACCCCCTCATTGTAAACCTAAAGTGGCGAGTTAATTGAGGGAAACAACGTCTAATTGCCGCAAATCACTCGTGGCAGTTAAAGGGACTGAAGGCAACAATTCTACGCTTCGCTAATTAACCGGCGAACAGAACAATTCAAAAACAGGGTCGACGTCGAGGTTTGTTTCCGCACATAGCAGAGGCGCCGTCGCCGTCGTCGTCGCCAACGCTACCGTCGCAGCTAATTCACCTGCCAACCCGCGCACGCTGCGATTATTGACAGAAGTCAGGTGTTGGCAGTCACACCGTTTGCAAAAACCATCTGTTTTCCAGCAGACACTCCTTAATTGGAAAAAGCCGCCCTCCTCCTTCCCCCCGACCGCCGGCTGGGAGTTTGCTCCAAGAAAAGAAGAAATGATTCCCGCGAAGGCTCGCGGAATAAGACGTCATAATACCAGATAAATGTGAGGAGGTATTTGTGCCACTTGGCTGCCTGCACACACCCAGACAGAGACACAGGGAGACAAAGTGTGTTTCATGGTGTGTCCCCGTGTTTGCAGCAGGCAGACGAACACGCAAACGCGTCTCCCTCCTCCTGGCAGATGTACGGAGCGCGTCATGTATAATATATGTGCCGTGCGCTCTCTCGGCTGTGCACAAAAGCCAGATGTTGCTTCTGTCGGCGGGTCCCGGCGCCGTAAACATGTTGGAACAGGGCGACGCAAAACCAAACAACAACAAACAAGTGTTTTCTGTTACCAACAGCAGCCATTTTGGAACAAATAACAAAAGCGGGGCTGGGGGTGGTGGTGGTGGTGGTGGAGGTTCCTCAGGACTCTCGACAGCAGGAGGCCTGAAACTTCAGGCTTTGTTTTTGTGTATATTTTCTTTGGGGGAGGGGGTTGGGTTCTTTCTTTCGTAGAGGAAGGGGCGCTGCTGTTTCTTTTTCTCCGCTATCAGGTGGACGGGGGAGTGTCTCTCCGTCTCTCCCGCCTTCTCTCTTTGGAGCGCAGTCTTGGCAGGGTGACACGCGACTCTCTGAGGGCTAAACAAACAGCTGCGACATATGGGGAGGACGTACAGCCATGTGTGTGAGCCGCACAACACGAGCGGCCTGGGACTTTGGGCGGAATTTCGAAGAAAAAAAAAAAACCCCGCGTTTTTGAAAAAAAACAAAACCGGGTCATTCGTCGGGCGCTCGCTCGCACACACCTGGTCTGTTTTTTGCTCTCTTTTTTTTTTTTTTTTCCGGAAACAAAAACAGTTTGCTCAGAGGCAAACAATCAAATCTATTGCAATATTTTATATATGGTATAATGAGGGACAGTATCAAGACTAGGGCTGTCCCAGTAGTATATTTTCACTCCCGATACGATACCGATATTTCAACCTTGAATATCGGCCGATACCGATATCAATCCGATATCAGCATGCTACAAATGTAACTTACTTTCATTATTTATTCTGTAGTGTGGGAGAGTTAAAAAAGGCAGCATCAAGTGATAATACGCAAACAGAGAATAAGAGTCAACAGTCGTATTGGAGAACATACCACTTACTATTAACAATTATTAAAAAAAACTGTGGAATAGAAAAAAGAAATGAAAAAAGAAATCAGGAGGCCGTGAACAATGACCCAAATAACTTGTAGTGCAAACAATTCAAAACAAATTAACAAGTTTACTGCTCGTATATTCTGAAAACAACTGAGAGCAGGAACAAAAAAACAACAAAACAATATTGTCAGTTAACTAAACTCGTGATGACCCTGACTCCTCCATCTCCACTTTCTGCAGTCGGAGCATGATGTGGAGATTGTTTTTTCGCCGGAGTAGAATGGACTGCTTTTTATCGGAGTGTTAAACTCGGAGACTTAAGATGACGTATGACGATATAATCCGATATTCCTTTTTTGGCTGATATCGGACCGATATCCGATATCAATATCGGATCGGGACAGCCCTAATCAAGACGACAATAAAAAGTGCTTTTAGTTAAAAAGGGGAACATGCACTCGACGTCCCCGATCATCCCACCACTAGATGTCACAGTTTTTCGCCCCTGCACGAGCACCAAAACAAAGCGGCTCCCTGCAGGCCCTCAGAAGCCTCTCCAGTGTCGAATCCTCCGCTGAGAAAACAACGACTTGACTCCAAACGCGTTGTGGACGCCGTCAAAGTGACGAACGGGACATTGCAGCCGGCGGATTGTGCTCTTAAATAATTCTGCTTTTGTGATCGTCGGGTCCACCATTCTAGTCAGAGAGGTGTTGACACGCATATATCGCAGATCATCCAGCAATCTCCCGCAAATGGGATTTAAACTAGAATCCCTATTTTTGGTTGTAGGGTAAAACCGGAGCACCAGGAGAGCTGTCCTGCACCGAGTTGGAGGCTTGCATCGTGTTTCCGACCTGCTTACTGCAGGTGTGAATGTACACTTTCATTCTTATGAGGAGCTGGAGAAGCAGCAGCAGCAGCGGAGGCAGCGGCAGCAGCAGCAGCAGCAGCAGCAGTAGCGGCAGCCCTGGCCGGGATTCATTAGGAGCAGGGGCCTGAGCTGCGGCCCCACGATGAAAGGCCGTGTCAGGCGTGAGCTCTGATGCCACGGCGAGGGAACTGGGGATGAGGTGGAGGGGAGGAGGAGGAGGAGGAGGAGGACGGCAGGGGATGCTGAGCGAGGACCCACCCCTGGGTATCCATCACACACAGCCATCACTCGGGAGCAGAGCAGACCTGATAAATAAATCAACTTAGAGGCCCATCGAGGTTTCGGGGCCTATTCCTCTTTATGCGTACAGCAAGGGTGAGAAAGATGGAGTGAGTGTGTGGGGCGGGGGGAGGGTAAGAAAGAAGAAAGAAGGAAGAAAAAAAAAAAAACTTTGACTTCTTCTTCGCGCCTCGGTCCCAGTGGGCTGCGAGGACCAAAGACACAAACTCTGTGATTCTTTCAAAAATTAAATATATTCACTTATGTGAAAGGCCCAGGCTCAAGATCCTCATCTTTTCTCTTTAACATCCAAGATAAAAGTGTGAGGACTTTCCCATTGGCTTTCAATCGGCAGCTCTTTGAAAGCTCATACTTAATGATTTGAAGGTCTGTTAGAACTTACTTTGGGACAACAATTTCTGAACTGGCCCTTTTATGTGGAGATGAGTAAAGGAGAGTGGAGAGGGTTAGGGGGGGGGTGCTGTGTGAAAACATCAGGGCGCTTCAAATTAGACCGACTTTAGAAAGAACATTGGTCGTTAGGGCTTAATTGAACATGACTGACTGTGCTCCGACATCGCCGCTCCGTTTTCAATCCGCTCGCCAAAGTTTCTTAATTTTTGCCGTTCATTTATTCATTAGAGACAAAAGTAAAAGTCGTTGGGCTTTGGTTGAGGGTTTTTTTTTTCCCCCCCGGCAGTAACTTTACACACGGAGGACATTAGCGGCCTCGGAATCGAGGTGAGGGGAGCGTTTTTATATTTCTTAAACTTGTGCCGGTGCTCCATCCTTCGCTGCTCAGGTTCAATCAGTGGTTCTTAACTGGTGGCTTAACTGGTGGGGTCTCAGGAACCACATTTTTTTTTTCTTATCGTGAAGTCGGGACCCAAATTTATTCCACAAAAAAAACAAAAAACGCTAGCCCACTTTCTACCAAGGCTAGTTAAAATAAATATTGAAATTATTGAATTGTGTGTCCTGCAAAATATATGAAAATTGAAAATATTTAAATACCAAACAATCAAAGTGGCTCAGCAACCCACTTTTGGGTCACGACCCACCAGTTGAGAAACGTTAGGTTAATTACACCATTTAAGATTTGTCCCCCATCAGAAAAGAAAGAATTGAATTTGAATAAACAACAACAACGACAGGGTTGCCAGGTTTGAGTCCTACACCTCGCTGTGTTTACCTTCTCCACCAGAACGTCTTCCTTCAACTCCGTGTGTCTGACTGACTGACTGTGTGACTGACTGACTGTCTGACGGCCGGGAAAACGCTGCGTTCAATCTGATTTTCCCGCCGCTCCCGCATTCCGTTTGTTGCTTGCCGGGCCGCCGTTAAACTTTGCCGCCGACGCCTCTCTCGCTCGGCGAGCGTAAAATGCAGGAGGTGCGGAGGATTCTGGAGGCGCGTTTCCTCCTCCTCCTCGTCCTCCTCCGACGGGGAGAGAGGGTGACAGCGTCGCCCGGAAGAGGCCCCCCGTCTCCCGTAAAGGATGCACAACAACAACAGCAGCAGCAGCGGCAGGCCTGTGATTAAAATCTCCTTCTGATTCTTCCATCAAGACTTCTATTAGGGCGACAGGCCGGTGGAGCGGAGGCTGCCACAACACCAGGCAGACGCGACAGACAGACAGACAGACAGACACACACACAGCGACAGAGAGGGGAAAAAACAAAACAAAAAAGGAAAGAGGAGCGGCAGGTATTTAAAATATTTAAGCCGGAGACTTTTTTTTTTTTTACCGTTTGCTGCCGTGTTTATTGTTGTTATTTCTTGTTGATTGCAAGCAGGCGGAGGTGGGGGGTGTGGGTAGGGAGGCGGTGGTGGTGGTGGTGGGGGGGGGGTGGGTGGCACGGTGTGTTGGTGGCGGTACACCTCATGCAGGAGCAGCAGCCGTCACTCAAGCGGCAGGGCTGGCTGGGGAGGGAAATTTGATGTGTGAAAAGCTGCCCCCCCCTCCCCCCTCCCCCCACCTTTTCTCTCACCCCCTCCCCCCCGCTCCTCCTCCCACGAACCCCCCAACTCCCCCCCTGCCGACGTGCACCTGCTGACTCTGCAGCGAGCAGCAGTCACCTGTCACCTCCCTCCAAGAGCAGCTACACAAATCGGTGACGAGCGACAAAAAAATTCGAAAAAAACACAAATTAAAAAATTCAAAATGAATCCTCGGCGGCAGTAGCCTAGCCCGCGTTGGCTCCGCCCCCTTCCTCTCTCAGACGTTCAGCCACAGTTGGAGACAAAAGAATCATTTACATTTCCTCTGGCGAGGGCCCCCCCTCCTCCTACCCCCTCCTTCTCCCTCCCTCCCTCCCTCTCTCTCTCTCTCTCTCTCTCCCTCTCTCGCTACCAAAAGCTTATTTAACCCAAGGTTAGATTACAACAGCAAGGTGCTCGCCTGGCCCTCCTCCAGCTCGCCGCTATCAAGGGGCCGCCACCTAATCTGGAGCAGCGGCTCTTCATTAATGTATTATTAACAAGGCGGTTACAGTGTAATGCGGGGGAGAGGCTCTCCGCTGGGGATAGACCTAATGGGGAAGGGCAAGAGTGCGCCTGGCGGAGGCACGATCACAATGAAATGAGGGAGCGGGTGGTGGGGAGAGGAGGAGGGAGGGGGGGGGGGGACGTGGACCGGCTGACTGGGGCTGAGAGGGGGCGCCGGCGAGCCCTGACCCTCCTCGTCCCCGCGCAGCCGCCGTGGATGGCAAGGAGTCATCTTAGCAATTAGCGTAACTGCGTATTTGGATTGTTAAAGATAACAGGGTTTAATTGAAAAGCGCACCCCCCCCCACCACCACCACCGCCGCCTCAAACCCCGCCCCCCTCCTGCCCTTCCAGGCTACTACGTTGTAAACAAACTCTGCGGTAGATGGCTGTATTCACTTCATTACGCTGCCTGGATTCTGCAGGTTAGATTTAAATTCATATCCTTAAAAATAAACAATGTGATTTTTGTTTGCAGAGTAAACTGGCCGCCGGGCAGGACGACACGATTTGATGTTATTCAAATCAACCAAGTTTGCAGCTGTGTGTGACAACCAAAGCAGACTTTTTTTTTTTTCTAGGTCAATACAATATTTTTTTTTTTAAATCAAATTTGTTTTAAATGCATTTTTAACAACAACAAAAAATGTTTCTCGACCTTAAAAACAGTCTTTAACACATCCAGGCCTGAAGCCATATTGAAGAGTGCGCGCTCGTGTCCATAGTTGGATTTAAAGGGAAAGTTCACCCACTTTTGTCACGTTCTGTGTGTTGTGGCGCAGGATGTTCTGGTCGTTTGGATGACGGCAGACGTGTTGCGCTACAACTGGGGAAATGAATCCGCTAAGAGGTTGTGTCACCCCCAACGACGTGATGATTGTTTTCATGGGCAAATTAACAGGAAGCGTTCATATTTAGGGGAATTGATGGGGCCCTGAGGGCCAAAAAAACACTCCATGAAAAAACAACAGCACGGAAATGCGAAACGTTCTGACTGGAAAAACCTTCGTCCGTGGTTTCGGCTCCGGAACGTCGATCCCTCGTCTCATCTAACATTTAACGATGTTGACATTTTGTCACTGATATCCATTCATATTTTTGGTGCGACGACAAACATGCTAACTGAATGAGGTTCACTGTGTCTTCATAAGCTGTGTCTTCTTGTTAGTTTTTGTTGCCCAAGTGTTTTTCAGGGGGGAGAAACTAGCATGTTCGGTGCGAGGTATGTTCTTAAATAATACACACTCACACACACACACACACACAAAACAAAAACAGGAACAGTTTTTCTTGTGGGTGATGAATGATAACTTTCCCAAGACGTGATCTGTACTCGGGCGTCTGCACAGAGCTGGAAGCAAAGTGAGAGAGCAGCAAGCAGGGAAGCCTGAGCCACAGCGCTGCTCGCCCTGCTGCCCTCTGGCAAAGACAAACAGGAGCGTCTCTTCCTCCAACCCCACGGCTCCACATGCAAAAAGTTTCCTTTTTTTTTTTTTTTTTTTTTAACATTTTTGTGATGACTTATTACTCGCCTATCCCTATTTTTATTACGTTCAGCGGCGAGGCTTTGCCGTTTTTTTTCACTCTCGGAAACACACAAAAAAAAAGGGGGGGGGGATCTAGCGCCGTCGTTAGCCGACTCTCCAGCGCGCCGGCTGGCCGCGGCCCTGCCGCCGCTCGCCGCTGCTCTTCACACTCCCGCTCTCGCCGTCTAATTGACTTCATGCCCGTTCATGAACAGGCTCCTGCTTCTCCACCTGCTCCGCCTCTATTCACGGCGCAACACCAAATTCTCCTGGCGCTCTCACTCTATTAACAGAGATCATAGCCAAGTTCAGCCTCCCCGCTAGTACTGCGGGAGATGCTAAAAATCTCATTTTCAACTCAATTTAACCGGGTCTACTACCACAGGAGAGGAGGGGCGGGGGGGCTCGTCGGTCGGACTTAATTATGGATAAACAGCTCTGCCGCCACAGTCCCGTCACAAGAATTAAAAAAAAAAAAAAGCCTTTCTGGAGTGTTTTGTGGGGAAACGTGAAAAACACAACGCTTGTCTGCAAGGCTATTTATAGACACACACGCACGCACACACACACACACACACACACAGGGTCACTAGAGACACTTATACCTGCAGGAAAAGTTTCACCGTAATGTAATGTGCATTTCGATCCACGCACACACACACACACACACAAAATGAGACTGCTGTTCCAGCTCCTCTTATTTAACTCAATCATTTTAAACTAGGTGCCTCAATTAGATTTAATAATTTAGTGATCTCTTGGCAGTAATACCAAGTGACCTAGATAGCAGGGGGATTTTTATTTTTTTTTTTTTTTTTAATATTCTCCAGTGGAGAGGCCCATTACCTGGCTGGGCTGCGTCACCACCAGCCATCGAGCCCCCAACTCGGCCAAAATATAAACACGGCCATCAATGAGGCTCAACGTCTGCGGCGCCTGTTACACAAGAGATCCAGATAATGTCATTGAGCTGCTGCTGCTGCTGCTGCCGCCGCCGCCGCCGCTCAGCGTACTTGAGGAGGGGGAAACATGTTAGCTTTGGCGCCCCATCCGTTCCACGCCTGTTAAAAAGAAAAACAGAAAGAAAGAAAAGAGAAAAAGAAGGGAAAAAAAGTCGGTTAGCATCAGCCTCTGTATTCACGCGCTCTGGCAGACGCCGCCTTCTAACGGGAGTAAGAGGTGACGTTTCGGCGCAGCATCCTGCAGGAGGCTGTCTCCGCGGCTCTGGCTTTGAGCTCCCCTCCAGCGCATACACAGATCCGTAGCAGGAAGCAGCCCGGCTCGGTGTTGAGCGGCGCGCCGACACCAGGTCTGGCCGTTGCTGCTGCTGCTGCCTGCCTGCCTGCCTGCCTGTCTGTCTGCCTGTCTGTCTGTCTGTCTGTCTGTCAGTCTGAGCCGCATCCTCCCTCCCTCCCAGCGATCCGAGCAGCAGCAGCAGCACCTTTAGCTTCGCAGGCCATCTGTGACTAAGTGCTGCGCGGTTACCCCAGTTTTTGGAGCGTTAGCACCCCGCCACCCCCCCACCCCCCCTTCTCCAGCACATCTATGATCTTAATGAAGCCACAAGCTTTTTACTGTCAATCAATAATTGAGCAGCTCCGCTGAAGGAGCTTCCACAGCTATTTGAAAGGGGCCAGGAGGGTGGCTGAGTTCAGAGTGGCGAGACTGGAGGAAATGAAAATGCGCCTCACAACCAGAGCGGAGCTGCTGAAGGGGGTTCCTGCAGCAGGTTTACACAAGCTTTTAATCACTAAACTGTCTGCTAAAAACCATTTGTGCGTGTTTCTTTTTTTTCTTTTTTTTTTTTAAGGGACATCTGTATCGAGTCTAAGCTCCAAAAACCAGTTTTGACGCCTCCAAAGGAGAGACGCATGGTAAAAAAAGAAAAAGAAAGAAAAGGGGGGGGGGGGATCGCAGCCGTTCCCCCATCCCGTCCTCATTTTCACCTCATTCGCACCTAACAAAGCTGCACCTGACTACCATTAACAGCGGGTCATAGCCCGGCGCCGTACCCCGTGTGGCGCCGACACCTCCCAGCAACTGTCAAGTCGGGCTTGAGGCCTATTAATGTCTCGCAGTGACTGACGCGAATCAGCCAGAGTCAACAGAAAGCAACGCGACAGAACGAAGAGGGGGGAAACAACAACTTAACGACGCGCGTGCACAGCCTGACGAAACGCAGAGCAAAATGTAGCGTAGCAAAAAAAAAAAAAAGTATATATATATATTGATGTATGACAGATTTGCAGAACGAGGACAGAAAACATCCACCGAGGCGACGTGCAAATTGGGGACAGGGTACATGACAAAAAAAAAAAAAGACTCAACAGGATGACAGCAAAAAGTAACAAAGGCTGCGCTAAACCTGTAGGTTGGGATTATTTCATCGACGAAATGTTGGCTTGAACGGCGCAACGTTTACAGTGTGTGTACATCAGCAGGGTTTTTTGGGGAGGGGTCATTGAATACACTCAGACATGTTTGTATGTCTAAAAATAAACAGGACATGTTCAACTATGGAGGAAGTGTAATTTTGGAAAAAGAAAAAAAAAAAACTAGACGGAGCTCCGTCGCCTACATAAGGTTTTCTGCCTAAAGCACATCATCATACATCCAGATTAACATTAGCTGGGTGAAAATGTCTTCCTCTAATCATCTTCTTTAACGCTACTCAAAGGTTCAAAAGGTATTTCACCATCCAAATTGCTCATTTGCATTCAATAAACTGCACCAAACAAAACGGGCTACGCGCTAGCGATTAGCGCGCTCCCTAATTGACGACGTCAGCCGAGCACCAGCCTGGTCTCGGGGTAAAGTTTCGAGCGTGAATGGAGGGGGCGGAATGTGAGAGCAACCTGCTGACTGTGCTGCTGAAACTTCTGCCGGCAGCCAGCGCTAACAGTGTTCCTGCGCCGCCTCTTTTGCCGGGAGGTTAAGCAGCTGAAAGCAGAGTTTTTCTTCCTCTAGTATTCCCCACAGGCGAGCGAGCGGGCGGGCGGGCGGCGGCGGCGGCGCTGGCGTGTCCCTGGGTTCTCTTAGCCCTCCTTATCCCCAGACTTTCACGGAATAGACCTTAAACCACTTTAGCTCTGCTTTATGGTATCATCATCGAGTCGCTTGTGACACGTAGATGCAAAGGGGTTGCCGGAAGATCCGCAGATTCATCCATTATTTATGAATTGTGTCGCGAGGATATAAATGCCGCCAGCTCATTGTGGGGTAGCGTACTTGGCCTATCGAACCCTGCTTACAAACGGCGCCATCTATTCACAGGCGGCGGCGGCGGCAGGCAGTGGCAGTGGCGGCGGCGCTGGGATTTTTAACAGACGTGGCTGGCCGCACAAAGTGAAGGCTACTTGCATCTGCCTGGGGAGCTGGTCCGGTCTGGACGGCGCTGGTCCGGTCTGGGGACACTTCTTGTGTGCATTTCCAATTTTGCATTATTTTATGAGGGGTTTTCAAGAGTGTAAGCAAACAGTCCTGCAATCCGCTCGGGGCGGGGGGGCGGCGACAAGAAGTGGAAGAGCCATGTTCGGCGCTCTCCTGGGAGGCACAAATCCTTCCCCACACAAACGCCGCCTTAATTAGTTGGACGCTGCCTAACAGGCAGGACATTAGAGTGGGAGTTTGACTGACAAGGTCCTGCTCCTAACTTGTGTTGAATTAAAAGAGGATAGCCGCGGACGGTTTGGTATATTGAGAGGGCCATTTGCATATTTGCGACTATATTAAAAGGGATTAGCTGCAGCCAGTGAGGCACAACAAACAGAAGGGGAAGGACAGCGCGCTTTAATATCACAAATGACACCCAGGGAGTTACCCCCTGCCTCCGAGCCTGATTACGGCTCCTTAATTAGGACGGCTTCTCAACTCCTCACATCATCTCCTTCCCCTTGCACTGCCGCGTACGGCAGGAGTTTAGTCCCAGATTCAATATTTACCCTGCGCTCCGCTGCTTGTACCGGGAGTTTTTGCCCAGGATGGAGTGGGGTGAGTAGGGGGGGGAGGTGGGTACGAGAGGGGGTTGGGCTGTAGTCGGCACGATATTAATCATGTGAAATCTGCTCCCCATATGCAGGTGCAAACCAATTAGCAGGCTGGCATTTAGAGGACTTCAGTTAATATTTCCGGCGCCCGTGTAATGGAACGGCCGACGGTGTTCAAGTGGCGTTCACGCCCGTTTTCAAATACCGCGTCTGTCAGCGTTGCATTATTGGCAGCTGTGTGTCAGCAGCTCGGGGGATTTGGTGTTGACATGTCACATTTTCTTCAGACAGGTGCTGAGTGTTCGCTGCAACAAAGTAACACCGGCGACGACTGAGTGAAGCCGCGCAGCAGCTCATTATGTCGACAGTTAATTTTATTTGAACGCTTTCGCCATGTGTCAGTTAATCTGAGGGGTTTTTTAACTGGCAGCAAGTGTCAGTTTATCCCCATACGGTGCTTGATTGAGTGACCCATATCACTATTGACTGATGTTTACAGAGGACAGTGGATGTGAAGCAGTGGCAGATGCCTGATGATTAGTGTTGTTGGGCCGCAATTGATTGATTGATCGATTCTCGGAGCAACGTGTCCAAATGTATTGACGGACAAGGACGCACCAGACGGACAAACTGAGGCTCGCGGCACTTGTCATGAGCAGCAGCAGGCCCGTCTGCTACTCAAATAACGTTTATGTCAATGAAATATTGGGAAAACAACATCAAAAAAAGGACTGGACAATATTGCCTGTTGTGTAGCATTTCTATTAAGTTGTTGGCAGGAAAGAGGGTAATGGTTTTAATGGTTTTGAACAATTTTGTTTGTGAGTGAATGAAGGATTAATTCTAATTGCAGCAAATATTATTATTGCTAGTAGTAGAAGTGGTAGTGGGACATAAGTAGGACCCGAATAGTTGCCAAACGGAACCAACCAGAAAATATACACAACTCGACCAGCACCGACATCAGGGCTATCCACCGCATTACATACATAACATACAACAGGAACGGTAATAAGCACTTTGTAATAAGGTAATAAGCCTGAACCAAGTCCAGGCTGTCGGTTGGCACGTTTGCATCTTTCCCCCTATGCTAACGGCTAATGGCTAACGGCTGAACGGCTAATCCAGCCGTGAGTTTAACGTCAAAGTCCTTTTTCTGCTACCGCGGTGGATGGAATTATGCTAGTCCAGCAGTCTAGTTCGAAGCAGATAACCTGGCAAAACAAGACTTGGACTGTTTGCTATCCTAAAAAAAAAAAAAAACAAGGATGACCACGGATGTTTACGTTTGCATTGCTAACGATCCAGTATCGCCGCCCAAGGTGACGGATCTTTTCTATTTTCAACCCTGAACCTTCAACCTTTGAGTGCAAAGCCACGTGATCCCTCAGTCCTCATATCCACAGATATGCTGGAGGTTGGCAACGCGAGACATAACATTGTAGTTTTTACTTACATCAATCAATATATACTGACAGTGGCAATACTCATTTGGGGCTGACCAGCTCTGGTTGAACTTGTAGTGGTATCGTCCTTTCTCCCCGATGACAATCTGTTGCATGAGCACTGGACCCGGCTGTCAAAACATTTATTTTACGTTCGTGCAATGTTTTTCTTCTTTGTTTGTTTCTTTAGTTATTTATTTATATATCTGGCGTGTCTTTTTTTAATCTATTTTCCAACCACCCCATCTCCACCTCTCTGGCTTGTGAGGGTGCAGGAGTCAATCCCAGCTGTCTCGGGGTGAAGACGGGGTTACACCAGCGCATTCACATATACAGGTTATACAGACATATAGATTTGCCAGTTAGGATGACATGCATGTCTCTGGACTGTGAGAGGAGGCTGCAGTGTGTGGATGAGAAGCCACGTGGACACGAGGAAGCTGTGCAAGCTCCACACACACACACACACACACACACACAAAACACACACAAGGCCCGGGTGGCACTGAAGCCTGCAACCCTCTGGCTGTGAGGCCGCAGCGCCCATGAATCCTTTATGCAGCAGTAAAATGTAAATGACTTCAATGTGAATAAATAAAAGGCGTTTCAGCCAAAGCCGGTCGGTGTTGTTCATGTCAAACATCATTGGACACCGTGTCAACCACAAGCGCCGCTGAGATTGGCCTTTCGTGAAATCACAGAGGAGTGGATGGGGAGTGGGGGCGGAGCCGCAGGCCCGCAAAGATGCAGCTTGACCCACTTGTTGTTGTTTGTTTATTTATAATTTTCCAAGATTTTTCTTCTTTTTTTTTCTCCCTCTCTCTCTCCCCACTACGGCCGAGTGCTGGGGCGGAAGGTCAAAGGTCAACTGTCACGGGGCGGGATCCTCCGGGGTGAAGATCCTGGAGACGGTGTCCAGGTTTCACAGGTCTGCCCTGCAGCTGCCCCGGGGCTTGAATACATCTGTGTGCTTATTGAGCGAGGGTGCAACCGCACGCCACAAAGGCCTGGCCGCCGCCGCCACCACCACCACCATTTCCCCTGTCGCCGCTGCACTTGATGCTAATGCTCAGGTAGGCTCACTGGCTTCCCACCGCACTGTCTGCTGTTTGCTCAGACGGTCACACCAGTGACCGTCTGACTTTGGTTTGTGCGGCCGTTGCATCAGACACCCTGAGAAAACACGGACACAGACTGAACAATCCCACATGATGGAAAGACCACCTTACAAACGGTGTCTCCCAATAATCAAGGTGTTCCAGCCTGCTAGTGAAATTAGAATTTGGATCAGAAATGAATCAGTTCCAGAAATGCACTGTGCTTCTTCTGCTTCGTGAGTGTGTATTCTTGCGATGACACTGGTACTGCTACCAGGTCACAGCCAGGCATTGGCTCCACCCTCCGAGACCCTCCTGTGTCCCTGTCCAAACAGATGGAAGCTCCAGCTAAGCACGGGTTTTAGCAGGAGGCTGCAAACACAGGGCTTAAATATGCAGTTTTCTGGGCATCTTAGATATGATTTATGGGACCAGAAAGACCAGAATGTGGGCATAACATGGGAAATTTAACATAAACATTACTTTCCTTCTTCGGGTGATTTGCATGCGATTCCGCGCCGCTAAACCCCGTCGTCGACGCTGATTAGGAACTCACTCAGCCAGAAGTAAAGCGTGTTTGCTCTGTTCACAGTGGAGGAGGACAGAGGGAGGGGGGGGGAGCGAGGGAGGGAGGGAGGGAGGAGGGAGGAGGAATCATATTAGCAAAAATAAATGTTGGTGGGTTGTTAGAGAGTCTGATTATGTGTGTCTCAGGCAAATTGGCGGTAATGAGTCAAGAGACTGCGCTCGTTCACATACATTAAAACAGCGATCATTAGGAAATTAGGGCCCAGATTAATCCTGTTAATGACACACTGGAGCTCGTGGGAGCAAAAGGAAAAAAAAAAAGGGGGGGGGAAATAGAGGGGGGGGTTGTTGGGAGGAGGAGGAAAAGAAGAAGAAGAAGAAGAAGAAGAAGAAGAAGAAGAAGAAGAAGAAGAAGGAGCAGCGGCCCCAGATGTCGGCATGTGGCGGCGTGATGAAGCATCAACTGCTTACGACGTCTCCTGCTCTCACCCCCCCCCCCGCCTCCCCCGTCTACTCCCCACTTTCCACACTGCCTGACGCTAACGTGGGGGCCGCTCCTCGCACAGTGCCACCACTTGAAATGCAAACGAGTGTTGGGGAAGGATGTTGGGGGAGGGTGACGGAGAGAGGGGGGGGGGGGGGCAAGCGAGGATAGGCGAGGCGGGAGGGGGAGGGAGGAGGGAGGAGGGAGGATGGGGGCGGAGGGGGGTTCGGTCTGCCGACTGCTAATGAGAGCAGATCTCAGCGATGAGGAGCGCGGGAGAGAATAAGGAGGGGAGGGGCGGGGAGGGGAGGGGCGGGGAGAGAGTGAATAAATTAAAAAGAAGAAGAAGAAGAGATCTGAACTGAGGATAAGACGCAGCAGCAGGAACTCTGATGTCCCCAATTAGGAGGGATGTCACCCCCTGTCTGGGCCCTAGTAATAAAGCCCTCACTCTGTATTCGGAATCACATGGCTCCCGCACTGTTAACATTCTAATATCTTGGGCGTGCGCAGTAACACTAATTACTTGGCCATTTGGATGTGCTCCTGAATCTCCTTAATGTTTGCCTCCAAATGGAAGTCTGAGCCGGGGCTTAGGCGGCGTTACATTAGGAAATAATCAGCAATATTTGCCTGAGCCGGCGAGCGGCCACAGTTTCTCCTATTGACTGTTTGGATATACCGTCCTCCTGTACAAAGACAATTATTCTCTGAATTTTAACAAGCCGGGGCCCTCCGTCTCCCACAGAAATAGCGGGGTGTTTTCTTCTCCTCCTCCTCCTCCTCCTCCTCCGCCTCCTTGTGTTTGAGAAGGGCTACGCCACATTTAGATTTAATTACAGGTGTTTGAGATATCCGCGCAGATCTCCCCCAATCTATTCCTATCAGGCCGGGCCCAGTAATTGAAGGGAAACACTCGCTGGCCCAACATTAAAATTCATGGTCACCTTGAACGCCACGTCTGTCTGTCTGTCTGTCTGCCTGCCTGTCTGTCTGCCTGTCTGTCTGCAGAAAGTCTGTCTTGTCTGCTGGAGAATCCCATCAGGCGGCGCTAAGAAACAAACACTTCCCGTTTTTTTTTTTCTTTTCTTTCTTTTTTTCGTAGCTACCTATACATCGCAGCAGAGGAGAAATTGTTCTGGGGGTGGGGGTTGGGGGTTGGTAATGTGATGGTGGTGGTGGTGGTGGGATGAACATTGCTCAGACGGCGACTCCAAACGGCCAACTTTCATCCGGCGGAAGCCGCGCGAAGCCGTATTGTTTTCAAAGTGTAGTGAACCCAAAAGAGAAAGGGTAAAGCCATTGTGGTGTGTGTGTGTGTGTGTGTGTGTGTGTGTGTGTGTGTGTGTGTGTTGTAGCAGAAAATGGGGGTGTGGGTGGGTGAGATGAGGTGGTGGGGGAGGATAAAGGAGAAGAAAGATTACAATTTTTTTTCACCTTCCCCCCGTGTTGAGGTGGCGGCGCTGGCAGCGAGCGGCAGCAAATGTAATGGTTGTATTACTGCACTCGCTGATGCATTATTAATGCAAACGTGATCAAGGCAGGTGGACGAGCCCAGGAGAGACGGCGCCGCTTAATGAACAGCCGCCGCCGCCGCCGCCGCACCCGGAACAAGGCCCCGGCGGCCGCGCCTCCGCACCGTCAGCTACCCACTGACCAGGAAATCGGCGCGTCGACCAATCAGCAGCAAGGGTGAAATTAACCTGCGCTTAGTGTCACTCTGCACCTCAATGTTGCACACATGCTTCTTCTTTTGATGGGTGTGTGTGTGTGTAATTCCAGTAGAGATCATACATATATTACACCTTTGTTTGTTGCTCAATCTGTTTAATTTTGCAGGAAAATCATCTAATAGGGCAGCAGCAGCACCAAGCCATAATGCTGATTTAAAGGCCAGGTGTGTAACATCTTAAGCTTCTCTCGATGCTGTTTTTTTTTTTCCTTAAAGAAATACAGATTTGATTTATTTCTTAATTCAGCCTTCATTTGACATAGACTAATAATCAATAAGATCGCAACAACTGACCAAAACAAAACAAACCACGCGGCACAAAACATGAAGACGCACCAGAAGGCACAGTGAAATGAAGAGACAGCATCAGAAATCAGTCAAAACAGTCTTGTGTCGTGTTTTTAGTTTTGTGAACTGTTGTGCTAATCATTTCATTTGCTAATCAATAACAGACATTCGTATTTCCATAAAGATCAGCATTTCTATAACAGCCCTGAGCGGTGGACCTGCTGATTATAACCCCCAAAAAAAAAGGTGAATTACCGATGCTAACTCACCTTCAGGTGCCACTAAATCTGACACACTGGGCCTTTAAGGCCAGTGAGGAGATGAAGTGGCAGCGTGATGCCATGCGCCGCTTCATGGGTTTTTCCCGAAAGCAACTGGCTCAAGAGTGAATGAGCTGCTTTCTGTAGACGTTCGCTCCGTGTTTCCCTGATAAAGTCTCATTGCAGGACACACGAGGATGATGAGGGAGAGGAGGAAGAGAAGGAGGAGAAAGAGGCGGCAGCCGCCACGTGATTCACACTCAACATGCGCGGCTTGTCGACATGTTGCTGATGTGCGCCGTGCGAATCGCTTTTATAGAGGATAACATCAATTTGACTTTAAATTTTCATTTGATTTTTTTTTTTCCCCCCTTCTTCTTCGTCTTCTCCTTCTTTTCTGAGAGCACACACGGGCTTGTCAGTGCACTGGGCTGCCTTTCCTTTCCTATTTTTTTTCCGCCCTCAAACCCCCGAATTTAAATTATTATTTTTTTCAAGTCACATACTGCCCCCTAGTGACGGAGCGGCGTATTACAGGTATAAATCAGCGCCTGTCTGACGCGGAGGGCTCCTCTGGGAGAATATGCTGTGTCTTAGAGACGCGTCAGACTCAGCATGCAAGGCACGGCATTAGGAAAATGCATGATTAACAAAACTATTGCTGCAGTGCAGTTAGAGTGCATGTGTGTGTGTGTGTGTGTGTGTGTGTGTGTGTGTTTGCGTCCGTGTGAACGTGTGAGAGCAGCGAAGCCAAAAGCCGGGAGCTATTTTTGGATTTCAGCTCGAGCACGAGTGGGATCGGCTCGTCTGATTGAGGACAAATTGCATCTCCGACGTTTTGCTGGCGTTCGCAGTCAAACTATAGACGAGAGGTGAGAGAGATCACATGCATCCCCCCCGGGGGTTGGACGAGGCCGAGGTTTTGTGTTGTGTTTGGATTATTAGAGTCAGAGGCCAGATTACGGCCAAAACCCTCCTCCATCCTTTTGATTTAGACCCGTAAAGAAGAAGAAGAAGAAGAAGAAGAAGAAGAAGAAGAAGAAGAAGAAGAAGAAGAAGAAGAAGAAGTGGGATTCCTTGTGTACACCGGGATGTTTGTGATGTTTAGTCCTTTATACTCAGAGCCCCAAGGTCATGCAGGTGACCCCACCCCACCACACCACACCCTCACTTACAACCCCAAACCCCCAAAGCCTGAGACACCATGCTGCTTTGCAAGGGGACCAAGAAGAAGGCCGTACAGGGGCCTGCAGCCTGGATGGATGGATGGATGGATGGATAGATAGATAGATAGATAGATAGATAGATAGATAGATAGATAGATAGATAGATAGATAGATAGATAGATAGATAGATAGATAGATAGATAGATAGATGGATGGATGGATGGATGGATGATAGATGGATAGATAGATAGATAGATAGATTGATAGATAGATAGATTGATAGATAGATAGATAGATAGATTGATAGATAGATAGATAGATAGATAGATAGATAGATGGATAGATAGATAGATAGATAGATAGATAGATTGATAGATAGATAGATTGATAGATTGATTGATTGATAGATAGATAGATAGATAGATAGATAGATAGATAGATAGATAGGGGTGCATTTGCAGCCCAGTGATGATATTTTAACAGGCACGGTGGATTTTTTAAATTTATTTATTTATTTATTTATTTTACCGCCGCCTTGTTTACAACAAGTGGAACAGACAAAGTCACATTGGTGCAGGTTGGTGCGGGTCCGAGGCGTTAGCAAGGAGGCGGCGCGCGGCTCTTCAGACAGGTAAGCTCGGGGTTAATGGAATACTTACCGCTGTTGTAGTGTAGTGTGTCTCCGTGGCTCGTTGGGGATGGGAGGGTGGTGGGAAGATTCGGGGGGCGGGCGGATTTGGCGTCGAGGCGCGTCGGGCGAAGCCCCCCCCCCCCCCGGTTAACCGATGGAGCGCATCCCCTTCCTTTCGTCAGGCCTGGATTAGGAGGCGGCGGGACGGAGCCGCCGCACATACATCCTGCCCTTTTACCGAGGATTTGGTCACGGAACAGTTATTTATGACTCCGGCCGACACGCCAGGCAAATTATTCCTGGATTACATATATATAGACGAGGCCGGGGGAAGAAAATCAGCGTCATGAATCTGAATGAGATGGTAATGTTTCTTTTTTTTTTTTGGAGGAGGATGGGGGGGTGAATGATGTGATGGGACATTATTTCACAGCGAGGAGGAGGAGGAGGTGGAGGAGGAGGACGGGAGCAGTAATATGTCACACCTGTTAGCAGGATTTGTAACGTGGAGGGAAGGGATTGGCGGAGGAGCCTGGTCGGCATCGCTGGGCTTCCAAAAACAGGCCACGAACCACCGACGGGAAAAAAAACAAAAAAATAAAAAAAAAGCGCAAAACAACAGTTGCAGCCCCAGAGGAAAAAAAGTCTCCTTGTTTAGAACTTGTTTATGTTTAATCCGTGCGGCGTGAGGCGAGTCTAGCCCGGCGAGGGGGCCCCACCGCCGCACGCCACCGCACCTCCGAACGACGGCGTTGAGGCAAAAAATAAACATTTGGATACGACCGAGCCAAGAATTGATTGTGGCTTTGGGGAGGCTAGCGTCGTAGCCCGCGCAGCTTCGCCTAAGGCTGGAGCTTACCGCTGCTTTTATACATACTTTATTCCTACCTGTTTTCCACCCCGCATGTCTTGGAAGCGGCGCAATGGTCTCGGCCTCAGCAGCTCCCCCAGCAGCCCGAGCAATCTGTTTGAATCGGCCGGGTTGTGAATAAAACAAACCCCGCTCTTCTGCTCGGCTTAGTGTATAATGCAGGACCTCGCCACCGGTCATGAATTGACAAAGTCCACGTAGAGAGGCCGCGTCTCACCTCACCTGCTGGAAACAGCCGGCGCGCGCACACACACACACACACACACACATACACACACACACATGGAGCAGCAACCGTGTGGCGATAATGAGGTGGGAGGAATTGCATGACAGGAAAACAAAACAAAACGAGAGGTAGCGGGGGGTGGGGCGGAGGGGGCAACCCCAGGTGTAGGCGGGCAGAAAATGGGACATTATGTTGGGATGGAGGCGTCCCGTCCCTCAAGACAGCGGCGGCGGCTGAAGATGTAGCTGGACGCTAGAACCGGGTCAGGCGCTAACGCTAGCGCTAACAAAGCCACAGCCACCAGACTGAATATTTCATGGCTCCTCCGAGCACAAAAAGACTGCCGAACTGACCCGGCTCGTTTGGAGCTGAAGGTCACGACCTGGCGAGCTGTGGGCTGTGGTGGTGGTGGGGGGGGTACACCTCTGATATCTACCGGGTTGTGGGGGGTTTTCGCTGGTAGATTTTTTTTGTTTTTAGTCGCTCAATGGCTGCAGATGATTTGGGACTGGTTCCCTCCAGAGCACAGCTTCAGTATACTGATGCACATTTTTACAGGAGGCATAACAATAAAACATTTTTTAAAAAGTCTCTGCAAGGTGGCCGTGAATTCTCTTTTTCATCTCTTTTGTTGCCGCACTCCACTTGGCTTCTGCTAACGGCACAAAAGAGAACAACAGTGGCGGCGGCGGTTTATACCCTGCAGACCCTAAAGGGAGGCATTTAGCTCCGTGTGACTTTGTGTGCAAAGCAAACCCAAACTCCCAGTGCAGGGGGGGGGAGGTGGGGGGGAATAATAATAAAAAAAAACTCCAGGGCTGTCTCCAGACAAAAAGCAGCAGGATGGATGGATGGATGGATGGATGGATGGATGGATGGATGGCGGCGTCTGGGAAAAAAAAAAGGAAGAATAATAACAATACAACAACAAAAAACCCAAACCCTGGTGGTACCTCCGCTGCTATTCCCTCCCTAATCAATATCAAAAGCAACACAAAACGCACAGGGAGGGGAGGGGGTGAGGAGGGGGGCGGACGGGGGGGGGGCACACACGCTCATGAGAAATAATGCTAACATGCGCAAAAAGCAAACAAATGTCTTTTCTGGGGGTGGGGGGGCGCGTTGGGGAAGCGGGGTTGGGGGGGGGGGGGGGGGTTGCTGAGTTACGGCGCCATCTCCCCGTCTTTACCTGTCATTACCTGCTTTGGCTCCTAATGAGCGGCTCCTCCACACTCGGTCACATCACATTTGTTTTCCGCGAGTCCCTTTGAACAGCTGAGAGATATTGAGTCGCCTTTGATCACCCAATCCGTCTGAATTTCAAATCAGACACGGCGGCCCCTCCCACCACCACCACCAGCCCCCGTCGTCAACCCCCCCCCCCCACACACACACACCATATCTCCTGCGAGGTCGTCTCCACACTTTCAGTCACTGTTTTGTTTGTTTATACGTCAGCCGAGGGAGAGAGAAAGAGAAAAGACGATGGTGAGCGTGAGAGAAGAAGAGGAGGAGGAGGAGGAGGAGGAGGGCGAAGGGAAAGACGGAGAGGAATCAGACATATAAAGAAGCGTGGAGCCTCGCAGGGACGAGGAGGAGGAGGAGGAGCCAGCGCCTGGTATACATTTTGTTCATTAATGTTTATGAATTTAGCGTCGTCGTCGTCGTCGTCGTCGGGGGGGGGAGGGAAGAACAAAAGGCGAAGACGTCACCGCGAGACGGGAGTTGCTGTGAAAGACGCTCCTGCCTCTTTCTTTTCTTTCTTTTTTTTTTTATCTCTCCCTCTCTTTTTTTGTTCCCTGAGATTTGATTTGTTTGGAAGGCGGCCGCTCTTTTTAATGATGACCCTTGGCGTGCTGCGGCACCTGGGACCTCCCCCAGCGCGGGGGAGGCAGAGGGAGCCTCGTGGAAAATTAGCCCGTTCACATTTCAAACAGAATTGGGCCTGGACGCTGATCACAGTGCCCACCCCCCCCCCCCCCACCCCACCGGCCCCGCCTGCTCCCCCTGAACCCCCTCCACCGCCTCCGCTGACGGTCCTCCCCCCTCCCCCTCCTCCTCCCCCGGCGTCGTGACCGAGGGGACACCAGCGAGTCTTGGATGTTGTCCGGCCGCTGAAAGGTTCACGCCACCACCAGGGGGTGCGATGGGTCCCTTTGATGTCCGAGCCGGGGTGCAAGGGGTAGGCGGGTGGGGGGGGGGGGCTTGTCAAGGATCTAGGTTCTCTGGGAGGCCATCAGAGGAAGGTGGACTGAGGAACAGGAAGAAGCTCCGCCAGTCAACCAACTTTCACGCTCGTCTTCGGTAAAGACTTGAAACATCAACAACGTCCGGCAGAGTGAATGCACCTGCACAATCGAACTGAAAAAGTCGAGTCGGTGCGCTACATTGACTGTGTATGCATGCACAGCTTAATCGAGCTATGCTCAAAATTGGGTTTTCTCTTCTGATCGGACTTCTCTCCTTGTCCCCGTTTACATGCAGCTGAGAAAATCGAATAATTCATGGGAACGCGTCCTCCTCCACAACACTAGGGGGCGATATGAGTCTTTCCAGCGTGTTCATTTCCAGCTAACCTCTTTCGTCGCGCCACAACGAAACAACTGGAGCGCGATAGAACACCGGTGTCATGTCCGTGCTGGTCTTCAATGTAACGAGTTTCCTCACCCGCCAGCTGCACTGCAGATGCGCCACCCTCAGCGGATTGGTCAAAAATGTAAAAACATGCACAACATATTACTGGCGATTTTACAGTCGAACTCCACATATACAGCGAATACACTCCCGTAAGCTAGCGCTACGTACTGATGACATTTTTAAAAAAAAAGAAGAGGAAATACACTAACACGCAAATTTGTGTCAAGCTGCATTTCAAAACACAATATCTATCACCACAGCAAGCACAGCTTTCTTCAAGTATTAGTAAATGAAGTCAGCATCCAGGTAACATATTGCCCTGAGACAACTGGTTTCCCTCGGCCATCATGTTTTCTTTACTTTCATTAAAATCGCTAGTAGCATGTTGCATATGTTATGTTGTGATTTTTATTTAGATTTTTTTTGACGATCTGCTGATGGCGGCGTGGCAGCTGTTCGGTAAGGAAACCAATGGCGATTTGGATACAGCCAACAACGCTGTGTGCAGTTGGAGGGCTACAACAAAACCATGCCTTTGATTTGACACTTTGTGCCGTCACTGCGGTGACCGACCCGGACCCCTCGTTCTTGGTGCATACGGGTTCGGAGAACAGCCTGGTGGGAGGGATTTGTAATGGCAGTGTATGGAGCTTCAGTGAAAGCAATGAAACGTAAGTACCAATTCCTTTTCTTGTGTTCATGAAAGAGTTTTGAACACTTAATGGAGAGACAGTCTCCGAATAAGGCGCAGATGTGAAGGTGTTTTGAGCTTCCAGGAAGTAGCTACGGGCACCAATTCAACTCCGGGTGAGAAGTGCCAGTATTCTGCATAAATTGACGAGTTGCGCAGAGCGCCGTGTCGTCGCAAACTCTTTCTGGAGGACACAAATTAACTGAAAAGGTTTGCGTGCTGTTTCTGCAAAGGCATTGTGTCCTCAGTGATACGCAAACTGGTGAAAGCGCCACGAATCGAAGGAGCTCGTGTCCTGATTGCTTTTGTTCTGGGGGCAGACGCTAGCGCAGGGGGTGTGGAGCATGCGCACACGCATTGCGCACATGAAGGAGGAATTTGAATTCCAATCGCATTATCTGGCCGTCTTAATCGGAGTTCACCGACTCCAATCGGTGTTCTCCAACTTTGATCTTAGTCGGACTGACGTGTTTACAAGCACTTCAGATGTCCAGTCATAGTCGGAGTAAGGCAACAATTCGGTTTTCTCAAGTGTCATGTCAACGTAGTGATTGTGGAGCGTGATGGCTGATTTCAAGACACACCAATCACCACGGCACCTGGCGTGCAAAGATACACAATCAAAAGAGTCGAACAACTGTGGCTAACTGTGGCAACAAATGTTCTGACTCTGCAGAGACTCCGTCAACCAACGCCTCTGGTTCATTTGAAAAAAAACTTTTTTTTTTTTTTTTTACCCCCAAAAACAAAACTAAAAAAAATGTGTGTTTGTGCGTGTGTGTGTGTGTGTGTGTGTGTGTGTGTGTGTGTGCGCTAGCAACATGGCGACAAGGAAAAAAACCTAATCAAAGTTGAAATGTTTATCCTTTGATCTGAACCATGTGCATGAATGGCGGATCAATTATCCCAGTTCAAAAATTAATGGGAGCGCCAGAAACTTTTAGCCTCTGATGAGCGAGTGCGGGGGGCATAATTATCTCGCAGCGTGTGTGTGTGTGTGTGTGTGTGTATATGTGCATGTGTGTGTGTGTGTGTGTGTGTGTGTGTGTGTTGCGTGGGCTGTGCAGGCAGATGGAAGACGGTCTCAGCGAGGGGAATACTGGAGATCTGAAAGCGTTTTAGAAACAATTAAAATCTTTGATGGTTTAATCTGTTCACATCAAAAGCAACAATCCCTCTGTTTGATTTTCTTTTGATGACGCACCATAAAACCAATTAGGGGGGCCGACTGTTAGCAAACAGTGACGCAAGGCGTAGACGGAGGCAGAAGCTCGTTCCACACGTTCCATGCCCATATTTTATGTTTTTGCTTTTTTTTAATTGCAGTTTTTAATGAGAGTTTTTATAAGTTTTTAGTTTTTAATCGGAGGAGGAGGTTTAGCGTCAACGCCAAGTCAGCCCTGGAATTTCAAACGTGGAGCGCCACAGTTCCATGGAAGTGCCTGGGAAACGCTATTGTGGAGCCGCTCGGCCGCCGTCTTTTTGTGCATGTTCATTAGATGGCTAATCACAGGAGGGGGAAGTTCACAGGCAGGGATTAGAAGAGCCAGGGCTGCTCGTTGGCATTCCGGCGGCGCCTCGTCCGGTCACAACTCACACTCAGACTCAGATCCCCTTTTCCCTTTTTCTCCCTCTATCTCTATTGGAGGTAAATATATGTATATATATATATATATATATATACAAAGTAAAAGAAATTAAAGCTGCAAGCAGCGTCTAAGGAACTGAGGTTGCTGTGATCCGCCAACCCCTGCCGTCCTCTGATGCCCCTGATGACCCCTGATGACCCCTTACGACACCTGTCGTTGATGCCGTTGTTGCCACAAAACCCTTCAATAAGTTTTCTGCGATGTGACCGAAAGGACCTGTTTACACAAAGACGGGTTTCTCTGAAAACGCAGAAATATTTAGTCGGTTCAGCCTAGCGTTTTCATGCCGTTTAACCGCCGTTTTCACTGAAACCGCACATTTTCAAAAACACTCCTCAGGGTGGATACGTTTGGAAACACCGTCTTGCCCGGCTTTGTGTAAACACAGAAATCGTCACCTGGGTTTGAATCCTGGTCTCCACCAGGTGAAAGTTATCAGTCTTTTAAGGTCAAGATCAGAGAGAAGGTCAAGAAAATCAGGCGTCACCACATCAGGACAGTTAGCTCATGTTGCTAGGAGCTTGACTATGGCACACCTGGTTGTGGGTTCAATTCTCCTCCAACCTTATATAATATTGGATATATTTTTGATTGCTTATCTTCTATGGAGTGGGAGAATGCAAAATCACAACATGTCGGAAATATTAGGTTGGTTATAGTATGTTGTCTATTTTCTGTTCCTGGTTTTCCACACCGGAATCAAGACTTCAACCAACTGGGCTAAACTCCTCCTGCTGTTGATGTATAAAAGTAACTCTCTATATAACAACACTGGAATTAATCGCATTAAACAAATCAGAATCTCAAAAATGGGTTTAGAACTATTTTTGTAGACCAGGAAGTGAATTGAGGGTCATTTTTTTCGCCCTGGCGATGTCTATTGCTCGGGCTCGGTGATTTAATGAAATGCGTTTCTTGAAATTAACGGCAGGTCAAAGGCTCCTCGGCTCCTCCTCCTTCCGAAGCCCCCGTCGGTTCCCACCAACCAGACGCCACTAACAAGTGTTTTCACAGCTTCCCTTCCCAGGATTGACTTCCCTGAACGTACAGCGTCTTTTTTTTTTTTTTTTTTTTTCTTCTTCTTTCTTTTTTTCTGATCTTTTTATTTATTTATTTTTTTTCAATTTACACATCCTTCAGTGGAAGTTCAATGCGGACTTCCGAGATTTGAGCCGGGCCGCTTGTTTTACATCCGGCCCTAAAAGCGGTGTAAATTGAATTCCATTGTACGTCCCCGACAGTGACTACAAGTGTAAAGTGGCGTGTACAGAGTTGTAGGTACAGCTCCTCTGGGGCCCCGCCCACCTCCCCCCCTCTCAGCCCCTCCCTCACAGCTCCATCAAGGAACCCGGCCGGCACCAGGAAGGAAAAAAAAGAAAGAAAACAATCAATAAGTCACACGGCATCACTGCATCCCGGGAACCATTCGGCCGTAAATTAGCTTGACACTGGCGATGAGAAAGGAGGTGGGGTCTGTCTGCGCCCCCCCCCCACCCGGCCCTCCCCTCTTTCCCCCCTCCTGAGGAGAGTCAAGCACCAAACGGGGAGCGATTGAATGCGATTGAATGCAAAGTGCTCGTTTTCTGGCTGCTGACTTTTCTGCAAGCCTGCAGCCCCCCAGCTCAGCCCCTCCCTCCCACCACCACCACCACCACCACCACCTCCGACCCCTGGAGGCGAGACCAGCAGAAACCCGCCTCACATCACAAGGTGTCATATGAAGGAAAAAAAAAAAAAAAAAAAGCCCCGTGTCACAAAAAGAAAAGGCAGTAATGGTTGCCAAAGATGTGGCAGCACTTTTTCTTTTTTCTTTTTCTTTTCTTCGTTCCCTCCCTGTCCTCCTCCTCCTCCCCCACCCCTGTTGGTTGGGGTTGTACTCTATCAGAGCGGAGCCGCGCTCTCAGGCCCCGCCGTGCGGAGGCGGGATTTGATCTCGGTGCCTTTGTGACACTTTGGGATGAGGGATAGCGGTTAGTGCTGAACAAGTGACTCGCTGCGCCTGATCAATGGCGCTCCGCCGACAGGCCCCCGCCGAGGAGCCCAGGAGTTATGGGATGGTACCTCGGCGCCGCTCAAAAGCTCCGCCCCTCCGCCCCTCCACCCCTGCCTACCGCCACCCCTCACTCCCACCCCCTTTTCCCACTTTCCCACTTTCACGCTTGTTAATGGCAAGTCATCTCTTTCTGTCTCTCTTTTTTTTTCTCCTTCTTTCTTTTTCATCCCTTTGCCGAGAGCTCAAGGTTGCAACAGGGGCGCACGCGCGCGCACACACACACACACACACACACACAGACTGTATGGTGACCTGCTGAACATGTCACATACTGTACGACAGTGTTTTTTTCCACGATAAAATACAATTTTGACGTTCAGGCGGAGACGACCTGATTCTCTGGACGGGGGGGGGATAGGGAGCAAAACTCACCACAGTGAGACCTGGAAATCGAACCCGTCACCTTCTCGCTGTGACCCGTGTGGCCTGATTCTTGTGTGAAAAAAGTCCTTTGTTTGAAGTTATGTGACAGAACTATTTAGGCCTGAGTTCCTGGAAGGAAAAGAAAAAGGAAGACATAAAATAAAGGGGGGGGCAGGTGAAGGACGTGCGATGGTTCTCTCTTGCTTGTATCAATTCGTTGCTGGAGGTCTTCAGCGTCTTCAGCCGAGCGCCAAGCAAAAACCCTGAGTGTAACTCAGAGAACCTCAATGCCGAGTGACCGTGAAGTCCAGAATATCGTCAGTCTTCCGCGAATTTTCAGCTTAGCATTAGCATTAGCATTAGCGGGCTAGTTTCTGGCTAGCAAAGTGACTTAAAAAAAAATGGGCTGCAGTTCCAAAAGGCAGTTTTCCTCGAGAGGGTCACATGGTTCACGCCATCATGACGGCGGGAGGGAAAAAAAGGCATCGAGGATCAAATGGCGGGCGAGCAAGGGAGGGATCAAAGAGAGAGAGGACACGCGGCCAGACAAGCTTTTACCGAGGCTACCTTCAAAGTCAAATGTGACGGAGGGCAGCGGGTCGGGGAGCAATCATCTCCACGACACCGTCGCGCAGCAGGCGGCGCCACTTCCTGCCAGCGAGGGGGTTTGACCACAAGGGGTCGATGGGAGGAGGGATGGGGGGGGGGGGGGGGCGCCCCTTCATCGATAACGGCCGACGGGTGCTTCTTCCTCTGGGCGCTGACGGCCGCTGTCAGCGTACAATAAAAATATAAAATCCAAGGGGGCCGAGTGTCAGAGAGCGTTTGACATCTGTCCTAATCAGGCACAGTCAAACTATGGCCGGGTGGTCATCTGTGGCCTGTTGAGCTTTTTAATCAGGCCTGTCAAACTTGAAGTAATGATACTAATAGTACGTAAGTCATAAAATAGCTGTATTTCATCATTTTTTTTGATGTTTTAAGAGTCATTTCAGTAAAGCCCTAAATACCGGGGGGCTTCGAAGACAGATATTTTGTTGTCACGCTTTTGTTCATTTTCAATTGGCATGGCGCTACTGGCGGCGGCGTGAGGTACAGGCAGAAGCAGGGAGGCAGGGAGTCGGGAAGGCGAGCACGGGGCCCCGTCCCTGGCGTGATTCTCCGTCCCCGTCGAGGAGCTCCCGCTAATTAGCTCGGAGGCTAATTAAGATTAGCGTCTACGTCGCTCACCTCCCCACCTCCTCCCCCCAACCGCTCCCTGCTGACCTGAGAGCTCTCCCGTCGAAGCGAGGCGGCGGCCTTCAACAGAGCGGAACATGCTAGCGTGCTAAAGCTATTAACCCTGACCCTGGCTACTCAACAGCCTCAGACCCCCCCCCTGCCCCCCCAGGGTTACATCTGGCTCAGCACTGGACCAGTACCAAGTCTCTCGGCGGGGCAGGAAGACGGAATACTAGTGAGCCCAAAGCTAATGATTCGACTAATCAGCCCCCATTAGCTCCCGTCTCTGATTCGCTAATGCGCCAACCTTTTACCGCTTTTTTTTTTTCTTTTTCTAATGCTTCTCACGTAGCTGCCTTTGACTTTTAAGAAAAAATGAGGAGAAGGGAGGGGGGGAGGAAACGCTTATTTTTTATTTTTTATTTTTTTTAAAAAGGGCGTTGGAGACTCTTTTTTTTCCCCGAGAGTCCTCGCTTTTTTTAAAGACTCCTTCATTATAAAAACTGTTGTCTGTTTTTGCGCAGCGTGGTTCCATGCGCTGTGATTACCGGGGAGCCGCCTGTCACATCCAGCTCTCGCTCAGTGCTTGTCAAGGCCTCCCGCTGATTGGCTGCTGCTGCTGCTCACATGAATGTTTCCTGGAAAAGAGAAAGACAACAACATGATCATTTCAAGGTGCGAAAAAGAGGAAAAAACAAATTCACTTCGCACTATTATGAGTTCCAGTTTTTTTGTTTTTTTTTATATTTTGGCTACCTTCAAAGTCTCTGGTTCAAAGTTGCTCTTAGTTTTTTTGTTTTTTCTGTTTCGCTTTTTGTGTGGTGCTTCAGATTGGCGACAGCAGCGTCTAAAAAATGTCAAACGCGCAGCGGCGTCCCCACAGCGTATATCAGCATTACATTAGTGCCGACGACACGTTGTGAATGCTAACAAAGCTACGTGACTGTCAGCAGTCGCAGCGGCAAATGCCAGCGCCGCTGATGATGCGTGTCAAGTTTTACACGGCAGAGACACAAAAAAAACACACATCAAACGGTGCCAAATAACAAACACATATATACCAACCAACCACCTCCCACCCCACCCCACCCAACACCCCCCCGGTGGCGGGTAACGGGTAGCGGCTAGCGCAAATGGTCGTTATCGCAATTCATCCAAGAGTGTGTCAGAAAATAAATAAACAACTCAAAAAATGCATGTATATATATATCCAGTTAGTTCATGACAGGCCGTCTTTAGCCACGTTAGCATTGTTGCTAATAAAAGCACTCTATTAGCTTGGCTAGCAGACAAAGAAACCTAGGTTTTTGTTGTTGGTTTTTCATTTTACTCCAACTTTAGTAGAGGCTACTTCCTGTTACTGATAGCCGTGCTACATGCTATTTAACAGCAGCACGCTAATGTGCTCAAACGGGATATGGTTGCGTGTCAATATACAGTTAACCGCATTGTGTCCGCTCGTACCCTCAAACCCTTGAGGCTTTGCGTCTTGAATCACAATTACGGCAACACTAACGTGCTGTTCCGCTAGTTCACACTGTACAATTGCAAAAATTATAATTTGCTCAATAAGACGAAACGAAAGAATGTTTTATTAAAACTCTCTTTCTGTTGAATACAAAGGAGGATTTTCTGTTCTTTCTTTTTTTTCATCTTATGTATTTCTTTGCTAAATCAAAATGAGGCACATTAAGCAAATTAAAGCAGTGGTACAACGCCGCGCGCGTTCAGATGAGAGCGCGGAGGGAGCGGCTTTTGTTTGCGCGTCTGTTTGATCAGGTTGAGGCAGAGGACAGATTAATATTGTATAAATGAATTTATTGTGTAATGTGAGCGATCAAATTAATTAAAGGGGTCCACAGCTGTTGGAGGCGAGCGGGGCCATGAATTTTTCAGTGCTACCACTTCTCCCTAAGATTTTACAATAAATATTTCTGGAGGTCTTGGATGAATTTTTCATGGCTGAGCGGGGGAGATGAAAGGCGAGCGAGGGATCCAGGGGACGGCGGCTCGGCGCTGCTGACACACCACAGAGAGGTGCATCGGCTCCAATCTTTATCAATGGGGGCCCTGGCCGGCGCTATTGCTTTAATTAGCCTGCTTTGTCAAGCGCTCCTCCATCAATAAAGAAGACCTTGGACCATGTGTTTGGGCTGAAGGAGGAGGAAGAAAAGGAGGTGTGTGTGTGTGTGTGTGTGTGTGTGTGTGTGTGTGTGTGTGTGTGTTGTGGGGGCTGATATGAAGGAGACCTTCTTTTTTTCTTTTTTTTTTCACGCTCTCCTACTTTCAGAGAGGAATCGATGCAAACGCCAACGGAGCAGCGGGACCAATCTGGTCACGCAAACAAAACCTACAACTCTACTAACGTTCGCTACCGGGGGATTTGTGTGATGATGTCACACGCAAGACCGTATCCACTCGCCCCGCCACAGTTCCCCCACCTCACCTGTTCATCTTTGATATCCACTCTGGTGACAAATCAATAAATGATCAATTCCTGCACGCCTGCGTCCGTATCGTAGCGGCTGAACGTGCTGCGTATTTACTGATTTGCACGCAAAACAACTCGTGCGTTTCACCCTGGATTTGGAATTCTAGGGTGGGAGCATCCTGCAGTGTAACCAACTCAAGAGATACAGACATCCGTTTCGGTGGCCGATGTATCAGCAATACCTCCAAGGTGGAATTGCATCGTGTTTTGGGGTTTTTTGGGGGCCTCGCTGTGCTAATACGTAGGTAGCAGAGGCGCTGCTCTCGGTGCTCAAGGTGCTCGAGGTGCAGAATCTCAGCTTTGTATGTACGACTGAGACTTGTTTTGGTTCCAAATAAGCCGTGAAAGAATTGAACACACGGCCAAACAAAGAAGTCTGGATGTATCATCCGCATAGTTAAGAACTTTTTTAGATATGCTAGTTAAGAACTAGCATAACTTCACAAGGGGGCAGCAGACAGCACACCCTATTGACCCGTAATTGCCTAATTGAAGAAATTAAATGAGAAAAATATCATCATCATCATCATCATCATCATCATGCATCAGGAAAGGATCTAAGAAGACACCCGGAGTGAGACACATTCTCAACCCGCTATTTTCCAACTCTTTTCTGCAGCTCTAGTCTGGATCTTTAGCTGCTCTGTACCTTCATTAGCTGCTAACTGCACCTGCTGCCTGTTTGGTTTACAGCGAGCGCAGGCAGCGAGATGCAGCTCCAGGAACCAAAACAACGTTCTTGTGAGGTTTGTAAGAGGAGGGGGAGAGTCTCGACAACTCAGGGAAATCGTTGTACAAAATTGCAAAATAAAAAAATAAAATAAAATAAAAATAAGTTCTTAGCCGTGTTCCAAATAACATTCGGTGCATTGGCAGACTTCAGTGTGTGGTGCACTAATCCTGACATGTGTACCAGAAATGACATCCGTGATTTTTTTTTTCTCTTATTTTATAATTTTAGAGCTAAAGCAGCATCGCTGACATTTTGTCACATACGAAAAAATCTGCACTACAAATTTGTCAGCTCAAGAAAATGTTCCGCTATAGCTAGGCTTTAAGGATACTAAGGTCAGCTAGCAAAATGCTAACAACACTGTGCTAGTGGATATCTCTTCTTCTTCTTCTTCTTCTTCTTCTTCTTCTCCTGTTTGTGTAATTCCACAGTCAGGACAAAAAGGCCCAGAGAAAACCGCTCCAAAATACAGGAAATGGAAATTATAGCGACGTCTCAACACTAGCATGATTGTAGGAGATAACCAGTCATAATCAGGATGTTTTCTATTTATCATCTTTTTCTTAAGTGCAACGTTTGGGTTTTTACATCAACGTCTCATTTGCCATTGAACGTGGAAAAATTGAACTGCACAGAGCTGCACCTCAAACCAGAGCCTTCCACATCAATATGCTAATGTGCTTTGCACCCTCAGCGTTCTTCCCCTCTCCTTCTTCTTCTTCTTCTTCTCCCTCCTCGGATCTATTCAGCCGACAGAGAAAAAATAAAGGGGCGGCTCCTGCCAGCACTTAGCACCACCGATTGTTTAATTCTGTTATATTCTGGCCCAATCAATGACTCTCACTTCAAAGCCATGGGAAGAAGGAAGAAGAAGAAGAAGAAGAAGGAGAAAAAAAAAAAAAACACTCCCCGCATCCAAAGTCCATTGATCAGCTCTAATACAAGTCATTAACATACAAGTTGTTAACAAGTGGAGCCTCTGTACTGTATCTCAGAATCAAGAGCGCCATCGATGAAGCCATTTTAGGACTTTTAACGTCTTAGGAACTCCTCCGCTGCAAGAGCGGGATCAGCCGGCCTGCTTACACCGCCGCCTCCTTCCTTCTTCCTCCTTCCTGCTGCTGTTTCCTTCCCTCCAGCCCTCACCCACCGCCCCGCACAGCCACTCAGCTTCAAACCCATCGGCCACTTAGCTTGACGTAGCACGAGAGCGGCCCGTGTGCTTTGCTGATGATAAATTCATAAGCCCAAACTGAGGGGAAAGGATCCTACAACCTCGCCAATGGCCGGGGTTTTGCTCGGCGGCTGTGGCGGCCGTATCCTTTTCACCAACAGAAATAACCCGGCTGGCGGTCGGTCGGTCGGTCCGCTGGTCCGCGGCCGGTCGCTCAGTCGTTAGCGTAAAAGGGCCATTTTAGCCCCGACGGCGAGGACGGTGGCGAGCCTGGAAGGGAGGGCGGGGCTGGTGGGTTGGGGGGGGGGGGGACAATCCAGCAGCCTGTGATAGCCCCGCCTCCACACACACACACACACACACACACACACACACACACAGCACTTGCCAACGCAGCAAACGCATACGCGCATCTCCGCCCCTGCAAGAAGAAGACGAAGAAGAAGAAGGAGGAGAAGAAGGAGGAGGAGAAGAAGAAAAAAAGAGAAGCTAAATCAAGGCTTTGAAAAACATACAGCGTCTTTAATAATTCAGGCATCGGTGGGTTTGAATGGCCTCTTTAGCCAAGAAATATAGCGGCTCCTGATATAAGATCGCTCCCTCAGGGGCCCCACTGAAGCGCACTCACTCCTGCTGCTGCTGCTGCTGCTGCTGCTGCTTGAGATGCAACTACCTGCCTGATTACATTAGACAAGGGGGGGGAAAATGGAATGTAAACAGAAACAAGAGAGTTAGTTAGGGGGGCGGGGGGGGAGGGGGGTAATTAATTATATATTTTTAAATGGTTGCACGATTTAAGAATGAAAAGAAAAAATGTAATATACATATTTTCTATCCGGAATGTCTGAACTTGCAGCGCAGCCGGCGAATCAACGGCAAAGTTTTGCAGCGGAGCAATTATTGCAGCTGACGAGCATCTTTACTGCGGCTGTGGACGAAACACGGGATTGTAAATATTTAACAATCTTTGCACCCAACGCACATTCATATTTCATCAGGTTTCTTGCAGTTTATACTCTAAGCAAAGTGTCGGGCTGCATAATTATTTCAGTTTAGCAATTTTTTTTTTTCACGCGCCCCCCCCCTGAAAAACCCACCCTTTCCCCACCCTCCCACCCCCTGCACTTTTCTCTCCCAGCCTATTACTTTCATAAATACAGGAATTTGAGCTGCGGCTCCTCGGAGGGCTAATTTGAGGAAAAAGCAGGCATTAATTAACAGGGGGGGGGGGTGAGACGGAGGAGGAAGAAATCCCTAAGTAAGCGAGCTGTTGGCAGATATCAAGGATGATTTTCGCCTTCAAAGGAGGCGGCGGATGGATTTGAGAGGATGCGGCGGTTTAATCAATACTGTTGACTCCCGAGGTTGGCAGGTGCGCTCGGCCGGCGCGCGTCTCAGCGGAGACATTTCCATCATTCAGGAGGAAGGAGGGAAGGAGGAAAAGAAGAACGTGGAAACCGACCAACCAACCCCCAACACACACACACACACACATTTTTTTTTAACTCCCTCCCCTTTAATTCAAGATTTTTCATTATTATTATTATTATTATTATTAGTAGTAATAATAATAATAATAATAATAATATATTCTTTATTTTTTCGCTCTTAGAGGAACAAATCTGGCAACCCTGCTGAAATATTCATCCATTTCCCCGTCTTGACCCACAGTCGTCCCAGGCATGGTGTACGTGTGTGTGTGTGCACGTGCACGGCCTCCGAAACCTTTTGTTGTAGCAGGACCTCCATCTGCGTGTCGGTCCATTCTCACATCCAACGTGTGCTATAGTGAAATAAATATCAAGCTCCTAAATATTTCAGTGCGTTCTAGGAGTAAAGTGGAAGTGTTTTTCCTGACAGGAGCCTCCTGCAACCCCTCCCACCACCAGCACCACCACCACGCCCCCTCTACCACCCCACCACCACCCTCAACCCCCTCGCCACCGTGAAATGCATTGTGTGCAGCGGCCGAGCCGATCCATCACTCGGCATCTGGCGGGAGAAAAAGCACTTTCCTACGGTGGCGGCGGCAGCAGCGGTGTGTGTGTGTGTGTGTGTGTGTGTGTGTGTGTGTGTGTGTGTGTGTGTGTGTAGTTCTGCCAGTGTTGCTGTTTCAGCGGCACCCCGGAGACCTGACTGATGGACACTCTGGTCATCACTCTGGTTGGAGCTCTGGGACCCCCACCCCCTCACCTCACCCCACCCCTTCCCTCATGACCACCTCCTCCTCCTCCTCCTCCTCCTCCTCCTCCTCCTCCGTCGTCTGGCTGCAACCTCCAGCTTGTTTCACTCACCTCTGCTCCTTTTGTCCCAGCAGTGTTGTTGTGCACTCCTCTTCCAATCCTTTACTCTTCCTTCACTCCTCCTCACTCCTCCTCGCTCCCTCTTCTCCCTCTCCTCCTCCTGCACTCCTCCTCTTCCTTGTCCTTTTCCTCCTCTCCCCCCTCCTTCTTCTCGCTAACTTGACAGCCGCGGCTGCTCCACCTGCTCTGCTCTCCTCCTCCACTCCAGGTCTCAGGGCCCCTCTTGGCCCGTTAAGGCAGGAGAAGCTGCGGCTAGCAGTCGTTAGCGCCAGGATTAGCTTGGCCTCCTTGTGAAGGGATTTTTCTCTCTCTTGCTTCTCATCCTGCCTCGATTTCACATGACAGAAGTGTGTGTGTGTGTGTGTGTGTGTGTGTGTGTGTGTGTGTGTGTGTTTCTCTTTTTCCGGGACAAATTTGAGATTTGATTTCCAAAACGTTTGCTCGTCTCTGCTAAACGCAATGAAGCCGGTGGGGGGGGGAGTAGGAAGGGGTTTGGGGGGGAAAAAAAGCAAAAAAGAAGAGGGGTGCAGCCGCCGCTGGAGAGGCAAAGTGGGCCGGAAGGCAAAATCTAGGTGATGCGTATGTTCGCCGCTGGGTCTTCCAAGGGAAGGTGGGATCTGACAAAAGAGATCTGTACAACAGGAAAACCCTCCGCTCTGCTCCAGCATGGGATATTAAGCCCCCCCACCCCAACACACAGACACACACACACTCCACCCCAGCCACCCCCCACTCCCTAAGATAAAGATTCCTCCCCTTAAAACACGTCTCTCATCTCATCTTTTCATCCCGTCTTCTTCTTCTTCTTCTTCTTCTTCTTCCGCCGTGGCAGCAGAAATTAGCCGCTGATAAAGCCAAACAGCCTCCTCTCTCTCTCTCTCTCTCTCTCTCTCTCTCTCTCTCTCTCTCTCTCTCTCTCTCTCTCTCTCAGACCTCCGGCTCCCCGGTGCAGTCCCAGCTCGCCGTCCCTCGGGTGTTTGTTCAAAAGGAAGGAACTCGGCGCTGCCTCCGGGGGATGTTTAACTCATTGCAGTGGCAAGTATTTAGAGAGAAACTCAACAAGTTTCCCTGGCTGTCAGCGCCGGGGATCCAACTGTCAGCCAGAATTATGTCTGCCAGCCGTCTGACGTGAGCTAATGACCAATTGCGTCATTTTTAGCCAAGAAAAAGAAGAGGAAGAAGAGGAGGAGGAGAAAAAAAAAGCCATTGATGAGAACTAGGCCAGGCGGCGCTGCGTTTTGTTTTTTGCGGGGTTTTTTCCTCTCTCCCGCCGAGCCCCCTTTTTTTCCCCGTTTGAATTTGAACCGCCGCAGCTAAGTGCATTAAGTGATGCTGATTAACTGAGATTATCGCCACAGCCGGGACGTGATTCCGGTTTGGATGGCGGTGCATAAATTGAGGCAGAGCAAACAGTTTGAGTGGCTGATTAATAATTAAACGTCAGCCGAGGGTACATCAATAAAGTGGTAATGAAGAATATTTGTGCGAATTATCTCTCCCCTCATCCAGGAAATGTGTCACTCCTTTTAGCAGCATTTAGCGCCGGATCGCCTTGTTTCTGTTGTTCTTCCTGGCGCCACTCGAGGCTATTTTGAGTCTTAATCCTGACGTTTTTGTTGTTGCTGTTGTTGTTTTTGTACGTGATGTCACTTTTGCCGCTGACGAAGACGTCAAGGGTCCAGCTGCGCACCCAAGATTGTGTCTCAAAGCGTCTGAAAACCCATTTTTCACTCACTCACAGGCGCCAGCGCTAACGCTACGCTGCTAATGACGCTATCACTGCGTTTGCTTCTCTTCATCGACACAATTTCCCCCCTTTTTGCCCCTCCTTTCCTTTTTTGCCTTTTCATCCAGAAAACCTTGGCGGGCTGATCCGTGCAACCCTCTGGCTACGCCGGCTCGGGTTTAAAATTACAAAACGCAACCACAGACTAAAACACACAAAGCAGAGCACACACACACACACACACACACACACACACACACACACACACAGCCGCCTAGCATCCTGCAGCGGCCGTCTCAAAACTGAGTCTCTGGTGCCCTCTACCTTCCAGTCATGGTGGCACTGGTTGGAAAACAAAACAAAAAAAAAAAAACACTAGAGTTCACGAACCAAATCTGAGCCGGTGTTCTGCTGTTTCCATCCGTGTTTGAGGTTTCCTTTAATCATTTAGCTGACATTTCTTTAAAAAAAAAAAAAAAAAAGAAATCTATGGCAACCTGCGAGTTATTGAAGCAGGGCAGCCGTGGATGGACGTAGGTTGCAAGACGCTGATGCCGTCAGTGATGCTGAAGATAAATTTATATACTTTTTTTTCTCTTTGCAACCGCGATGCACCACTTTTGATATTTTATTTACAACGGTGTCTGCGGGTCACTCTTCTCTGGAATAAAACTGTTCCTTTGTTCTGCCTTTTTCCAACACGGTCTGTGGCATGTTGTGTCCACCCGGAGCACCGTTGACCTTCCACGAGGCAGCTACCTGGTTAAAGAAGTCCATTTTCAAGGCTGCTCCTCGCTCGAATCAAAACTCCATTATAGATTTTACCTCCAGGGGAACCCAGGGCTCACAAGGTCCTTGGCAATTTTACCTGAGGAAGAAGCTAAAAGGATTTGAATCTCCCAGGATGAGCCGCCGAAGAGGAGGAAGGAGGGGAGTGTGGTGTGTGTGTGTGTGTGTGTTGGGGGGAGGGGGGTGTGAGGACCGAGAAGAGGGTGGGATACGCACCTCAGGACCCGAGCCCCCTAATCTTTCTCTTGCCAAGCAGGGAGAAAAGGAAGAGAAAAAAAACAACAACAACAAGAAGGAGCAGGAGGAGGAGGAGGAGGAGGATGGGGGTAAGAAAAAAAAATAAATAAAAAAATGAAGATTCAGACATGGTTCAGTGGCACTGAACCCCAAACATCAGGGCCTGCAGAAGAAGTGGTGTAGGAGCCAGAGAAATGTTGAAAGACGTCAAGGTGGGGAAGAAGGTTCTGCCGCCAGGGGAGCCGCTCTCCAACAAGGCTTCCAACACATTTAACATATATATATATATATATATATATATATATATATATATATATATATATATATAAAAAAGGAGGAGCCAACGAAAACAACAACAAAAACAACAAAAACAACAACAATGGCCCCCTCCGTGCTGACACCATCCCCAACCGCTAGCGCTAACAAGACAGATGGAGGCCAAAGATGCAGACGGATCACATCAGGACATCTGTCACTTCATGGCAACAGCCTGCTTAATAAGTGACAAGGCTTCCTCACCCCTGGGCACAAGACGGGGGGAGGGAGGGAGGGTGTGGGTGAGTTTGGGGTGGGGGCAGGGGAGGAGCAGAGGGTGTGCAGTGTCTCCGAGCATCAGCCGTCAAAGTCCACTTTTTTTTTTTCTTTCTTTTTTTTTTGCGACAACTTGTCCCAATTATGGCCAATCACAGCCAATATGTGGCCTTGGTTATCAAAGCTTGGGCCCCCCACCAACGTCTCCGCCACCCCCCAGTGGGTGCTCATGGGAGGAGCGTTTGGTCCCCCTTTTTTTTTTTTTTGCACAATACTGTATGTATGTCTTCATTCAAGGGAGGGCAAGGGAGGTTTTAGTAAGGCTGCACAGAAAGAACGGTGCCCTGCAGCAGGAGTCATCCCAACTTTATCGTGCGAGTCATCAGCAAGCGTTAGCAGCGTTAGCAAGGGCGCGAAAGTGCTGTCGCTGAAAAATCTGCCGCCATTCCTCGGAGGCATCATCAGAGGAGTGGCGGGGATTCAGCACATGAGTTTAGCTTCTTCAGAATATTTTCCCCAAGGGTAGGGTTTTGTTTGTCGAGCATCCGTGTTGGAAGGATCCCGTAGAAAAAAACCTTTAGGAAAAGAGGGATATTGAGAGAGGGTTGACATGGTGGCGCCTGTTGGCTCCCAGCAAAATAGTTGAGAGTTAGCGAAGAGCATGACACTACCTGGTCATTTGAAAGGTGAGGACTTGCATTCAACTAAAATTTTAATTAATTTAAATATCTTTTCCACAGTTTGAAGAATCAATGCTAATCCCCCAAAATCACTTCCTGTATTTCATCTTCGCCTTCCTCTTTGGTCCTTAAGGGCAGCCTGTAGACGCTCCCTGTTTAAGTCACAACTATAAGTAATTGTATGTTTATGGAATCCTATAACAGACAGAAAATGCTTCGTATTTGGATATTTTTTGGCCCGAGGGACGCGAGCAAGTTTATCAGACCTGAAACATTTCCAACCATTTCACCATTAGTGTAGCCTTTCTTTGTGTTTGGTTGAGTATGTTTTTCAGCCGCTTTGGGTTGAACCAGAAAGCAGACAGCCGGTCGTTACAGTGATGAAATGTCTCCCGGTTGACAAGCAGAAACTTTGACCATCGTGAAACAGGATTCACAAATTTTTGGAGCCCGTCTGGCTCGCGTTAGCATTTTCCTCAGGTTGCAGAACGGTCGGATTAGCCAGCTGTTAATCTGATGACCATTTCCTACAAGCGCAGTGTGGCAGTGTCACCCTGTGAGGGGAACACGTGCACTGAGTGTTTGTGACGAGCGCTGATCCCAAGGAAGTAATGAAGGCAGGAGCTACAGGCACTGTTTTTTTTGTGTTTTTTTTTATCCACCTGATGGCGGATTTCTAACAACCCGAGTGTCAGGCTGCCTTAAAGTCATGTGTCTCCCGCATCCTCTCAGCCGAAGTGCTGAGTGCCTCAGTGCCCAATTTCCCAGAGGGCCGAGGGGCAGAATGAGACAATGTGAGAGCCTCATGTGATTCTCTGTGTAAGCCTGAATACCAACGGACCAAAGCACAAAGCTAACAGCAAGTAGAAGCAAAACATACACTGTTAATACCCACAAACAAAAACAGAAAATAAAAGAGCAAGAGATGGTGGGGGGGCTGCTTCTTGTTCTTGTTCTTGTCTTGGCTATGAACTGAAACCATGTGAAAGGTTCCCTGTCTTTAAACAAAAACATACATTTTTAATTTGTTTTTTAAATAAGACTCGTTTTTTTCTCCTTTTCACCTAGTAATCAGTTCAAGGGCATTAGATTTTCAGGCAAGACATTAAAAATGACTTACTAATATTAATAATCGGCTTTTCAAATCCCGGACGTTCAAAGAACAACGCAGGGAATCAGCTTTTCAATTGTCTTTGTGTAGTTGTACTTTGCATCCACTAGGAGGAGACAGCGGTCCAGAATTGGGAGTGATGAAAAGCTGCAAGAAATGCCCCAGTCAGCAGTTCCACGGTCCATTGTGAGAACAAGTGCACGGCCACGAATAATGATAGTTAGAACAAACACAAAGTGTGATGAGCAAATAAGAACTTCGATCATCACAATCATAACGGTGCCGGCTTTCGTGTAATTGCCTTTATTTTTTTCTGCCAGATTTCAGAACAAGATTGACAAGGTGCTGAGCAGAGTAAATAGGTAATACACAAAGAGATAATAAATACGTACAACAAATTACACACAAATTACACGTTAAATATATGCTCGCAGAAATAAAAACAAAACACTAAAAAAAAAAAAAAAAAAAAAAAGATCATGAAGAAAAACTTACAGAATGAAACAAATCCATTGTATCAAAATACAAAATGAATCATTTGTGGGGAGGGAGGGTACACAGGTCCAAGTGGAATGAAAATAGATTGTAATGGCAACAAGAAGCAGCTGGCACAGGAGATCAATGACTGGTTTAATGTTGAAGAGTCAGAGTTATCTTAGATCAGCGGCAGCAGCAAGACAGTCCAGGTCCATTTGTGAGGTTTTACGCTTCAAATTGTGTTTGCAGTCCAATTCTTGTCATTGGAATTTTGGGAAATCATATTTCCACTGAGGTGCGTTGCATACAAAAAGTTTAGAAAAGAAAAGGTGACCAAACTGCTACTATGCAATTGAAAAAAGCCCCATAAAGTAACAATAAATTAGACGCATATAAAAACATTTGATAAACAGTGAACAGTTCTAGAAACCGCTTTCACGCTTCCCAGAGGATCCAACCTTGTATGGGCTGTGCATTTATAGGTCGCTAGCACTTAATGAAGCATAACAACATACTGTACCCCTGAACATCTGTTTCTAAGTAAAACAAAAACATGGTCCTTGCAGCAAATAGAGGCAACTACCGCCCATCACTGAGACATTTGCAGCCGTTAGGAAAAGAGACGCTAGATTCCTGATTGATACCATCTTTGACCTCCGGGCAGCGAAGTCAAAGAGGTGGTCCTCCACGATCAGGCAGCTCCGACGCAGCAGACAGCACTGGCCCAGCTGAGGTGGCAGGCGGTCCAAGCAGTTGCCCTTCACCTCTAGGGTGCTGCCAGCTGCGCACAGCTGGCCAATCTTCTTCTCTCGGGATGGTGGAGATGCAGTTGTGGCTGAGACACAAGACCCTAAGCTTGGCGACTTGAAAAGTTGCTTTTGGAACCATATATATATATATATATATAAAAGGAGGAGCCAACGAAAACAACAACAAAAACAACAAAAACAACAACAATGGCCCCTCCGTTGCTGACACCATCTAACCGCTAAGCGCTAACAAGACAGATGGAGGCCAAAGATGCAGACGGGATCACATCAGGACATCTGTCACTTCATGGCAACAGCCTGCTTAATAAGTGACAAGGCTTCCTCACCCCTGGGCACAAGACGGGGGGAGGGAGGGAGGGTGTGGGTGAGTTTGGGGTGGGGGCAGGGGAGGAGCAGAGGGTGTGCAGTGTCTCCGAGCATCAGCCGTCAAAGTCCACTTTTTTTTTTTCTTTTTTTTTTTTTTGCGACAACTTGTCCCAATTATGGCCAATCACAGCCAATATGTGGCCTTGGTTATCAAAGCTTGGGCCCCCCACCAACGTCTCCGCCACCCCCCAGTGGGTGCTCATGGGAGGAGCGTTTGGTCCCCCCTTTTTTTTTTTGCACAATACTGTATGTATGTCTTCATTCAAGGGAGGGCAAGGGAGGTTTTAGTAAGGCTGCACAGAAAGAACGGTGCCCTGCAGCAGGAGTCATCCCAACTTTATCGTGCGAGTCATCAGCAAGCGTTAGCAGCGTTAGCAAGGGCGCGAAAGTGCTGTCGCTGAAAAATCTGCCGCCATTCCTCGGAGGCATCATCAGAGGAGTGGCGGGGATTCAGCACATGAGTTTAGCTTCTTCAGAATATTTTCCCCAAGGGTAGGGTTTTGTTTGTCGAGCATCCGTGTTGGAAGGATCCCGTAGAAAAAAACCTTTAGGAAAAGAGGGATATTGAGAGAGGGTTGACATGGTGGCGCCTGTTGGCTCCAAGCAAAATAGTTGAGAGTTAGCGAAGAGCATGACACTACCTGGTCATTTGACAGGTGAGGACTTGCATTCAACTAAAATTTAAATTAATTTAAATATCTTTTCCACAGTTTGAAGAATCAATGCTAATCCCCCAAAATCACTTCCTGTATTTCATCTTCGCCTTCCTCTTTGGTCCTTAAGGGCAGCCTGTAGACGCCCCTGTCTAAGTCACAACTATAAGTAATTGTATGTTTATGGAATCCTATAACAGACAGAAAATGCTTCAGTATTTGGATATTTTTTGGCCGAGGGACGAAAGCAAGTTTATCAGACCTGAAACATTTCCAACCATTTCACCATTAGTGTAGCCTTTCTTTGTGTTTGGTTGAGTATGTTTTCAGCCGCTTTAGGTTGAACCAGAAAGCAGACAGCCGGTCGTTACAGCGATGAAATGTCTCCCGGTTGACAAGCAGAAACTTTGACCATCGTGAAACAGGATTCACAAATTTTTGGAGCCCGTCTGGCTCGGCGTTAGCATTTTCCTCAGGTTGCAGAACGGTCGGATTAGCCAGCTGTTAATCTGATGACCATTTCCTACAAGCGCAGGTGTGGCAGTGTCACCCTGTGAGGGGAACACGTGCACTGAGTGTTTGTGACGAGCGCTGATCCCAAGGAAGTAATGAAGGCAGGAGCTACAGGCACTGTTTTTTTGTGTTTTTTTATCCACCTGATGGCGGTTTCTAACAACCCGAGTGTCAGGCTGCCTTAAAGTCATGTGTCTCCCGCATCCTCTCAGCCGAAGTGCTGAGTGCCTCAGTGCCCAATTTCCCAGAGGGCCGAGGGGCAGAATGAGACAATGTGAGAGCCTCATGTGATTCTCTGTGTAAGCCTGAATACCAACGGACCAAAGCACAAAGCTAACAGCAAGTAGAAGCAAAACATACACTGTTAATACCCACAAACAAAAACAGAAAATAAAAGAGCAAGAGATGGTGGGGGGGCTGCTTCTTGTTCTTGTTCTTGTCTTGGCTATGAACTGAAACCATGTGAAAGGTTCCCTGTCTTTAAACAAAAACATACATTTTAATTTGTTTTTAAATAAGACTCGTTTTTTCTCCTTTTCACCTAGTAATCAGTTCAAGGGCATTAGATTTTCAGGCAAGACATTAAAAATGACTTACTAATATTAATAATCGGCTTTTCAAATCCCGGACGTTCAAAGAACAACGCAGGGAATCAGCTTTTCAATTGTCTTTGTGTAGTTGTACTTTGCATCCACTAGGAGGAGACAGCGGTCCAGAATTGAGAGTGATGAAAAGCTGCAAGAAATGCCCCAGTCAGCAGTTCCACGGTCCATTGTGAGAACAAGTGCACGGCCACGAATAATGATAGTTAGAACAAACACAAAGTGTGATGAGCAAATAAGAACTTCGATCATCACAATCATAACGGTGCCGGCTTTCGTGTAATTGCCTTTATTTTTTTCTGCCAGATTTCAGAACAAGATTGACAAGGTGCTGAGCAGAGTAAATAGGTAATACACAAAGAGATAATAAATACGTACAACAAATTACACACAAATTACACGTTAAATATATGCTCGCAGAAATAAAAACAAAACACTAAAAAAAAAAAAAAAAAAAGATCATGAAGAAAAAACTTACAGAATGAAACAAATCCATTGTATCAAAATACAAAATGAATCATTTGTGGGGGAGGGGAGGGTACACAGGTCCAAGTGGAATGAAAATAGATTGTAATGGCAACAAGAAGCAGCTGGCACAGGAGATCAATGACTGGTTTAATGTTGAAGAGTCAGAGTTATCTTAGATCAGCGGCAGCAGCAAGACAGTCCAGGTCCATTTGTGAGGTTTTACGCTTCAAATTGTGTTTGCAGTCCAATTCTTGTCATTGGAATTTTGGGAAATCATATTTCCACTGAGGTGCGTTGCATACAAAAAGTTTAGAAAAGAAAAGGTGACCAAACTGCTACTATGCAATTGAAAAAAAAGCCCCATAAAGTAACAATAAATTAGACGCATATAAAAACATTTGATAAACAGTGAACAGTTCTAGAAACCGTTTCACGCTTCCCCAGAGGATCCAACCTTGTATGGGCTGTGCATTTATAGGTCGCTAGCACTTAATGAAGCATAACAACATACTGTACCCTGAACATCTGTTTCTAAGTAAAAAACAAAAAACATGGTCCTTGCAGCAAATAGAGGCAACTACCGCCCATCACTGAGACATTTGCAGCCGTTAGGAAAAGAGACGCTAGATTCCTGATTGATACCATCTTTGACCTCCGGGGGCAGCGAGTCAAAGAGGTGGTCCTCCACGATCAGGCAGCTCCGACGCAGCAGACAGCACTGGCCCAGCTGAGGTGGCAGGCGGTCCAAGCAGTTGCCCTTCACCTCTAGGTGCGTCAGCTGCGACAGCTGGCCAATCTTCTCCGGGATGGTGGAGATGCAGTTGTGGCTGAGACACAAGACCCTAAGCTTGGCGCACTTGAAAAGCTGCTTTGGAACCACCTCCACCCTGTTGCCGCTGATGGCGAAATGCTGGAGGTTCTGCAGGAAACCCACCTCGGGCGGTATGACCACAATGGAGTTGTGGCTGACTTCCAGGTGTCTCAGCTTGAGGAGGGAGAAGAGCGATGAGGGGAGGGACTCCAGCTTGTTGTGTGAGAGATAGAGCGACTCCAGGTTTTTGATGTGACTGATAGACATTGGAATGGTGATGATCTTGTTGTGCCAGAGCTTGAGGCACGTCAGCCTCTTCAGGTGCTGGAAGCTGATGATCTCCTCAATGGTGCGGATGTTGTTGGACTTCAGATCCAGCTCCTGGAGGTTGGTCAGGCTGAAGATTGCGTGAGGGATCCTCTCCAGCTCACAGTTGAGGAGCTCCAGTTCAGCCAGATTCATTATCTTCTTCAGGCTGTTCAGCACCAACAGTTTCGTACCATCATTGTGAATGACCAGCTTGATCAGGTGCGGCGACAGATCCGTTATGTTGGTCGGGATCTTTGTCAGATTGCTTTTGAGGTGCAGGACTTTCAAGTGCCTGAGGTCTCGCAGGGACTCCAGTCCAATCATCTTGTTGTTCTCAGAGTTCAAGTTACCAACCAAGTAGAGCTCCCTTAAATTTTTCAACATGTAAACCCAGCTGGGAATCTCAGCCACGTCTGTGAACTTGACATGAAGGCACCGGAGGTGATCACGGAGGAAAATGAAAGCAGTCTGTTCCACTTTGGCAGGACAGTGGTAGAAGTGCAGCTCCTGCAGGTTTAGCATCTGTGAGATCTTGGCCGTGATTCTGGCCTCAGGGATTAGCTCCAGTTTGAGGATTTCCAAATCGGTGAGATCAAACACGGCATCGGGAACCCCAGAGAGCATGAAGAGGTGGAGTTCCAACTTGTCTTGGGGATTGCGAGTGACGTGCTGGCGCAACTTTTCAAAGGTCCACTCTTGGTTCAGGCTAATCTCCCTGAGTTTGTTCTCACTGACCTCAGAGAGAAAAACCCCAAAGCGCTTTGAGTAGAGCTGGTCGTATTGGTCAACCATGTGCAGCAGGAAAGCAAAGTCATTCTTAACGTCCGGAATATCACTGAAGCTGCTCTCCTCTCTGACTTTCTCAAAGGAATACTCCTTCAGCGGCCTCCGAAAAAGCCAGAAGAGCGTGTATATGCAGATGACGCCATAGACACAAATGAGAGCAATGTAACTAATGAGGAGTTTCTTCAACATGAAAGCCATGTTGTGCGTACACTGGAACTTGGCATAGCCAGTCAAATGCTTTATTTCAGGCTCACACACATGATCAAAATCTATAGAGGCAACAAAAGTCATTGTATAGCACAGAATCAGAATGAATTTGACTGTCTTGATGACTGTCTGGATGGCGTATAGCCTGTAAATCAAGTCACTGTCCTCCACGTGAGCGCGGAATTTACGGACTTTTTCGAAGAGGGCTTTCGCCTGCTCGCCATCTTTCTTGTCCAGTATGGTCATGGAGGGAATTTCACTCACGAGCCTCTCCACCGAAAACGTGACCCCGGATTTGCTGAGCATTGGGGCCGACTGGTTGGGACTCCCCTCCTCGCTGCTGGTGGACAAATGCTTCAGGAGGGAGGAGGCACCGGCCAGGCGCTGCTTGTTCTCCTCCGAGTCCTCGCATGCCGTTTCAGAAAGCGCCTTGGTGGTCCACGGGGACTCGAAACACTTTCCCAGGATGGAGACAAAATGTTCGATTTTGGAGCTCGTCTTTGGATACTTGAACCAGAAGTTGCTACTGACCATCAGAACAATGGTGTGGATCAGGGCGAGGTATGGGAAATACTTGGAGTACCATGGTAGAGCGACGTGGTAGCACATCTGATTGACAAAAACATACTGCTGAAAATCCAGCTTGGTCCGGACACCTGTAGGCTGAGGCTGCCCAAGGCTTGTGGGCGACTGCGTGACGTGTATCTTGGGCGCGCCGCTCTCTGCAGGCCTTTTGGCCATCAGAGGAGCAGCTTGTTCTCCAATGGTGCTCTCTTTGTCCCATAAGCTGTCGGCTGTCTCTGGCAGTTTGGGTCCTAAGAAGGTGTCCACCCCTTCTGAAGTTGGCTCCAGAATGGGAAGACAAACAACCTGGTCTTTGGTTAGCTGCATTGTTCCCGAAAAGATGGCCAGCATCAGCATGACGATGCCAAGGTAGTCCATGAAGACGTCCCACCATGGTTTCAGAATGCGGTAAGTTGGCTGGATGTCGTTCAGCGATGCTACTTCTGTGAGGGTGAACATTCCTGCAATAAAATAAAAAGATCTTGATTAGAATATCCCTAACAGTGTGAAGACATTTCTGCCATCACTGTTGATTATAGAACTGACTGAACTCTAATGTTGTTTCAACAAAAACAACTTTTCCAGTTACAGCAGGGAATACTGTACCTTATTAAGGGGACTTTGTGAGCTGCGTCAATACATCACGTTCGTTGTACAAGACTGTTAGCTAACTTAGTAAACATTTTAACCCATATAAACACTGTGCCGTAATGTTGTGTGATAGCTTAAACTCCAAGCAATGTAACAGAAACTCTAATACCATATTTAGGATTTAGGTTTGGAAAAAAATAGAATGGAAAGATATGAAGTACTGACAAATATTTAATATAGATTTACATTTTCTGCTGGTACACAAATACATTTAGATGATGCAAAGGCAACAATGGCTTAGTTTTCTTGACTGAGCGTGTCACACATGTCTTATTGTATTTTTATTATATTTTTGTATTTGTAATCAAACACAGGACAAATCTAATTAGATAATACGATAATAAATATTTCACAAGTTATTTTTGATCATTCCATAGCGTTTACACATTGCGCGACTGTAACTAGCTCGCAAAGACAGAGGCCAAGTTATGCTTTTGTGCGCAACACATCACATGTTGTATTGACCAGTTACTGAGTCAACAGATTGCTGCATAATTCTAATTGCATAACTGTGATAATAGAGGAAATACAGAAGTCAGTAAACCACCACTGCTACCACTGGCTATCATGCTGTTGTAACACATTTTGATCCGCTCACATTTTGTCACGTTTTGATACACTCCTTTCGTAGAGGATTTTATGGCCACTGAATCTTTCTGTCAAAGCTGTGACATCCATGGTGAGTGACCATGAGTTCTATGACATCTGCGGCAGGAAGAACAGGCTGCCTGTACACTGCCTGGCTCAGGCGGAGGAAGCTTGGAGAGGACAGCTTTGACACATGATTATGGATTAGACAATGACACAGCGGCCCCTAAACTTTGGGCGACAGTCAGTGCACACTTGAGGTCCAGGGATAAACCCACAACACACCCATGCTGACACCATTTCTCTGCTGCAGGCCCAGTGTTTGTATGTAAACACAAGCTGACCGCCACCTTTCTCAGGGAAACCCGCACTTGTTTAATATTAATGATGGAGCCATTCCACACATTACTCAACAACACATCTACTTCAGTGCAGAGATGGTGGCAAATAGTCCACTGGTGCAACCCTGCTAAGCATAAAGGGAACATCACAGTCTCGAGGTGCTGTTTAAAATGTAGCACATGGGAGGGGGGGAAACAACAACACGGATGTGCGCACTCATCGACAGACACACTGGAGTCTTTTGTGCTCGCTGAAAGCATGAAGGTCACTCGGTGTTGAATGAGGCTGAAGCAGGCTGAGACCGGCTGGCTGCAGCATATAGACGCATCCATGCAAGCCCCGAACCGGAGGGAGGCAGGGAGAGCCTTTAAACGCAGCACGGCCACCTGGGGGGGGGGGATAAGCGGGAGTCGCGCGCACGGCGAAACGTTTAACTGACCCTTTGTGAGCATGTTTAATCACGCCCGTGCACAACTAGCCTGCCTGCTAGCAAGACGGGTTGGCTACACAGCAGCGCGTTCCGGTAAATACCGGCGGGTCCGGCGCGATAAAGCCGCAGCCGGTGGTAGGGTGTCGTGCCGTGCCGGGCCGGGCTGGGCCGGGCCGGGCGGACTCACCTTCAGGAGGTCCGGTCGACTTGGGTCTTCGATGCCGGCGGTACCAATTGACGCCTCCCGTCACTGGCCATGCTCGGCCGCGGCGACGAAGCGCTCCATTCTTGGCTGGCACCGAGGGCCTGCTGGCCGGGGCTGTAAGCTGCTTATAGCCGACTACCCCCCACTCCGCCTCAGATGGTCGGATCCTCTGCCTCCGTCCGACTGGCAGGCAGCGCAGCAGCACCAGCTGCTGGAGGTGGTGCAGCCCGCCGCCGGATAGATAGATGGATGGATGCTGGACAGGGAGCCGGACACTTAGCACCACCACCACCACCACCACTACATAGTGTACACTGACAACAGCCCTGTTTAACCATGAAATAAGAGTGGAGACCACTTAAACACGCGCGCGCGCGCGTACACACACACACACACACACACAGGAGAGAGACGTTGGGCTTGAGTGATCGTGAAGATATTGCTCTAATTAGGAAAACAACTTTATTAAAACAAATGTAAAAATAACACACAACCCTATCTATCTATCTATCTATCTATCTATCTATCTATCTATCTATCTATCTATCTATCTATCTATCTATCTCACAGAATTTCTCAAGTTCCATGTTGCTGTTTGATTCCACTCAGTGTCTTACATTTACGTTACATAACAGCCTCAGGATTCAGAATTGGTGCCTGAAAGAGAGGAAATGAGACTTACAACAACAACAACAACAACAACAACAACAACACAGTAAAGATGCTGTAATCAGCTGTCTAAGGCTGAGCTGTAAAACAAAAACGTGTCATGCGATAGAATCAACAACGGTGATGTGTGACGGACGAAGACTATTGTGTAAACATGTGAGCAGTAGCCTTTTGTTCTTCTGAATTACAAATGATAAATAATAATAAATAAATCTGTCAGGCCAAAATCCTGCTGAAGCTCTGATCTGGGAAATGTCAGGCAGCTGCGGTTCAGTCCATTTCGTTTTTCCCAAATAACTTTCAGAATGCTTCTAAACTCCTGGGACAACTTTATTTTTCCTTCAAGGGCACTGAGTGTGTTGTGTGTGCATATGATGATAACACTCTAATCTTCTTTGTTTGCTAATCCCCACCAGGAGGTAGCATCTTATTTTATCATTTAAATGAGACTGGACAAAATGTAGACCACTTATACAAATCAAAATCTGTTTACTCTTGTTTTGCATTACAATTTTTTTTTTTTTAAAGCTACTGAATATGAACATCACTGATGCAGAAGACAACAAAAAGTTCAAAATTTGCAGATTTTTATTAATCAATGTCATAAAATAGTGCTTATAAAAATATGTATTTTTATAACTGTTGTCCTTTATGTCATAGACAGCATTAGCATGACATTGTCTTATAAGGTTTATTTACTCGAGATATTGTTTTTACCTGGTGAAATAGATAATTCTATTATTTATTATTTATTTATTTTCAAATAAAAAGCCCCTTGGATATGTTAATACTGCATAGGACTGTACTTATATAGTATTAAAACCTTTTGCTTGCTGTGAAGTTGTGAACTAACAGTCCAATCAAGGCAACAATAAGGTAATAAAAAAATATATATAAAAAAAAAACCCAGCAAATCTAAGGCTACTGGCAAACAAATGAGGTCTCTCAGAGTTACATTCAGTGCATATTTTCTTGTAATAATAATAATCAGTAATCAGTAATAATAGCAAAACAGTGTGTTAAAAAAAAAAAATAAAATAAAACTGGCCTCATTTTCTGTTGTGCAGAATTTGGTTAAGTGGTCCATAAAAGTTAGTCAGTAATATATCAATTGAAAATAAATCTCCATGGACTGGATGAGGTGAGCAAGAGGCCCAGCAACCTGAAACTTCTTTTTAAGAATACAAAACAGCAGTATAAATAGATTCAATTTGGTGTGTTGGTTTAGACTGTTTTAAAGGGGGCATGAGGTTGAATTTAATTTTGCACAAACCCAGAACAGTTTTCAAGCCACTCCTTCTTCCAGTCTGAGAGCTAAACTCTGGGTTTATGCCAAGCTAATGTCCAGATAGAACTAAGATAGATAAGAACTACAATTGCAAATGATAAATAAAAAAAAAAAAAACACCAGTTTTCTTCCTTAAAAAGGGTAATTCTAATCTCAGGTATTGAAACAGTACATCACCAGAATTTATAATCCATTAAAAAGTCTCTTTATCATTAGACAATGCCAATAGCAGGCAATGACAACAACATCATCAACAACAACAACAACAACAATAATAAGCATTTCACTCTGCCTTCATTTGGTCCCTGACGTCCGAAGGCAGAGTTTCAAACACCGTCTCTTCCACTATAAGGCCACTGCGCTTCAGGGCGCGACAGCAGCCAAGCTCTCGGGGCAGAATCTCAAAGTGGTTCCCCCTGAGCTCCAAGTGCGTGAGTAGAGCGAGGTAGGAAATCTTTGGCGACAGTATGGACAGGGAGTTTTTGCCCAGCTTCAACGTTTTGAGTTTCTTGCAAAAGAAAAGCTCATCTGGCAGATTCTCAATTTTGTTATACGTGACGGAGAAGTACTGCAGACTCTGCAGGACGCCAATTTCCGGCGGGATGAAGCGGATGTCATTGTTGGATAGGTCCAGATAGCGCAGCTTGTTGCACAAGAACAGATGTGAAGGCAAGATCTCGATCTTGTTATGGCTGAAGTAGAGGCGCTCCAGGCTGCTAAGCTTCTTGATGTGCTCCGGTATGTACATGATGCTGTTGTACCAGAGTTTAAGGCAAATGAGTTTCCGAAGATGTTGGAAGCTAATGATCTCCTCTATCGAGCGGAGATTGTTCTCCTTCAGGTCGAGCTCTTGCAGATTGGTCAGGCTGAAGATAGCATGCGGGATTCGCTCCAGGTCACAACGCACCAGCTCCAGCTCAATCAGATTCGACATCTTCTTCAGGTTGTTGAGCATGACCAGCCTGGTGCCATCATTGTGGAGATAGAGTCGCTGCAGATGGCTGGACACATCCACAATAGACTGCAGTATCTTGGTCAAATTGCTCTTTAGGTACAAAGTTTTCAGACACTTCATCTCCCGCAGTGACTCGAAAACAATGTTTTTGGAGGCATCAGGGCTCAGGGACCCGATGAGATGGAGCTCCTCCAAGTTGCGAAGGCCGTACATCCAGTTGGGAAGCTCCCTGTTGTCGTCAAACTTCACCCGGAGCACTTTAAGGTTCTCCTTGAGGAAGGAGGTGGCAGTTGTGTGCAACTTTAAGGAGCATTGGTAGAGAGACAATTCTTGGAGGTCCTCCAGCTGCGAAATGGAGGCGGGTATGGTGACATTGTTGATGATCTCCAGCTTGAGCGACTGCAGCTCCGTCAACTCGAACACAGTGTCGGGTAGACCAGGGAGCATGAAGAGCTGCAGTTCCAGCCTATTGTTGGCGTTAGTCTGAAGCTTTTGACGCAACTTGTCGGTGGTCCACTCATGGTTGAGGTTGAGCTGTTTCAGTTTGTTCTCACTGACCTCCGACAAGAAAACGGCGAATCGCTTGGAGTACAGCGGGTCGTACTGGTCGATCATGTGCAGCATGAAGGCAAAGTCGTTCTTCACGTCCGGGATGTCGCTGATTCCCGTCTCCTGCCGTACGTACTCGAAGGAATACTCTTTGAGGGAGCGGTAAAACAGCCAGTAAGAGGTATAGAGGCTAGTCAAACCGTAGACCGCCACCAAACACAGATAGCAGTAGGACAGCTTGGAGAAGAGGTGAGCCATGGTGTGATTGCACTGAAAGACTCTATAGCCAGTCATGTCCTCGATCTCCACTTCACAAGCCACCCCGTTCTGCACTCGATTCACGAGAGAACTATTGTAAGCGATGATCAGCAGGAATTTAAACACTTTGAAGACGGTCTGGCGGACATACATCAAATACAGGATGTCCCCTTCCTCTACGTGCAAACGGAACTTCTTCACCTTTTCAAAGAGAGCTTTAGCTTGTTCACCCTCCTTTTTGTCAAGCACGCTTGCCGATGGCTTGTCAACAACAACTATTTTCTCTGGAATGGACCGCAAAGACTGTGTCTTTTCCAGGTTTCCCTCCCCGGGAGACATGGTTATGTATGATCTGGAGGCGCCACCCTTCTTTTGATCCTGCTCTTCAGGGTTTTCTCCAGACACCTCTGACAAAGCACGAGTGGTCCAGGGGGAGTCAAAGCATTTGCCGAGCATCGAGATAAAATGCTCTATCTTGGAGCTAGATCCCGGGAACTTAAACCAGAAGTTGCTGCACACCATGAAAATCAGAGTGTGTATCAAAACCAAATAGGGAAAGTACTTGGCATACCAATGGAGAGCCTTTTCATAGCACATCTGATTGATGAAACTGTACTGCTGGAGGTCCAAGTCTGTTTTCAGCCCAGTCATTTCTCTATGTACCATGGGTGGAATTATGTCGATGGCACTCGAGTTTTCAGCACTCACTGTATTTCTCTTTGGAAGGCAAATGATCTTATCTTGCATTACCTAGAAAGAAACAAACAACAGTTAAAACAGAATTTTATGCAACTGAAAACAAAAAAGCGGCCAACAACAGTCATATCTGAAGTATCAGAAGACTAGTTGGTTCAGTCACAATTTGACTGTTCCGAGCGGTGCATTGCAAAAGTAATGAAAAGCTATTATTTGCTGCCCTGGACAACTACAATACCACAATAAGTATTGTAGCATGTCCTCGCACCTGATGTACTATCATATCAGGTCCAAAGGTAAAAATAAGAGAAGCCAGTTTCCGAGTATACTGACTATATCTTAAGTGCTATGCGATTCAGTAAGTCCAAAGATTGGACAATAAATCTTGTTATAATATACTGTGTATATTGTGACAAGGAACTTTTTTATGATTTCCTCCAAAGCTGATTGTTTGTGCCTCCTCTTTTAAATTAAACATCATTAAACTGCTTTCTTTCTTAAATGGCTTTGACAGTAAACAAGACAAAACAAGACACAGTATGTACATTATCTCCTGCCACTTAATGTCCCTCAAAATACAGAATTCTGTAAGCACATGTGGGAGGAGATGTTTGAGTTTTTTTTTCCAAAACAACAAACTGAACCCAGCTGGAGTTCAAAGATCAGATCGAATTCTGTAAACTCCCCTCTCCAATTGTAAGTGGAGGGATTTTTATGCACCGTTACTAAAAAGAACAGCATGCCGATGGTACTTGACTTTTCAAATAAACTATTTATCCTTTCGGTTAACAAACTGTCTATGCTAAGTCAAACCATCCGATCGACAAAGTGGTAAATGGCTGCTCACAAACAAGACAAACGCCGCGTCTTTGAAAATGTTTTGGTGTTGTTTCCAGCGTTTACTCTACCGGCTGCATGCAGGGAGCCAAATAATGTTCCTGTTCCACACTTTGGAATCCTATGTTTACGAAGAGGGGCTAAGCAGGGAAATGTTTCCACTGCCAAACTCCTGACGGGGCTCAATGCTTCCTTTGCTTCGGCGGCTCCAGGTTGTAAAAGTGGAGAATGGGCGGCTGTGAGCTGCTGCCAAGGCAGGATGCGGGGCAGAAATGCTGCATCACTACAGCCAGGATACATTAATCCATCTGCCTGTAATGGGAGGGAGCACGGCGGAGCGCTAACTTTACCAGCACTGATGGCATTATAACCCGTCTTGAAAGGCAGACAGGCCATTATTCAATCTTGTGAAAATGCAGTGATTTGGAGCCCCCTCACCCCGTGCTATACCGACCTGAAGGGTACAGCCAAAGACACCAATCATGAGCATGATGACAGACAGATAGTCGGTGAACACATCCCACCACGGCTTCAGCACTCTGAACGCTGGCTGCTGCTCAGAGAATTGCCGGAATTCCATAACAGGAATCATGATGCCTGCGAAGAAAGATAGAAGAGTTAACACACGTGACCCTTGAGCCACACAATGGAACAAAAAAACTGTCTGAGGGACCAAACAATGGGTGTGAGAGCTTTGGATTTCTATTTTTCGTCTGTGATGAGTTCAACACATCCTTTGATTTAATGCCAACGTCAATTTTGCTCTTTATCAAATGCCACAGTTCCTAAATAAATACTTTCACGCAAGCATGAGTTCAAAATGTTGAAGCCAGGGCATCCTTTGCTGCGGTAACTTCCTGCCATTGTCACAACTAAACCCCGCCTCAAGTTCCCGCCTCTTTTTCCACAAAGGATGCTGATAGGTCTTGTCATATATTAACTGGATGAAAACAAACCAGATTTAAGGTTTCCCTGTTTTAGACTGATTTAAAAACAAAAACAAAAAAATTAGGCATAGAATAAAAAAGATTCTAGTCTTTTAATTCCACAACACCTTTGCTTTACCTGTGAAAGACCTTTTTTGCCTCAGCAGCAGTCACTACAGAAGACAGACTGTGCGGACGCCGCTCTTCCTGCACACCTTGCATGAAGTGCTCACTTCAGGCGCCAGCTTCCTGTTTGCAGGATCAGCAAGGCAGCAGTTTGACTGCAGTGTCTCTGTTGCCCTACATTATAATTTAGTGCTTGTCCTGTAGTTCACCAACCAGGGGTGACGCTTCAGCTTTTCCTGTTCACTGAACTCTTAAGTTTCATTTTAGCTTTGACAACTTAGACAATTTCACTTAAAGGCACCATATTATGAAAAATTTATTCCAGCAGTGTTTCATTCCAATAATCTGTGTCTCCCTGGAAAAGAGAAAAGTCAACCTTTCTGTTCAACTGCATGCTCCACTTTTCATAAAACGCATGTGTCGGTGTGGAAAAGACCTCTGCCTGTGATGTCACAAAGGGTCTTTCATCTGATTCCTTTCCAGAGTTACAGTCCCAGCCAGATGTTGGCTTCGCTCTGGTTTTGCCCCTTCCAAACATATGGAAGGTCCAACAAAATGTTGATTTATGCAGGAGGCTGGAAACTGAGCTAAATGTGCTGTTTACTGGAGATCTACAGAAGGTGCTTTTCAATGATTCAATATACAACCACCCCTTGGGAAAAACACAGATCTGAAAATGGGAAGAATCCAGATCTTTAAAATATTATCCAATCACAGACTGTTATTGTCTCAAACTCTTGCAGACAGCTGAGTACCTTCGTCGCTAAGAGACAGCAACAGTCAATAGCCCAACACTTCTCTGCACTTACACTGTGGTTCATTATTAATGAGTTGAGCTGCTGCTGTGTTTGGATGAGAGCGGGCAGGATCTTTGGAAAGTTGTTATGACGGTTCTTTTAGAGTTTGTGATACAAAATATCTCAAAAATCGATCCCAGCGTACGCCGTGGCGCCATGGCAACAGGGTGGACGGAGGTAAACCACTTAGGGGATGTTTACTGTGAAAAATGTTAAGCGATGCTACTTTCATATAGTGCAGATTCAGCCAAATTGCTGCAGCTGTTCCTCTCTTCAGTCTGCTACATCAATCTGAGTTTGTGCTCTGGGTCTCAGAAAAAAGAAGAAGAAGAAGAAGAAGAAAAATGTCTCCCTGGGAGTAGAACAGCATGACTTTCTGAAGAGTCTTCATAAAAATAATTACAAGAGAAACTGCCAGCCTTCAGTATTTTATTTCATTGCCTCCCGAAGATTTAAAAGGTTAAGACATGAATTTATTTAATCACTGGGGTGTAGGCGGAAGATGGAGGCCCAAAAAAAGAGAGAACATTTCCAGACATTAATGACTAATGGGCTAAAAAAAGAACTGACTACAGTAGTCCAGAAATCACCCTAATTGTGATGAATCTCTTCTTAATTCGCTGCACTTACAGATTTTACACACACACACACACACACACAGATATATAAGGTCACAGGGGCTGGTAGGTGTCGAATGTTTATCTTTATCTTTGTATAATTCAGCGTTCCTGTCTGCCTCAGACATCCCAACATCTCATAAACAGCCCACCTCCAGGTTATAGTGTTTATGGCTCCCGCCAAACAGAGTTTGCTCTCAGCGTAACCAGCCTAATTCAGCTGAGCTACTTCAGTGGCACGTTTGGACAGAAAAATAGAAATACATTTAAAAATGAAAAAATCCAGACACCCTTAAAACCAACGGTACATTTGAGGTTAAAATAAAAGGAGGAGGCGGGAAAAAGGTGGGAAAAAATCCATTGCGGGAGCTGAAAGCGCCACTCTGTACTGGCCACACTTAAAACACTCCCGTCTTTCCACTGGATGAGTCAGCCACTGAGCTGAGCTGACCAGGCCATATCCTTGCCCCCTTTCCTGACAGGAAATTCGTCCGAATCCCAGATATCCCAACGCAGACATGTTTGGAACACACCCAGAGCCCAGGGCGACCACACAGATCCGCGTTTAAAGGACACGGAACAGGGCGAAAACTCTGCAATGCAGAGGGGGAACTTTGATTCAGCACTTTCCACATTAGAAAAAAAAAAAAGCAGCGAGAGGACCAGTGAATCAGTCTGAGATCAGCGCGGACAAGTCAGGGAAGCATCCGGTTCCCCGTCAAAAAAAAAAAAAAAAAAAAAAGAAAGAAAGAAAGAAAAGAAAGAAAAGGAAAGGAAAGGAAAGGAAAAGAGCCGCTGTGAAGAGCTTGGAGATTGAGCCCTGAACGCGTCCCATGTGACATGTAGTTACTTAAAGCGCCGCTTAATGATAAACTCAATATATTCACCTGATTAAATGATTCGTCCTCTGGATGACGTCCTGGATGCTCCGCGTTCATGCGCCGACGGCCGGGATCATGATGCGTCCGCCCTCCCTGTCCCGTCCGCTCCGCTACTCACACTCGCACTCTCACACGTACGCACACATACTCCTCCAGGATGCCGACACACACTGACCACACCAGCGGCGTTGTGTCAGAAACGGGGGCGTGGACCGACTGAAGTTAGGGATGATGTCACAAGCAGCGGGCGGCAGCTCAGACACTACTCTGTGTTGTTGTTGTTTTTTGTTTTTTTGTTTTTTTGTTTTTTCCTAACGCGGATGGAAAGTAACAGTTTCACAGCAGTGTCGCAGGCAGGAATTCTGCCCTTGAAAACAAATGCAGATTAACTGAAGGACAAAGTGAGGAAACCTGTAACTGCCAGAGCTGGAGCCAATACTTCTACATTGTCACGGTTGCTAACATAGGATTGGACAGTCAGTGTTTCAGGGAGGGTCTTGGAGACTGTAAATAGGATGACGAATAAAATACATTATTGCAAGTGGGAAATAGATTGGTATTCTATGTATAACATTTTCTTTCGCATCTCTTATTTGATTCACAAAAAAAAACATATATTTTGCTCAAACAGACACGCCCAAGGGAATAATATAGCCCAAGCCCGTTACTGGCAGCATCTCTTAATCAGAGGGTTGAGTGTACTGTTAAAAACTCCAAGTGTCATCCTCGGGGAGACAGCCAGACACTCTTGGAAAATGGAGACTGGGCTCCTGAGGATTAAACTTAATGTGACTGCAGAGGCGGTCCCGGCTAGTTTTGCGCCCCGCCCAAATTTTTGGAGGCCAGGGGGGATTATGTCCGACAGAACGCACTTTTCTTGTGTTTTTTTTTGAAGGATGCCCCCAAATAGATTGCGCCCTGGGCGGCTGTCCAAATTGCCCACAGCAAAAACGGCCTCTTCGTGACTGATTATTGTATCACCCTTGTCAGACTCCCTTTGGTTGCTAAGCCATGAACTGACAGTGAGTCTTGTGTCTTTCTTGGCCTTCACTGAGGCTACAAATGAGACAGTTTTAAACCCGCCTGTAGTCTGGCTTCTCTCTGCACATGTCACCCTTGCACTGCTAGGGCACTTTCAAGCCGTTACACTGACCTTTACACTGTCCTTTACACTGTCCTTTCCATAGGAAATGTAAGTTGCTGCCAAAACAGGTAAATGTGTTTAAGACGTCTTTGGCAAAAACCCATTTAAAGACACTCACCGATAAGTTTATATTTACTTTGAACCTCAGTTGGGACAATAAAGACTCTCATCTTGAAATAATTTGACCCACATACATTTACATTTTTTGTCACATTATGAGGTAATTGCAGTGGCGCTATTAATAAGGACATTTAATGAAAACAGCTGTTCCACAGTGCCTTAACAGATTTACAAAAGGACAAGAAATTTAAGAAACATGACACAATCAAGCTCACAAAACAAAGAGCCAAACAATTTCAATAAATTTGTATTCATATATTCCATTAATTATATTCTATTAATCAAATCAATTAACATCCTTAAAGAATATGAGAACAATATGGTATTTTGCAGTTTGTAAATAACGTCTAGATTTGTCAGTATTGCCATGGTGACTCTAATTTCCGTCATCCCTTAACGCAGCACTTTTGTCTCCGCCCCGTCGATGACGTACGCCTCTCTCGCTACAGCTGCACACCACTCTGCAGCCGGTCCAGCGCAATTTAAACAAGTAAGTCGCGACTTCTTCCGGCGCGTGGCTTCCAGCTCGAGCGGCTCATGGTATGTGATATTCCCGGAGAAGGACGGCTGCAGTCTCGGCTTCCGTCCTTTCTGCGGCACCACTAGCCACAGGGACTGAACCGGTAGCGGTGACCCAAACGTACCTGCATTTGGCCATAAAAAAAAAAAAAAAAAATCAACTAGCGCGGTTTGCTAGAGCCAGCAAGTTTGACTTGTTGTGACGTCAATCAGCACGCGAGGCACGTGGTTTACGGGCACCACGCGTGTGTCGGCTCATAGCAAGAGGACCGACAGCAAAGCTGCGCTACAATGGAGAAAACGGAACGAGTTGCCACGCGTTGCCTCTCGAGTAGCAAAGGGCACTGGTAGCCAAGATGACGCACAACGGCACTCAGGCGCTCCCTGTTGGCGAGATTGGGAAGTTAATACATAAATAAATAAATAAATAAATACTTCCACGCACCACCGGTTTGTTTTTTAAAACCAAACTGCTTCTATTCTCTCTCTCTCTCTCTCTCTCTCTCTCTCTTTTTTCAGTCTTGGCTGCTTTATTCGTTTAGCTGGTTATTTCGTTCAGCAAACCCAGGAAATTAGTAAACAGTATTGCCTGCATTTGTTTAAATGAAAGTTTGTGTCTGCCTTATGAATTCAATCCAGTTTACCAGGCACATATATCTGCGTATTTTATTTTGGATTTTTAAGGGACAAGGAAGCCACAAAATCTGTATTGTTAAAATCAAATGAAATAATGAAAACACAATACTCTCAGTTGAGAGATGATGGTTTTTGTTTCTCTTTATCTTCAGTTTTACAGTAAAAAAAAAAAAAAAATACTGAATAAAAGATGGACATGAATAACACCGACGTGAGCCGACCCTGCCTGGAAGAAATGATCACGTTTACAGATGATATGCATTTTTATCTGTCTATTTGTGTGTGTTTGCGCGCAGCATGAGCTTCGTGCGGCAGGTGCTGAGCTGCTCCAAGTTGCTGCGACAGTCTGTGGACATCAGCTGCAGAAGAAGAGGGTTCTCCGCCTCTCAGGTGAGCTACGGCGTCAGGAGCTCAGGTAGAACTTGACAAACACGTCACAGTTCAGTCACAATCTTTAAACAAATCTCAAAAAATACATCAATATACTTGTCTTTAAACTAATTTTGACACTTTTTTGAGTCATGTTTGTATTGGAAGAGCTTCTCTTCTTCTTCTTATTTATTCCATTAGTTTCTCTTCGAAACGAACACCATTGAACTGAGGTCCCAGGATGTTTCTGAACGTCCGTCCGGCTGGTTGGACGATAAATTTGATGGAAAAGTGAATTTAGCTTCGAGCACTTTGTAAATTCACTTCACTTTTCCTTCTTGTTTATTTCTTCTTGTTTGCAGCAAACGATGGCCTCTCGACACACTCACTCCAGGAGGATTGAGGGCCTGGACAAGAACGTGTGTGTGTGTGTGTGTGTGTGTGTGTGTGTGTGTGTGTGTGTGTGTGTGTGTGTGTGTGTGTGTGTGAAGTTGCTTTGCTCTAGTCATCGGCGTTGTCCTCTCTGTCTGCCTGCAGGGCTTGTTTTTTTCCTGACAGGTTCAGGATGATTCTCGCTACTTATAATAGATAAACATCAAATTAACATCAGTTATTTATTTATAACTTTTTAATGAGCTCTATCTAGTTCTATCCTGTTCTGTCTTAAAACACAGCAGACTCTTACTAGAAGTCCATGGTGAGGCTCTGTCTCTTCTTCTGCTCAGGCTCTTTATTTCTCTTTTGTATCTCAACAACCTGTAAAAGAGAACCACACCAAGTATATATTATAATCAATGTGTTTCTGTCTATTTATTGTTTTGTTTTGTTTTTTTAATAGGGTGGCGTTCACATCGCTGGCGGCCGACCCGGACGTGGTGAACCTGGGTCAGGGTTTCCCCGACATCCCGCCGCCGTCCTACGTGAAGGAGGCGCTGGCCAAGGCTGCGGCGGTGGACCGGATGAACCAGTACACCAGAGGCTTTGTGAGCAATGCTGATTGTTTTGGTTTTATTTATCTCTCATAATTTGGCCACTCTATTTTTGTTCCATCCTATTTAGCTTGCTCTCTGTCTCCTCCCCGGTTGGGCTGTGCAGGGTCACCCTGCCCTGGTCAATGCTCTCTCTCAGGTCTATGGAAAGGTGTGCGAGCGCCACATCGACCCCATGAAGGAGATCCTGGTGACGGTGGGAGGCTACGGCTCCTTGTTCAGCACCATACAGGGCCTGGTGGACGAAGGCGACGAGGTCGGAAGGGAGGGGCGGGGGGGGGTCACGTGCTGCTGTTGCTGTTGCTGCTGCTGCTGAGTCGCTTCCTGAACATCAGCTCTAAATACAAGTGTTTTTCCGCATCCTGCGCCTCTCTGCAGGTCATCATCATCGAGCCATTCTTCGACTGCTACGTGCCAATGGTCCGGATGGCCGGGGCCAAGCCCGTCTTGATACCGCTGCGTCTTGTAGGTCTCGTCCTCAAAGCTGATGTGATGACTTTGCAAGCTGTCCAGATTGTTTTATTGTTTTAAAAAAAACAAACAAACAAACATCCATCCATCCATCTTCTATACCCGCTTATTCCAATTCAGGGTCACGGGGGTCTGCTGGAGCCTATCCCAGCTGTCTTAGGGCGAAGGCAGGGTGACACCCTGGACAAGTCGCCAGTTCATCACAGGGACACATAGAAACAAACAACCATTCACACTCACATGCACACCTACGGACAATTTAGAGTGTTCAATTGACCTCACATGCATGTTTTTGGAGTGTGGGAGGAAGCCGGAGAACCCGGAGAGAACCCACGCAGACACAGGGAGAACATGCAAACTCCACACTGAAAGGTCCCAGGCCCGGGCCCCAGAATCGAACCCACGACCTTCTTGTTGTGAGGCGGCAGCGCTAACCACTGCCCCACCGAACAAACAAACAAACAAACAAACAAACAAACAAAAACCCGTTGCCCTGGTCAATATTGCAGAAGGCAGGAAAGGAGGCAGGAGAAGTCACGAGCGCCGACTGGTTCCTGGACCCAGATGAGCTGGCCAGTAAGTTCACCTCCAGGACCAAGGCCATCATCATCAACACTCCCAACAATCCCATTGGGAAGGTGAGCCGGCCTTGGGAAGCACCGAGGTGTGTGTCTGTGTGTCGGAGGAGCTCTCCGTTCCACCTCACTGTTTCCTGTCCTCCTCTCGCAGGTTTTCACCAGAGGCGAGCTGCAGATGATCGCCGACCTTTGCGTCAAACACGACACCCTGTGCTTCAGCGACGAGGTTTACGAGTGGCTCGTCTACAGGGGGCACCAGCACATCAAAATCGGTACCATCGCGGTTCACATTAGCGCTCTAATGTACTTTAGGAGTCCCGTTCTGAGGCCGCAGGCGAAGGAATCTCTCAGATCTACGTGGTCATGTGACTCGGGAGCCAGCGTCAACCAAGACAAATCTCCAAGAGGACAGAGTGTCGTCAGGTGTCCTGCCTGAATGTCACGACTGTTCAGATTTCTTACAGTCTGGCAAACTGACAGTTATTGTGGTATTCTAGCTGGGCTAGCACATGCTAACTCTAGTCAATTAGCACGAAAGCTGCAGGGATGGGCTGATTGCTAGTTTGATTGTTAGTCTCGACTTATTTGACGTTCAGATCATATCGTTACGTCAACACATATTTGATTTTTTTTCTGCTTCCTGGTAATATTTTAAGTGCAGTTGTACTTAAGATATATTTTTGTCACCTGTAAAAACTTTTTTTCTGTGGCCCTGTTACGATTCCTTCAAAACATTTGAGGATGAACTGAGCCATGGAAAAATCAAGCGCTTAAAATACACATTTTTTCTTATCATGAGAGTAAACTTGTTTTTTTTTTATTTAATTTTCTGATGTTTCTGACACTGCCTTCCTTTCCAGCCTCCCTGCCGGGGATGTGGGACAGAACCATTACCGTGGGCAGTGCAGGGAAGACGTTCAGTGTCACCGGATGGAAGGTGAGAAGTGTCGGGAGCAGCAGCGCGGCTCGCGTGACGCCACCGTCAACAACCAGCTGCTGAACCGCTTATTTGTCTCTTTTTTCTGTCCCTCGCCTCAAAGCTGGGCTGGTCCATCGGACCCGAGCACTTGATGAAACACCTCCAGACCGTCATGCAGAACACTCTGTACACCTGCCCGACTCCTCTGCAGGCGAGTGTGCATCCCCACTTCTGCGATTGCCCCGCGTTCCGTCTAACCCAGGCGTCTGCTCACCTCAGGAGGCCGTGGCTCAGGGCTTGCTTCGCAACCTGGAGCTGATGGGACGGCCCGATTGCTACTTCTCCTCTCTGTCGGAGGAGCTGGAGGGCAAGAGGGACCGCCTGGCCGCCATCCTGAGAGAGGCCGGAATGACCCCGGTCATCCCTGAGGGAGGCTACTTCATGCTGGTGGACGTCACGCCCCTGAGTGAGTGCCGGAAGTGCTTCAAAGCACGTTCACTCCACTTCTTTTTCTTTCTTCCCCCCCCCCCTGCAAGTTTTATCAGCTAAAGACTAACTAAGTAACTAACCAACTAACTAAGTAACGTGCTTCCCTGCGTCGCAGATCAGGACCTGTCGCACACGGGCGACGAGGACGAAGCTTATGACTACAAGTTTGTCAAGTGGATGATCAAAGAAAAGGTGAACAAGTAACCGTTGTCTCAAAAAGTTGCTCTCAGGTTGTTTTTGCAAGCCCTAACCAACCTGTCTGTCTGTCTGTCTGTCTGTCCGTCCGTCCCCAGAAACTGGCTGCTATTCCAGTCACGGCGTTTGTGGGAGATAAGTCAAGGAAGGATTTTGAGAAATACATTCGCCTCTGCTTTATCAAGGTGATCACAGAGTTCGGCCGCGCTTCGTGTTTGGCTGCATTTTGCATCCTCGTTTTCATTGAAACGCCGTGGTTTCTTCTCCCAACAGGAAGACAGCACCCTGGACGCAGCGGGAAACATCCTGAAGAACTGGAGCAAGGCTTAAAAACTTGTCTCAAGAAGGGAAAAGTGCGGTTTTACACGGGTGCAACAATCAACACGGTCAATGTGAATGTGAATAGAATATTTGTTTTAACCACAAAGAGAAACACTCTCATCAGGCTAGACAGGTTTTACTGATTTTGTTAAAATGTGTTGTTTTTTCTGTGGTTGGTGATTTTTTTTTCATAGATGCCTGCAGTAAATCTTCAGAAAATACTTTCGATACTTCAGCGTTGAGCCAGGAGTTATCAATAATGTTGATGATGATGATATAATAATAACAACAACAATAGTAACTATGATGACAATGATAATAATAGTAATAACAAAAAAGGTCACAGTGTCAAGTTTTTATTGAATTGAATTAAATTAAATATCTTTTTTGATGTGTTCAGATGACTCTTCCTCTCTGTAACGTGGTTTGAAATATAATTATGCTCCCCTCAACCTTCCTCAACCTGACTTCATCACCCTTCTCGACAAGGCAAAAACACTTTCAGCCCGAAGATGAAGCTGCAAAACATTACAAAACCGTGCACGTTGAGATTGGTTCCTATGGGGGTCCAAATCGAGCGGCCGTGTGTGGCCCTGCTTCTTTCATCCATTCTGATGGAAGGTAACCAAAGGTTGTTTTCTAAATTATTCTCCAAATTGAAATAAGATTGACCTTGGCTAGCTCAAAAGCCTTGTTAGCAGTTGGCTTAAAGACGAGCGAAGGAAATGTCGATAAACACGGTTCTTCTTTGGTTTTCTGTGGTCTTGGCAATGAAGGTTTAATAAAAAGTTATGGTTCTAGTTAGGTTACTAAAATAAAACCAGACTTCTCAAAGAATCCAGGTGACAAGCTTAGATAAACTTAGAACTCGAACCTTTAAGTTAATGTCGCTGAACTTTGACTGAATGAGTGAATATGAAGGATTAATGAATGATTAGATGGAAGTTTGATGGGCAAGGCCAGAATTCAACTGCGTAGCTGTAATTGAGAGTTTAAACTAAAAGATTCACTCATTTGAAGGACAACAAATGGACTTCATCAAGCAATGCCAGCTCATGGAACAAACCCAGATGAATGTCTCGCAGGTATTCCTTTAAATTGTCATTTTAACCGCACGCCATAACTGAGACTCAATTTTCCTTTGCAAAAAAAAAACAAAAAAACAATTTTTAGGAATTCAAAGTCAGTCATCCGACACACTGCGGGCTGCCGTCCTTGCACTGGTATTGTTTGACCACATGAGGGAGACAGAGTACACAAGAATCAAAGCGAGCCAGCCAAAGAGCACGTTTAGGATTTGCCGACAACGAAAGTCCGCTCAGTTTGCGTATTTTCCCATGTAAAATATCAGAAGGTTTTGTGTATTGTATAAACAGTCGTGACTGGTAACAACAGAGAATTGCGGCGACTCACCCAACAAACCCAAACACTTCAGATTACTGCTAAAAAGGGATAAAGAGCTCATTGCATTGCACGCAAATTGTAAACAACTGCGTTACAGTTACAGGTGAAATTGTGATATCGTTGTGGTTCAGTGTAAACTTTTAGCCGTCAGTCAAAACCGGAGAACTTCACATTTCTATGCCGCGTCGTTGCCTCAGCTGACGTCAGCAGCACGTGCGAGCTGCTGCTCGCTGTTGCGACTCAGCCCGCTCCGGTGCAGCAGTCAATCACTGTCACGTGCTTTTTGCGACACTTACTGTGCTTAAAGCTCAGGTGATTTCTAGATGGGTCATCGACGCCGGAGAGATCACGTGATGCGCTGGACGGCCGCTGACATCCGATGAGCCGCCAGCTGCGGACGCACCGCTGGGAAACCAATCGGAAGGTGTGTGTGTGTGTGTCTGTCTGTCTGTGTACGATCGTCGGCGTCCCCGTGTTGCCATGACAACGTCGCTCGACCGATCCAGCAGTCGACGGCTGCGCGAGTCATCGGTGTGCGAAAACGTTGAGCTGCAAAGGTCGTAGAGGGCACGGCGAGCCCCCCCCCCATCACCTACTTTGTGTTTTCTCACAGATCACAGAAGCTCGCTGCAGCACAGTCTAGTTTCACTCCTTCACTCCACTTTTCTTTCCCCCTGCTGCAAGGCCGCTCCACTGAAGCAAGGGATGAAGAAGATGTTAAACTAGGCGTAATATGGAATATTTAAAATGGCTTGTATGGTGTTTTTTTGTTTGTTTGTTTGTTTGTTTTTTTTGTTTTTTTTAAATGAGTTTAACCAATGTTTTTTTTCTCTCTTTATCATTATTATTATTATTTTTTTTAATGAGCTGCAGTATTGTCTTGGTCTGATTCCACCATTCTCCCCTCACTCTGTCTCTGCGTAAGCATGCCATTGTGGTTGAGTGAATTTTTCATGTGAAGGAACATCCGTTCGTCATAAATATTTCCAGATTTCCAGTGTGGGAAACTGGATCAGGGAGCACTGTAACTGCACTTCATGAATGTGAGGGGGGGATTATTGTGTTTGGCTGCCGCCGGCGGACATATGTAGCTCTCCGTTAGCAGATCCCCGCTAGGATTAGCTGTCTGTCGCGGTAATACCATCATAATTTATGTTAATTATAATTATTGTGCCAGTAATCTTAATGTCGTGATCCTGTTATGACGGGAGGATTCGGGTTATTGTTGCCTATGACGTGAGACCAAACGGTGGTGGTGGGTGGTGCTGTTGCACCTGGCGTCCTCTAGGTGGCCACGTTGACGGCCTTCTGAAGTGGAGTTCTGCATCGTCAAAACTTTGTTGAAGGGCTCTCAGCGAAAGTTTCCACCGCTAAAGCAGTGGACCCCCCTCCCCCCCTCTCCTTTTGATGGAAATCAAAGGTTAGATTGTTTCTGCTGAAACCAGTATTTTATCCTTGAAATTACTTTTAGTGGAAATTATTCCAGCACAGCAGCAGACATCCTGACGTCGCTGCTCTGTGTGAGAGTGTTGAAAACTACGTATCCCATGATGCAAAACACCTTTTACGTTGCAGCGCTCACTGTTTTGCGGAGGTATTGCAGACTTACAGTAGCGGGAGTTTAGTGATGAGTGACTCTTCCTGGAAATGACAGGTAGGTCGTTTGTGCAAAATAAAAAAAACAACAACAAAACAAAGCAAAACAAACAACCTGCCGTTGTTTGAGACACTAAATGCCATTTGGTGAGGACGAGGGAAAGTGGAATTTAATTTACAACAAGGGTGGGGTGGTGGTGGGGGGGATCACAGATGGGTGAAAACAAAGAGCTAATCTTCATTAAACACACACGCGCACACACACACACACACACACACACACACACACACACACACAACCGTTCCGCCGGACTTATTCCTGGGCCGCTTGTCTAACGACATATGCCGCAATATCTATGGAGAGCGAGACATAAATATCTGTGAGAAAGTGAGCGCGGTTCCGCGGCGGAGCTGAAACCCCGGCCGAGGTCCGCCCTCGCACCGGCCATATGGCGGCGTTCGCTCGGCTCCCAGCGCCAGCGCCGCCTCTGCGCACACGGCCCGACAGCTTGGTGGACACATAATTAATTTGCCCGGGCGTCTGCCATTTATTTTCCAACCTACTTTTTTTTTTTTTCCACTTATTTATTTATTTTTTTGGTGAATTGGGCAGAGGAGGTTAAAATCAAACGAGTGTCTCTGGGTTTGTCGCTGACCTGCAGAGCAGCGACGGCCTGTGGGGGCGCCAGTGTCGCCGGAACAGCAGTTTGTTTATTTCCTTTTTTTGTTCATTTATTTAATGTAAGTGTTGTGGATGGAGTCGACTAATCAACCCAGACAAATTTTAACATACAGAATGTTTTTGGAACTTATTGAACCAACTTCCACCGAATTATTTCACATTGAAACAACCACGCTAACGCTAACGTAGCTGCTAACGTAGCTGCTAAAGCTGCTAACAGGTGATTGATTGATGAATTCACCACGTCGGCCTGTTGTCGTTTGCAAAGTTTATCGTCGCTCTTTTTTTTTTTTTTTTTTTTTGGCTTGAACAAAATGCCACCTGATTGGTCCTCATATGAAGCATGTGACCTAAGGTCACTGTCGGACATCTTAAACCTGAAATATATTCAGAGAAAAGGGGTCGAGAAAAGAACTTCCCTCAGCCTGACGCGACTTACATGAGTATGAGTGTGTTGTTTTAGTCATTCAGACACACACACACACACACACACACACACACACACATTCGCGCACGCCTTCCCGTGTGTTGCGTCATCTCTCGCCCCGTGTTGCCGTCTAGTTCACCAGGCAACAGCCACACAGTTGAATCAGGCTGGGATGAGATGAATGTAATCAAGTTAATTGACTAGTAAATGCAAATGTTATTAGCCGCCGCCGCCGCCGCCGCTGCCGCTGCGTAAATGTAGATGACGGCGCCGATGCCGGTTTGTTTTTTTGTTTTTTGTTTTCGCTGCTGTTTGTTTTGTATTTTGTAAACATCAAACGAGGAGGATGATGAAAGTTGTTATCCAAATGATCAGAGAGATAGAAATGTGCGCGAGTCGAGGAGAGAGAGAAGCCGTTAATTAGAAGTCCTGAATATGAAATGGCTCCCTCATTGTGCTCCGTTTTCATTTTCGCACACTTCCTTCCACTCGTGGTAATTAAAAATGGCAGCGCCGGCGCCCAGATA